>VFSX01000820.1:0-34020 GCA_016618255.1 Chlamydomonas sp. UWO 241 | reverse complement strand
CCGGCAGTCAGGGGAGAAGGAAGAATCTGCTCAGCAGATTCTCTCTAGCCCCGGCAGTCAGGGGAGAAGGAAGAATCTGCTCAGCATATTCTCTCTAGCCCCGGCAGTCAGGGGAGAAGGAAGAATCTGCTCAGCAGATTCTCTCTAGCCCCGGCAGTCAGGGGGTAGTGTGCACTCTAACCCCTGACTGCCGGGGAGAAGGTGAAAACCATCCTTGGGCTGGCAAACAACGTTCAGAGGAAAGATTCGTCAAACACTGACAGGTCGTGTACAGACAGCAGAGCATAAGCTCAATATCTCGAAAAGTGCTGCTAAAGTATCGATCTATTGTTTTGAGTCTAAAGCTTTTGTCGTCAAATTTGATGGTATTCGTCCCATGATTCGTGAGTTAAACATTGCTTCCAATACTCAAGTCTCTCGTAAGTTAGATAATAACAAGCGTTTTCAGGTTGTTTATAAAGGTATTCAATGTTCTTGGTTATTGTCTACCTAGGACACACTCCAAGACCCCGGCATACGGTCGGGGTCTTGGTTATTGTCTACCTAGGACACACTCCAAGACCCCGGCATACGGTCGGGGTCTTGGTTATTGTCTACCAAGGACACACTCCAAGACCCCGGCATACGGTCGGGGTCTTGGTTATTGTCTACCTAGGACACACTCCAAGACCCCGGCATACGGTCGGGGTTAGCAAGCACCAGAACATGAGACTAACCGCTTTTGTCTCGCCAAGGGGGCTGAGAGACGCTTTTGGTATGCTTTTAGCTTCTTTTAGTAGTAAATAAGACCAAACCAAGAGATAGCAACAAGCAGCACCAACCCCCCCAGTTTTCACTGGGGGGTAGCAGGCAAAGAGATAGAAACAAGCAGCACCAACCCCCCCAGTTTTCACTGGGGGGTAGCAGGCAAAGAGATAGCAACAAGCAGCACCAACCCCCCCAGTTTTCACTGGGGGGTAGCAGGCAAAGAGATAGCAACAAGCAGCACCAACCCCCCCAGTTTTCACTGGGGGGTAGCAGGCAAAGAGATAGCAACAAGCAGCACCAACACCCCCAGTTTTCACTGGGGGGTAGCAGGCAAAGAGATAGCAACAAGCTGCTCTGCTGCTTGTAGCCCTCTCTTTGTAGAGCTGCTTTTTTAGGCCTTTAGTACGCTTTTAGTATGTTTTTAGTATGCTTTTAGTCTCTTTAAGTATGCTTTTAGTTTCTTTCAGTATACTTTAGGTTGTTTCCTGTTTTAGCCGGCGGAGCCCAAAAGAATCAGTAAACTGATTCTTTAGCTGAACAAGAGATAGCTACAAGCTGCTGCTTGAAGCCCAGGGATGGCGAAACGCTATCCCTGTAAGTCTCTTGTTCAGGAGCTAGCTACAAGCTGCTGCTTGAAGCCCAGGGATGGCGAAACGCTATCCCTGTAAGTCTCTTGTTCTGGAGCTAGCTACCCCCCGGACATCGTCCGGGGGGTTGGAGTTATGATAGAATCAGGAAGACGGCGAAGCCGTCTCTCAGCCCCCAGAGCAAGCTTTGGGGGAGAGGAAGGTAAGACATAACAGATGGTACTAGTAATGACATATGCCCACTCTTACCAGAGACTATAATAGTCTCCAATTCAACAGCCTTTAGCTGCTGATTGGTAGCATAGAGACCTAATCCCCCAATATACCGTCATCCCTGACGGGATTAGCATGCCCGGCTCAGCTGGCATGAGAGCTAAGCTCTGTGGAGAAGGTCTCTATGTTTCTGGCATTGAGAACCTTACTATATGCTGGAAACTCCTAAAGCCGTAGGTACAAATGTAATAACCCTATTGGAAGCTTAGGGGTAAAATCTCTATGCTTTAAACCCCTTAAGCGCTTAAAACCTTAGGTTTTTAAGCGTCTAATACGCCGGCATTAACAAGCACCAGAACATGAGATAGCTACAAGCAGCACCAACCCCCCCAGTGAAAGCTGGGGGGTAGCAGCTGCTTGTAGCCCGGGGATGGCGTAACGCCATCCCTGTAAGTCTCTTGGATAGCACCCCCAGCTTTTTGCTGGGGGTGGTGGCAGAGAGACCTGCACACCCAAAACCCCGACAGGAATGACGGCGTTAGCCTGACCGGCTCAGCCGGCATGCTAATCCCGGCAGGTATGCCGGGATATTGGTGGAAAGAGAGAAAAGGCTTTGGCTTTTCTTCCTAAGGTCTCTCTGCTTCTTTAGGGCTCCGCCGGCTTAAAAGGGATTGGATAGATGGACAATCAGCAGGGAACACCCAACCCCCCAGCTTTTAGCTGGGGTAGGATGTCAAGAAGAAGCTTCTTCCAAGACCCCTGCTTTAAAGCAGGGGTTAGCAAGCTCCTGAACAAGAGACTAACAGGGATGGCGTTTCGCCATCCCTGTAAGTCTCTAGGATACCACCCCCAGCTTTTTGCTGGGGGAGGTGGCAGAGAGACCTTCACCACCAAAATCCCGTATTACCAGACGGGGTTTGCATGCCCGGCTCAGCCGGCTTGCTAATCCCGGCAGGTATGCCGGGATATTGGTGGAAAGAGAGACCTTCACCACCAAAATCTCGTATTACCTGACGGGGTTTGCATGACCGGCTCAGCCGGCTTGCTAATCCCGGCAGGTATGCCGGGATATTGGTGGAAAGAGAGACCTTCACCACCAAAATCTCGTATTACCTGACGGGGTTTGCATGACCGGCTCA
This sequence comes from Chlamydomonas sp. UWO 241, assembly GCA_016618255.1. Classification (NCBI taxonomy): domain Eukaryota; kingdom Viridiplantae; phylum Chlorophyta; class Chlorophyceae; order Chlamydomonadales; family Chlamydomonadaceae; genus Chlamydomonas; species Chlamydomonas priscui. The sequence goes on along the minus strand of VFSX01000820.1, from coordinate 31,334 downwards.
GCCGGCTTGCTAATCCCGGCAGGTATGCCGGGATATTGGTGGAAAGAGAGAAAAGGCTTTGGCTTTTCTTCCTAAGGTCTCTCTGCTTCTTTAGGGCCCCGCCGGCTTGTTGGCATCCTGACAAAGGTGGATCCTCAGAGACTTTTCGTGAGGCTGTTGCTTTTAAGCACAGAGACCTTCTCCACCAATATCCCGTGATTCCTTACGGGGTTAGCATGCCCTGCTCAGACGGCATGCTAATCCCGGCTGGTATGCCGGGATATTGGTGGGAGGAGAGAAAAGGCTTTGGCTTTTCTTCCTTGTCTCTGCGCCCTACTCCCCTGCGTCACGCAGGGGGATTGGTGCTTGCCCCCTTTACAGGTGGGAATAAATACAAGCTAGAAGTAGTCAGATGCTAAAGTCCAACTCTCCTTAGCGGGTATTTACTAACCCCCCCTGCCAAAGGCAGGGGGGGTAGGTGGCCAAGGGAAGCTTAGCTTCTCCATTCCCCAATACCCCGTAAAACCTGACGGTATTGGCATGCCCGGCTCAGCCGGCATGAGAGCTAAGCTTAGCTTCTCCATTCCCCAATACCCCGTAAAACCTGACGGTATTGGCATGCCCGGCTCCGCCGGCATGAGAGCTAAGCTTAGCTTCTCCATTCCCCAATACCCCGTAAAACCTGACGGTATTGGCATGCCCGGCTCCGCCGGCCATGCTAATCCCGGCAGGTATGCCGGGATATAGGTGTGAAGAGAGAAAAGGCTTTGGCTTTTCTTCCTTGGTTCCTGCTTGGATGGAGTGGCTGAAAGCCACTCTTTGATGAAAATCGAGAGCTTAATTGATATGATGGTTAGTGTGGGTTTAGGTGAATACGGAGCAGAAGCCAGTATGACTCATTTAATGACACATGCAAGTTTTAAAGCGGCTTTATTCTTAGCCGCAGGTGTTGTCATTACCTCAGCAGGAGGTAATCAACACATGGCTCGTTATGGAGGTTTATCCGTTTCTCATTGCTCTGGCTTTTGCTTCTTAGCTCTTTTAATTGGTTCTTTAAGTTTAGTGGGTTTTCCAGAAACATCTGGCTTTTATTCAAAAGAAGCTATTTTAAACTTATCTTACTCTTTCTTAAACGGTGGTAGTTTAGCAATTGCTTACTATGCCCATACTTTACTTTACATCACCGCATTAATTACAGCCTGTTATACAGCTAAATTGTTTTATCAATCTTTTATGTATGATTTTTCAGGGCCTTTAGTTAATATGAGCCCTAAAGGCGCACATGGACAAGAATTTAAAGCGGGTGATTCCAGCTTTGATGGAGTGGCTCAAAGCCACTCTTTAGGGTATGGCGGGGAAACAGAGATTTTATTAATTGTAGCCATGACTATTCTTCTTTTAGACGTCATTTTAAAAGTTTGGGTCGGTACCTCTTTATTATCTGGTATTTTATTATTTATTCCATGGGGGGTGAAAACTCTTCCCTTTGGTTTAGTTATCGCAGGTGCTCTTTCTGCGACCGCTTTAGCCCCCGGAAGTAGTCACCAACTTTATTTATTACGTTTTTCTGCCACTCGTTGGGGGTTTGATCAATTGTATGCTCGCACTGTCGTAAACATGGTATTAGATTGGGGTCGTATTTCTTGGGCCGCTGGTGATAAAGGATTATTCGTCGTCCCTTATATTAAATAACTAGATTTAAGCTCTACCAGGGATCGCTAAACGCCATCCCCGGGAGACTTGCAGCTACCACCCCCCCGACAAAAGAAGCAGCTTTGCTCCAAAGAATCAGTAAACGCAAAAGAACCAACTCAAAAGAACCTGCTTAGCTCAAAAGAACCTGCAACCCCAGTGAAAGCTGGGGGTTGCAGCTGCTTAGCTCAAAAGAACCTGCTAAGCTCAAAAGAACCTGCTAAGCTGGTTCTTTTGCTAACCAAGAGATAGCTACTAGCAGCGTCAACCCCCCCAGTTAAAGCTGGGGGGTTGCTGCTGCTAGTAGCCCGGGGATGGCTAAACGCCATCCCTGTTAGTCTCTTGGGTTCCACCCCCAGCTTTTTGCTGGGGGAGGTGGCAGAGAGACCTTCTCCACATAGCTTAGCTTTCATGCCGGCTGAGCCGGGCATGCTAATCCCGGCAGGTATGCCGGGATATTGGTGGGAAGGTCTCTCTGCCTCTTTTGCTAACCAAGAGATAGCTACTAGCAGCGTCAACCCCCCCAGTTAAAGCTGGGGGGTTGCTGCTGCTAGTAGCCCGGGGATGGCTAAACGCCATCCCTGTTAGTCTCTTGGTTTGGTTTCCACCCCCAGCAAAAAGCTGGGGGAGGTGGCAGAGAGACCTAAGGAAGAAAAGGCAAAGCCTTTTCTCTCTTGGGTCTCTCTGCTTCTTTTGGAGTTGACTCTTAATCGTTTAGGTAGTTACTAGCTAGTTCTCTAAATAAAACTGTGATTCTTCGTATAGCACAGTTTTATTCTAAAGCTTATAGATAACCTCCCACCTATACCCGGACTTAATACGGGGGGGTACTGAATCTTTTGGACTAGTAGGCTTCCTTGACTGATCTAGAGACTAGTTATGGCTAGAAGCCTTGACAAGTATTTAGGTGATTTGACTCCATTACTCGCTATCTCCCAAAAGAAGCTGCAAAGCTCAAAAGAGCCCGCTAAGCTCAAAAGAACCTGCTCAAAAGAACCTGCTTAGCTCAAAAGAACCTGCCCCCCCTGTGAAAGCTGGGGGGTTGCAGCTGCTTAGCTCAAAAGAACCTGCTAAGCAGGTTCTTTAGCTAACCAAGAGATAGCTACTAGCAGCGTCAACCCCCCCAGTGAAAGCTGGGGGGGTTGCTGCTGCTAGTAGCCCGGGGATGGCTAAACGCCATCCCTGTAAGTCTCTTGGGTTCCACCCCCCTGCAAAAAGCTGGGGGAGGTGGCAGAGAGACCTTCTCCACAGAGCTTAGCTCTCATGCCGGCTGAGCCGGGCATGCTAATCCCGGCAGGTATGCCGGGATATTGGTGGGTAGAGAGAAAAGGCTTTACCTTTTCTTCCTTAGGTCTCTCTGCCTCTTTTGCTAACCAAGAGATAGCTACTAGCAGCGTCAACCCCCCCAGTGAAAGCTGGGGGGTAGCTGCTGCTAGTAGCCCGGGGATGGCTAAACGCCATCCCTGTAAGTCTCTTGGGTTCCACCCCCCTGCAAAAAGCTGGGGGAGGTGGCAGAGAGACCTTCTCCACAGAGCTTAGCTCTCATGCCGGCTGAGCAGGGCTAATCCCGTAATACCTGACGGAATATTGGGTGAGAAGGTCTCTCTGCTTCTTTTGCGTTTACTGATTCTTTAGCTGAACAACAGATAGCTACAAGCAGATGCTAGTAGTTATCTCTTGTTCTGGTGCATACTAATACCGTCAGGTGTGCCGAAATATAGGTGGCTTGAGAGAAAAGGCAAAGCCTTTTATTCCTTGGTTGGTTGTTTATTGTATCCGTGAGCAGGCCTTTACTAGAGTATAAATTTTTCGATTTAGGATTGGGAATTAGCTAATTATTTAATATAATAAAGAAGAGTCATTGCACGATGATTACATGAAGATTGGCTTAGAAGCAGCCATTCTACAATGAAAGCGTAGCAGCTCACGTGTTGAGTGGAATGGTTTTACAAATGGCCGGGAATTTATTGATATACTGACGCTCACTGACAGAGAGATTAAAAAACATAACCTAAGGCCTAAATGGCAAGCTTGCAATATCTAGTAACGGCAAAGTTCAAAAGAATCAGCTTGCTTATTCTTTAGCAAACCATGGGATTTCATCCCATGGTTTGATTACCGTGGGATTTCATCCCATGGTTTGATTACCGTGGGATTTCATCCCATGGTTTGATTACCGTGGGATTTCATCCCATGGTTTGATTACCGTGGGATTTCATCCCATGGTTTGATTACCGTGGGATTTCATCCCATGGTTTGATTACCGTGGGATTTCATCCCATGGTTTGATTACCGTGGGACAAGCCAAAAGAAACAGAGAGACCCAAGGAAGAAAAGGCTTTGCCTTTTCTCTCAAGCCAACTATATACCGTCACTACTGACGGTATTAGCCGGCACAGCCGGGCATGCTAATACCGTCTGGTCTGCGGGAATATAGTTGGTAAAGGTCTCTATGTAAACAACCCCAGCTTTTAGCAGGGGGTTGTTTGCCAAATCAAGAGGCTTAGTCTCTTGAGTTGGAAGCTAGTACGTTTGCCCAGAGAAACAAGCTTAGAGAGAACTTGTTATGGCCGGTAGCTAGGCCTAGCTACCGACCATAACAAGTTCTCTAAAAATATCTAAATATATTTATTGGACCCGATACTGAGACGAGCTTATTAGGAACAGGTATGCATTCGCATGACCAAACAGGTGTCTGTCGCAAAAGACTCTGAAGATTCCTAATAAGGAGTGAAAGACTAATCAAGTTCAGTGATAGCTGGTTTCCTGCGAAACCTATTTGGGTAAGGTTGTAATATAAAACAACTCAGGAAGCCGGCATAGCCAGAGTCTTAAAGACTCTGGCTATGCCGGCTCTCTGCCCCTAGAGCAAGCTCTGGGGAGAGGTTAGTACTTCGGTGCGAATCGGAGTTGATTCAATTTTGCAAATCAGACACTTGGCGGGAAGGTGGAGTGTCGAAAGAAAAAAAGTTCTAAAGTGTAGCTAAAGTCCCAAAATTTTAGATTTTATTTTCATAGAGAACTTGCTAGTTCTCCCTGTAATAAAGCTCGAAGCCAAAGAGAAGCTAAGCTTCCTTTGGCCCCCTAATCCCCCCCCCCGCCAAAGGCTGGGGATTAGGGGGATCTTATTAGGAAGGGCCAAAAGCCATTCCCGGTAGAGTACACGCTGAGCATGCTCTCTATTGCTTACTAACCATGAGATAACCAAGAGATAACCAAGAGATAACCAAGAGACTGACAGGGATGGCGAAACGCTATCCCTGGGAGTCTCTGTGCGTCCCTAGAAGCTGCTTCTTGCGTAGCAAAGCACCTAGCCTAGAGACATAGTCTCTTGGTTTTGGAGCATGCAACCCCCCGTACAAAGTCCGGGGTAAACATAGAGACCTGCCTGGTCTCTCTGTAACCAAACCCCTAATGTCAACCCCCCCTACCCCTCCCCACGGCCAAAGGCAGGGGGTTTGGATGCCAAGGGAAGCACAGCTTCTCTTTAGCTGCCTTACGAGGGGGGGGTTGTACCAAGGCGCGTAGCGCCCTAGCCCCCCCAGTAAAGAACCAGGGGTTAAAACCCTTAATACTAAGTCTATAGCCTTCCTAGGTAGGGATGCGGGCTAAATATACGCACAAAGCCCAGCCCTTAAGGTTAAGCTCTATACCATAATAATAAATGGCTATATAGTGGATTCATATGTACCTTTTTGAATCAAAATTCTTTTGTTGTTCGATCCAAGGACTCCCCTTAGTCTACCAAAACAAGAGATAGCTACTCCAAAAGAAGCAGAGAGACCCCTGGAAGAAAAGCCAAAGCCTTTTCTCTCTAACCACCTATATGCCGTCATTCCTGCCGGTATTAGCATGCTCCAGAACAAGAGATAGCTACAAGCAGCACCAACCCCCCCAGTGAAAGCTGGGGGGTAGCAGCTGCTTGTAGCCCGGGGATGGCGTCTCACCATCCCTGTTAGTCTCTTGGCTATCTCTTTTTTTTATAGGTTATGGCTTCTAGCCATAACAGCATAATGGCTTCTAGCCATAATGGCTTCTAGCCATAACAGCTTCTAGCCATAACAGCATAATGGCTTCTAGCCATAATGGCTTCTAGCCATAACAGCTTCTAGCCATAACAGCATAATGGCTTCTAGCCATAACAGCATAATGGCTTCTAGCCATAACAGCATAATGGCTTCTAGCCATAATGGCTTCTAGCCATAACAGCATAATGGCTTCTAGCCATAATGGCTTCTAGCCATAACAGCTTCTAGCCATAACAGCATAATGGCTTCTAGCCATAACAGCATAATGGCTTCTAGCCATAACAGCATAATGGCCTGTAAACTGGTAGCCAAGGAGAAGCTTAGCTTCTTTTGCTATCTCTATGCTTGGCCATGGCGTGTTTCTTAAGTTTTAATCATAATATTAACAATGAGTTTATTTTTAATGTCATGTATTTGTCATTGCGCATTATTAGCCATTAGTGTTAGTTGGACTCGCAGTCCTTTTATGGCTTTAATGTTTGCTGTGATGTTATTTATTAATGCTTCTATTTGTTTATTAATGTTAGGTTTTGAGTTTTTAGCTTTAGTCAATATTTTAGTGTACGTTGGCGCTTTAGCCGTCTTATTCTTATTTGTTATTATGCTTTTAGAAATTCCATCTACTGAGTTACGTGCGTATAATCGTGGTTGGAGTGCCTTAGCTTTGTTTGGTTTTTTAGGTATTACTAAAACCTTATTTAGTAGTTCTTTTAGTTGGAGCGAAGCTACTACAGGTGATATTGGCGAAGCCGGTTTCTTATGGACAGGTATCTCAACTGAGGAGTCTTTCCAAAAGAATCAGCTCGCTGAGTCTTTGGCTGGCCAATGGACATCGTCCATTGGCTTGGATTTATATGGACATGGTGCTTTTGGGAGCATTGCGGGTTTAGTCCCCACGTTAGAATCGTTAACTTACGTAGGACATGCTTTTTATGTAACTTATGCCGATTTATTAATTTTAAATAGTTTAATTTTAACTATTGCTTTATTTGGTGCTCTTGTTCTAGCGCATACATCTAATTAAACAGAGTAGTACTAAAACCCGGCCTTATGCGGGGGGCTAAGCAAGTGCCATAACAAGAGACCAACAGGGATGGCGTTTCGCCATAACAAGAGACCAACAGGGATGGCGTTTCGCCATAACAAGAGACCAACAGGGATGGCGTTTCGCCATAACAAGAGACCAACAGGGATGGCGAAACGCCATCCCAGCAAGTATCTTGGTTTCGCCATCCCTGCCAGTCTCTTGGTTTCGCCATAACAAGAGACCAACAGGGATGGCGTTTCGCCATAACAAGAGACTGGCAGGGATGGCGTTTCGCCATAACAAGAGACCAACAGGGATGGCGTTTCGCCATAACAAGAGACCAACAGGGATGGCGAAACGCCATCCCAGCAAGTATCTTGGTTTCGCCATCCCTGCAAGTATCTTGGTTTCGCCATCCCTGCAAGTATCTTGGTTTCCACCCCCAGCTTTTTGCTGGGGGAGGTGGCAGATAGACCTTCTCCACCAACATTACGTCATACCTGTCGGTATTCCCCCGGCTCAGCCGGCATTAGCATGCCCGGCTGAGCCGGCATATTGGTGGGAAGAGAGAAAAGGCTTTGGCTTTTCTTCCTAAGGTCTATCTGCTTCTTTAGCAATCTCTGTGCTAGGCGAGAGCAGCTAATAGCTTATTTAGTATACCGCCGGCTTGACTGTGTTAACACAGGGACCTGGGGGCTACACCAGCCCCTATATAATCCGCTACCAGTTCATGGCCATAAAACCTTAAGCTTTAAAGTTAACGGCGCGCAAGAAAGGATAGCGATAATCAGCAGGGCTGATTATCGCTAAGTATAATTCCCCGGCCTTCGGTCAGTGGAAACAGAGAGACCCCCTGGTCTCTCTGCAACCAAACCCCCTGGTCTCTCTGCAACCAAACCCCATATGACCACCCCCACCAACTCCCCCCTGCTTTTGGCTGGTGGGGTTCGGAGTACAAGGGAAGCAAAGCTTCTCCTTGGCTGCCTTACGAGGGGGTGGTGGTAGCAAGCTTTTGAGCTTCAAAATAAGCATCGCAAAAGAGCCTGTTTAGCAGGCTCTTTTGCTTGTCAAGAGACTAAGTCTCTTGGTGGCAGAGAGACTGTTTAGCAGGCTCTTTTGCTTGTCAAGAGACTAAGTCTCTTGGTGGCAGAGAGACTGTTTAGCAGGCTCTTTTGCTTGTCAAGAGACTAAGTCTCTTGGTGGCAGAGAGACTTAGGGTCTCTTGGATAGGCTAATCTCTTGTTTGGGTGCTTTCTATGAAAGGCCTTAGGCAGGGGGGTTGTAGCCTAGAGAGAACATAAGGAGCATGCCCTCTCCCGGGGAGGGCTAAAAGCCATTCCTAATTATCTCTAGCATAACTAAAAGCCTAAACGTAATTTTTGCTAGAGGGAGTAAAGTCCCAGCCTTTTGCTGTGGTTTGAGGCCAAGTGATAGCTACTAGCCGCTGCGCTAAGAGAGAGCTACAAGCCGCTGCGTAAAGAGAGGGCTACAAGCAGCGTCAACCCCCCCAGTGAAAGCTGGGGGGTAGCAGCGGCTTGTAGCCCGGGGATGGCGAGACGCAATCCCTGAAAGTCTCTTTGGCGGCTCCCCCCCAGCTTTCACTGGGGGGTTGGAGCAACTTGTAGCCCGGGGATGGCGAGACGCAATCCCTGAAAGTCTCTTTGGCGGCTACCCCCCAGCTTTCACTGGGGGGTTGGAGCAACTTGTAGCCCGGGGATGGCGAGACGCAATCCCTGAAAGCTGGGGGGTAGCAGCGGCTTGTAGCCCGGGGATGGCGAGACGCAATCCCTGTCAGTCTCTTGCTACCCCCCAGCTTTCACTGGGGGGTTGGAGCAACTTGTAGCCCGGGGATGGCGAGACGCAATCCCTGTCAGTCTCTTGCTACCCCCCAGCTTTCACTGGGGGGTTGGAGCAACTTGTAGCCCGGGGATGGCGAGACGCAATCCCTGAGAGTCTCTTGGCTTATAAAATATTAAAATATATAAATACCACTAGTGGTTCTATTTTTATTTCTATTTTATTAATTAATTAATAAAATAAATATGATAAGCATAAATTACATTCAGTTGTTTTTCTGGGGCGGAGGCTCATTAAAAAGTAACATGAGCAAACAAAGACTTAACTAAATCTTAACTGGATAATTAAGTTTAACTGTAAGGATCACAATCCAAGCAGGTGTTTATTTTAAAGAAAACAAAGAGACTTACAGGGATGGCGTTTCGCCATCCCCGGGCTACAAGCAGCTGCGACCCCCCAGCTTTCACTGGGGGGGTTGACGCTGCTTGTAGCTTTCTCTTTGTTTTCTTTATATAAAAGCAGGTAGTAATGACCCACTTTGATTTGAGTTTTTCAAATAAAGTGATCAACGGACAAAAGGTACGCTAGGGATAACAGGCTAGTACGCGCTAAGAGTTCATATCGACGCGCGTGTTCGGCACCTCGATGTTGGATCATCGCGTCCTAAGGCTGCATAAGGTCTTAAGGGTTAGGCTGTTCGCCTATTAAAGCGGTACGTGATCTGAGTTCAGAACGTCGTGAGACAGTTCGGTTTCTATCCGTGTTGACGTTATGGATCTAATAATCGACCCCCCCGGGGATAGATGGCCAGGCATTAGCCTGGCTTTGGGGGGACTTACTAAAGAAGTCCCCTCCTAATCGTGAGACTTACAGGGAGGGCTTAACGCCCTCCCCGGGCAACTAGCAGCTCGCAAGAGCTGCTAGTCCAGAAGAATCAGCAAGCTGATTCTTCTGCTAACCAAGAGACTAACAGGGATGGCGTTTCGCCCTCCCCGGGCTACAAGCAGCTCAGCTGTTTGTAGTTTTCTCTTGGTTAGGCTATCTCTAGGTTAGCGGAAGAAGCTTTAAGCTTCTTTTGGAGAATGGATCTTAGTTTAAAATGTATTGGGGGATGAGTACGAAAGGACCAATCACCTCTAAACCTCTGGTTTATTTGTTGTTTAAAAAAAGCATTGCAAAGAAGCTACGTTTATAATCAAAAACATGGAATTCTAAATAGTTCATGTTAACGTGAATGATCTTGTAAGTAATTAGAGCTAAGTTAACTTAAAAAGATAACAAAAAAACCACTAGGGATTAAGTTAAACTTACTAGTGTTAGAAAAGAACTAGTAACCAAATCCGCTATAAAAGTAAGCCCTACCAAGGTAGAAAAGGCTTTGCCTTGGTCTCTCTCTGCTTCTTTTTTACGTGTGCCAACCCCCCCCAACCTTTGTTTGGGGGGGTTGGTGGACAAGGGAAGCTAAGCTTCTCCACCAATATTCCGTCATACCTGACGGGATAAGCCCGGCTCAGCCGGCATGAGAGCGAAGCTCTCTGGCAAGAGAGAAAAGGCTTTTCTTTCTTAGGTCTCTCTGCCACCTCCCCCAGTAAAAAGCTGGGGGTGGAAACCTAGAGACTAACAGGGATGGCGTCTCGCCATCCCCGGGCTACAAGCAGCACCAACCCCCCAGCTTTCACTGGGGGGGTTGGTGCTGCTTGTAGCTATCTCTTGGTTAGCTAAAGAAGCAGAGAGACCTTCACCTCCAATACCCCGGCATACCTGACGGGATAAGCCCGGCATACCTGACGGGATAAGCCCGGCTCAGCCGGCATGAGAGCGAAGCTCTCTGGCATGAGAGCGAAGCTCTCTGGCATGAGAGCGAAGCTCTCTGGCAAGAGAGAAAAGGCTTTGGCTTTTCTTTCTTAGGTCTCTCTGCCACCTCCCCCAGTAAAAAGCTGGGGGCGGAAACCTAGAGACTAACAGGGACGGCGTCTCGCCATCCCCGGGCTACAAGCAGCTGCTACCCCCCAGCTTTCACTGGGGGGGTTGGTGCTGCTTGTAGCTATCTCTTGGTTAGCAAAAGAAGCAGAGAGACCTTCACCACCAATATCCCGGCATACCTGCCGGGATAAGCCCGGCATACCTGCCGGGATAAGCCCGGCATACCTGCCGGGATAAGCCCGGCATACCTGCCGGGATAAGCCCGGCATACCTGCCGGGATAAGCCCGGCATACCTGCCGGGATAAGCCCGGCATACCTGCCGGGATAAGCCCGGCATACCTGCCGGGATAAGCCCGGCATACCTGCCGGGATAAGCCCGGCATACCTGCCGGGGTTAGCATGCCCGGCTCAGCCGGCATTAGCATGCCCGGCTCAGCCGGCATGAGAGCGAAGCTCTCTGGCAAGAGAGAAAAGGCTTTGGCTTTTCTTTCTTAGGTCTCTCTGCCACCTCCCCCAGCTTTTTGCAGGGGGTGGAACCCAAACCAAGAGACTAACAGGGATGGCGTCTCGCCATCCCCGGGCTACAAGCAGCTGCTACCCCCCAGCTTTCACTGGGGGGGGGTGGTGCTGCTTGTAGCTATCTCTTGTTCAGGAGCGTGCTAATACCGGCAGGAATGCCGTTATATTGGTGGCTAGAAAGAAAAGGCTTTGCCTTGGCTTCTTCTTTTGGAGTATTTAAAATATAATTTAAAAGACCAACAAATGATCTAATTTTAGATAGTTTTTGGGGACTCGCGTTGGATTTGATAGATGGGTAGGTGAAAGTGTGTTAATTAAGCTGTCCATGTCTTATCTATAGCTTATCTTGATGGTGTTAAGCCACAATGGCATTGAAAAAAGGGCCATACAAGTTTATCTTGGCAGCAGTAGTGAATTTTGGACAATGGAAAGAAAATGTGATCCAGATCTAAAGAGTGTTTTAAAAAACAAATGAAAGTTCCGACCAATTCTGTGCCAGCAGTCGCGGTAATACAGATGGAGCAAGCTTCCTGCGTTTTGATTAGGTTTACAGCGTGTGGCAGCGTTTATTGTTATAGAAAGTCCCGTTATATGGTGGTTACATCATCCCAGGAAATCAATACCCAGAAGCTATCACTTACGGGGGCAGAATAACGGGTTAAATATGACGGGATTAAAAAGGTAAAGGAATTTTCCATGAATCGGTCAAATGATAGAATATGGGAAGGAACGCCAAAGGCGAAGGCATTTACTAAACTCTAACAGAAGCCCAAACACGGAAGTCCGAGGAGCAAAACGGATTAGATACCCGTGTAGTTCGGACCGTCAATTGTCTCTTTTTAAATAGATCACCTGATGACACGGCGGCTACGCTTTAAGTCAAAGCAATAGGCGGAGATCAATAAATGCGGTGGAGCATGCGGTTTAATGCGACAATCCCCGCAAAACCTTACCACTTCTTTTCCTAACCCCCCTCATGCCGGCTTAGTCCAAAAGAAGCAGAAAGACCTTCACCCCCAATATTCCGGCGTACCTGACGGGATAAGCCCCTAAACAAGAGATAGCTACAAGCATCTGCTTGTAGCTATCTCTTGTTCCGGAGCATGCTACAAGCATCTGCTTGTAGCTATCTCTTGTTCCGGAGCATGCTACAAGCATCTGCTTGTAGCTATCTCTTGTTCCGGAACATGGCACAACACGCTGTAGCTATCTCTGTTCCGAGAGCATGCTCAAGCATTGCTCTAGAGCTCAGGAGCATGCTCAGCATCGGTCGGACGTGATGCTTGTCCGGAGCATGTGCGTGACAAGGCTCCTTGTAGCTATCTTGGTTCGGAGCATGCGTACAATCACGTTTTGTTTAGCTATCTCTTTGTCCGGAGATGCTACAAGGGCTGTTACTTATCTCTTGTTCCGGAGCATCTACAAGATCTGCTGTGTAGCTATCTCTTTGTTCCCGAGCATGACAAGGCATGGGCTTGTTCCGAGCATTCAAATTCGTTAGTTATTCTCTTGTTCCGGGGGATGCTACAAGCATCTGCTTGTACTTTCTGTTCCGGAGATGTACAACATCTGTGTATCTATCTATTGTTCGGAGCATCTTACAAGCATCTGTGAGTATCTCTTGTTCGTAGCATGCTAAAGCATTGCTTTTGTGCTATCTCTGTGTTTCCGAGCATGCTACCAAGCATTGCTTGTAGTATCTCCTTGTGTGAGGCGCTACAGATCTGCTTGTAGCTATCTGTCCATATGCTACAAGCATCTTGCTTGAGCTATCCGGGGTTCCGGAGCATGCTCAGCTTGTGTAGCTATTCTTGTTCCGGAGCATGCAAGCACTGCTTGTAGCTATCTCTTGTTCCGGAGCATGCTACAAGCATCTGCTTGTAGCTATCTCTTGTTCCGGAGCATGCTACAAGCATCTGCTTGTAGCTATCTCTTGTTCCAGAGCATGCTACAAGCATCTGCTTGTAGCTATCTCTTGTTCCGGAGCATGCTACAAGCATCTGCTTGTAGCTATCTCTTGTTCCGGAGCACACTAATACCGTCAAAAATGACTGGGTATTTAAAGCCAAGCTTCTTAATATGGTCCCACCCTATCCCCCAGAGCGAGCACCTAAACAACAAGCCGGCGTAATCCAAAAGAAGCAGAGAGACCTTCTCCACCACCTCCCCCAGCAAAAAGCTGGGGGTGGAAACCTAGAGACTGACAGGGATGGCGTTTCGCCTTCCCCGGGCTACAAGCAGCTGCTACCCCCCAGCTTTCACTGGGGGGGTGGTAACCTAGAGACTGACAGGGATGGCGTTTCGCCTTCCCCGGGCTACAAGCAGCTGCTACCCCCCAGCTTTCACTGGGGGGGGTGGAAACCTAGAGACTGACAGGGATGGCGTTTCGCCTTCCCCGGGCTACAAGCCGCTGCGCAAAGAGAGGGCTACAAGCTGCAGGGCTACAAGCCGCAGCGCAAAGAGAGGGCTACAAGCTGCAGGGCTACAAGCTGCAGGGCTACAAGCAGCAGAGCTGCAGGGCTACAAGCAGCTGCTACCCCCCAGCTTTCACTGGGGGGGGTGGAAACCTAGAGACTGACAGGGATGGCGTTTCGCCTTCCCCGGGCTACATGCAGCTGCTACCCCCCAGCTTTCACTGGGGGGGTTGGTGCTGCTTGTAGCTATCTCTTGGTTAGCAAAAGAAGCAGAGAGACCTTCACCTCCAATATCCCGTCATACCTGACGGTATTCCCCCGGCTCAGCCGGCATGAGAGCGAAGCTCTCTGGCAAGAGAGAAAAGGCTTTGGCTTTTATTTCTTAGGTCTCTCTGCCACCTCCCCCAGTAAAAAGCTGGGGGTGGAAACCTAGAGACTAACAGGGATGGCGTCTCGCCATCCCCGGGCTACAAGCTGCTGCTACCCCCCAGCTTTCACTGGGGGGGGTTGGTGCTGCTTGTAGCTATCTCTTGGTTAGCAAAAGAAGCAGAGAGACCTTCACCACCAATATCCCGGCATACCTGACGGGATAAGCCCGGCATACCTGCCGGGATAAGCCCGGCTCAGCCGGCATGAGAGCGAAGCTCTCTGGCAAGAGAGAAAAGGCTTTTCTTTCTTAGGTCTCTCTGCCACCTCCCCCAGTAAAAAGCTGGGGGTGGAAACCTAGAGACTAACAGGGATGGCGTCTCGCCATCCCCGGGCTACAAGCTGCTGCTACCCCCCAGCTTTCACTGGGGGGGGTGGAAACCTAGAGACTGACAGGGATGGCGTTTCGCCTTCCCCGGGCTACATGCAGCTGCTACCCCCCAGCTTTCACTGGGGGGGTTGGTGCTGCTTGTAGCTATCTCTTGTTCTGGAGCATGCTAACCCCGTCCGGTTTAACGGAATATTGTAAGTCTTACAAAATCAAAAAATAATAAAAAAGACAACCTTCTTATTGTTAGTCATCTAGTTCATTATGAGCGAACAGACTTATAATCCCTAATAAAGTATTAATGCCTCTTTTAAGGCTTTAGCTGCACACACTTGTAATGGTATAGATATCAAATGTAGGAGGCGACAAACCAAGAGACTTACAGGGATTGCGTTTCGCCTTCCCCGGGCTACAAGCCGCTGCTACCCCCCAGTTTTCACTGGGGGGGTTGGTGCTGCTTGTAGCTATCTTTTGGTTAGCATAAGAAGCAGCTGCTACCCCCCAGCTTTCACTGGGGGGTTGGTGCTGCTTGTAGCTATCTCTTGTTCTGGAGCATGCTAATACCGTCAGGAATGCCGTAATCTAGTTGGCTAGAGAGAAAAGACTTCTTCTTTTGGATTCCGCCGGCTGGAGCGAAAGCCGCTTTGCTTACGGACCTAGTAAACTTGCAAGTTGACCCGGTTATGGCTTTAAGCCTTAATTGTAGCTTATAGCCCTTTAGAAGCAGAGAGACCTAAGGAAGAAAAGGCTTTGCCTTTTATCTCTTTCCACCAATATCCCGGCATACCTGCCGGGATTAGCATGCCCGGCTCCGCCGGGGTAATACCGTAAGGTATAACTGAATATTGGGGGAGAAGGTCTCTCTGCCACCTCCCCCTGCAAAAAGCTGGGGGTGGAACCCAAGAGACTGACAGGGATGGCGTTTCGCCTTCCCCGGGCTACAAGCAGCTGCTACCCCCCAGCTTTCACTGGGGGGGTTGACGCTGCTAGTAGCTATCTCTTGGTTAGCAAAAGAAGCAGAGATACCTAAGGAAGAAAAGCCAAAGCCTTTTCTCTCTTCCCACCAATATCCCGGCATACCTGCCGGGATTAGCATGCCCGGCTCAGCCGGCATGATAGCTAAGCTATGTGGAGAAGGTCTCTCTGCCACCTCCCCCAGCAAAAAGCTGGGGGTGGTATCCAAGAGACTTACGGGGATGGCTAAACGCCATCCCCGGGCTACTAGCAGCAGCTACCCCCCAGCTTTCACTGGGGGGGGTATCCCAGAGACTTACAGGGATGGCGTTTAGCCATCCCCGGGCTACTAGCAGCAGCTACCCCCCAGCTTTCACTGGGGGTGGTATCCCAGAGACTTACAGGGATGGCGTTTAGCCATCCCCGGGCTACTAGCAGCAGCTACCCCCCAGCTTTCACTGGGGGGGTTGACGCTGCTTGTAGCTATCTCTTGGTTAGCAAAAGAAGCAGAGATACCTAAGGAAGAAAAGCCAAAGCCTTTTCTCTCTTCCCACCAATATCCCGGCATACCTGCCGGGATTAGCATGCCCGGCTCAGCCGGCATGAAAGCTAAGCTATGTGGAGAAGGTCTCTCTGCCACCTCCCCCAGCAAAAAGCTGGGGGTGGTATCCAAGAGACTTACGGGGATGGCTAAACGCCATCCCCGGGCTACTAGCAGCAGCTACCCCCCAGCTTTCACTGGGGGGGGTATCCCAGAGACTTACAGGGATGGCGTTTAGCCATCCCCGGGCTACTAGCAGCAGCTACCCCCCAGCTTTCACTGGGGGGGTTGACGCTGCTAGTAGCTATCTCTTGGTTAGCAAAAGAAGCAGAGAGACCTAAGGAAGAAAAGCCAAAGCCTTGTCTCTCTTCCCACCAATATCCCGGCATACCTGCCGGGATTAGCATGCCCGGCTCAGCCGGCATGCTAACTCCGTCAGGTCTAAGTGAGTAAGGGGGTGCAGGTAAACCAGCAAGTGGACTAAGGTTTCTTACCCCCATAGCCTTACACTGGGGGGCAGAGAGCCGGTATAGCCAGAGCCTTTAAAGCTCTGGCTATACCGGCTCTCTTATTAGGTGACTGCCATAAAAAGAGCCTAATATAATGAAGGATGTCTTTTTTTACTTTCTTATTTAATCCAAATAATACAGTTGTTTCTTTATTAATTGTTTTAATTGTATTAACCATGATTGCTTTTGTTATTCCCTCCGGAACTAGTAACGGCGATGCCTTTACAGGGGGAACTAGCACCGCAAGTTCTTTAACACAAGAAGGTTCAGATACTAATTATTATTCAATTACTAAAAGTTATTGTTTATTTGTAACTATGGTACCTTTACTCTGGTCTCTTTACTTATGGGCCACTTTTGACGCAATTGGTCATAGTCTACAAATGGTCGTGACTTTAGAACGTTTGCATTTAAGCTTTGGTGTGGATAGTGTTTCTTTAAGTTTAACAGTCTTAACCACAGCATTATTTCCGTTATGTATAATGCTAATGCGCACCTTCAAAGGTTATATTACTTTTCTTTTATTAGAAATTGTGATTTATGGAGCTTTAAACGTTTTAGATTTATTAGGATTTTATATCTTATTTGAATCCTCTTTAATTTTATTATTTTTATTGATTGGTCGCACCACTTACGGAAATATTGAAGCCGCATATAAAATTATGTTATACACCATGGCAGGTTCTTTGGTTTTATTGCCTATTATTTTTGTGTTATATGCTGTTGGAGGTTCTACCTCTTTGTTATATTTAATGTGTCACTTCCAAAGTCCCGTCTTACCTGACGGGATTATAATGCTCGGCTCAGACGGGATTAGCATGCCCGGCTCAGCCGGCATGACAGCACAAGAAGGTCAGGGCGGTTTAGCCGCCCTTGCGACCCCCGACAGGATGTCGGGGGGGTTGGATCCAATGAATTCCATTTGGAGTTCATTACCCGAACGTCAATTAATTTTAGGTTGGGGTTTATTTTTAGTTTTTGCTGTGAAAATCCCTTTAATGCCCTTACATCTTTGGTTACCTGAAGCCCATGTAGCCGCACCTACCGCCGGTAGTGTTTTATTAGCGGGCATTTCATTGAAATTAGGAGGAATTGGTTTTATTCGTTTTATGATCCCAATTTTACCCACCTTTACTGCTTCTATTTTCCCATTAGTATGTTGTATGTGTTTGGCTTCTTTCTTATTTTCAACTTTAAGTACTATTCGTCAAATTGATCTTAAAAAAATTGTAGCTTACTCTTCCATCGGACATATGGCTATGATTACCTTAGCTATTTTCAGTATGGGTGAGTTTTCCGCTTATAACGCCACTTTTATGATGGTTGCACATGGTTTAGTCTCTCCTTGCTTGTTCTTATTAGTCGGTTTATTATATGATCGTTATCATACCAAATTCTTACTTTATTTGACAGGATTAGGTAGTCATATGCCTTTATTTAGCATTTTCTTTTTCTTATGTACTTTAGCTAATTTAAGTTTCCCACTTTTCCCTAATTTTATTGCTGAGTACTTGTGTTTAACTAGTATTTTTAGTGTACACTCATTATATGCTTATGTTTTCTGTATTTGTCAGGTGCTCGGGACCGTCGCCTCCTTCTGGGCATTTAATCGTATTATTCATGGTGTCCCTTATAGCTTACCTAAAAATCAACTTATGATGACAAGCGCCACTAAACAGGTAAATAGTGAAACCAGTACTACTGATCATGTCGGTAATGCTGTGACTACATCTATGCTTCAATATACTAGCTGGGCTAGTCCATTGAGTCGTTTAGAGTATTGTATGATTTTACCTTTAATGATTGGAATTATTTGGTTAGGTGTTAAACCTATGGCTTAACCCACTGAAAGACTTCTTCCTCTTAGCTGGGGCATGCCTGTCCCCTTGTAAAGGCTTTTTAGCCTACCCCAACAATATCCCGTTATACCTGACGGTATTAGCATGCCCGGCTCAGCCGGCATATTGGTGGGAAGAGAGAAAAGGCAAAGCCTTTTCTTCCTTAGGTATCTCTGCTTCTTTAGCTAACCAAGAGATAGCTACAAGCAGCACCAACCCCCCAGCCAAAAGAAGCAGCTTTGCTACTAAGAACAAGAGATAGCTACAAGCAGCACCAACCCCCCCAGTGAAAGCTGGGGGGTAGCAGCTGCTTGTAGCCCGGGGAAGGCGAAACGCCATCCCTGTCAGTCTCTAGGGTTCCACCCCCAGCTTTTTAGCCTACCCCACCAATATGCCGTAATACCTGACGGTATTAGCATGCCCGGCTCAGCCGGCATATTGGTGGGAAGAGAGACAAGGCAAAGCCTTTTCTTCCTTAGGTATCTCTGCTTCTTTTGCTAACCAAGAGATAGCTACAAGCAGCGTCAACCCCCCCAGTGAAAGCTGGGGGGTAGCAGCTGCTTGTAGCCCGGGGAAGGCGAAACGCCATCCCTGTAAGTCTCTAGGGTACCACCCCCAGCTTTTTGCAGGGGGAGGTGTTTCCACCCCCAGCTTTTTGCAGGGGGGTGTTTCCACCCCCAGCTTTTTGCAGGGGGAAGTGGCAGAGAGACCTTCGCCTGCAATATTCCGTCAGGTTTTACGGGATTAGCCGGCGGAGCCGGGCATGCTAATCCCGGCAGGTATGCCGGGATATAGGTAGGAAGAGAGACAAGGCTTTGGCTTTTCTTCCTAAGGTCTCTCTGCTTCTTTTGGATGTTATTACATAAAAGTTGAAAGGATATTAGAAATTACAAGTTTGACTGCTATTGGCTACCCCTTAGGGGGTAGCCAATAAAAGGATAATATTAAATGTTATGGTGTATTATGCCTGAACTTTCTCTTTGTATTGGACTTATTTTAATCATTCTTTATGGTTTATTTAGTCTTAGCATGTCTACAAAAGTCTCAACGGATAGTGGGTTTACAAACTTAAATCCAAACCAAGCGGTCGCTTGGTCAGCTGTACCCGGCTTAAGGCCGGGTGCTGGTGGTGTTTACTCTCGCGGCTCCGCCGCTATGGTTAATTTGCACTTAAATGACGTTTATTTCTTTAGCCGTCTATGGCCTTTAATGTTATTACTTGGCTATATCGTGGATTTTCCTTTATTGAGTGACTACGTGTTAGGCCTAGGTACTAACACTTTATCAAATGGAACAAGCTTAACAGCATTGGCTTATCCATATAATAACGGTATTGATGTTTTATTGATAGTACTTACAGTTATTATAATGCAATCCTTTAAAAGCTTTGAATCGGTGTTATTGTTATTATTAGCTTTTGTCGGTCAATTATTTATGTTACATAGCTGTGACTTAGTAAGTTTTTATATTTGTTTAGAAGCTCAAAACTTTTGTTTCTTAGTTTTATGTGGTTTACAACCTAGGGTTATGAAACATAGTGCCTCTCGTGGTAGTAGTTCTTTAGCAGGAGTGGAAGCATCTATAAAATATTTGTTACTAAGTGCTTTTTCATCAGGTGTTTTATTATTCTGGTTCTCAGCCTTATATTTACAAACAGGACTTACTACTTTAAGTTGGGGACCTTTAACAGCAACACCTTTTGACAGTAATTATCATACATTTATGGAAGTGATTCCACAAATGCTTATTTTAATCGCTTTAATGTTTAAATTGGGTGGCGCTCCCTTGCACTTATGGATGGTTGACATCTATAGTGGGGTAAAACGTCAATTATTAATGTATTTATCAACAGCACCAAAATTAAGTTTATTTGGTTTTTGGGTTGGAACATGGCATTCTGTTTGGACCGATTTTACAGTATTATTATTTGTTGCATTATCTATGATTATTGGATGTTTTGGCGCTTATAATCAACCAACCTTACGTGCCTTATTTGCTTATAGTACAATTAACGAAATTGGTTTAATGTTAATGGCTCTTGAAACTGCAGGGTTTCACTCTTTATTTCAACATTTAAGCATTTATATTGTAAGTATGCTATTGTTATGGAATAACAGTGATAAACGATTCTTTTCTGTTTTAGCTGTTAGTTTAGCTGGTATGCCACCTTTTGCCGGCTTTTTCGGGAAAGCTTGGATTTTTAATAGTGTCGCTACTGGTGCCATGGCTGGTCCTTATTTAGGAGTTTTATTAATTTCTTTGTTTTGTACTGCCTTATCTTTAGTTTACTACTTACGTGTTTTCCGCTTATTTACTATGTCAGATAATTCCGCTTCCATCACAAATCGCACTTTACATAACATTTCTAATATGGGCATTGAAACACGTACTTATTGTTCTACACTTTTAGACGCTCAAATCAAATTGACATCCTTTTGTGTGATTTTCTTAGTGTTCGCACCTTTATTCTATATTAAACCTTTTGTGTTATAAAGTTTTTTTAGCCTTACAAACAGACAAAGACAGGGGATTAGGTCCCCCTAGAGAAAGCTACAAGCAGCTGCGCAAAGAGATAGCTACAAGCTGCTCTGCTGCTTGTAGCCCGGGGATGGCGATACGCCATCCCTGTTAGTCTCTTTCCCTGCTACCCCCCAGCTTTACAAACCAAGGAAGAAAAGGTAAAGCCTTTTCTCTCCCAACACTAGTATCCCGGCACTCCTGACGGTATTAACATGCACCTGAACAAGAGATAGCTACAAGCATCTGCGCAAAGAGATAGCTACAAGCATCTGCGCAAAGAGATAGCTACAAGCATCTGCGCAAAGAGATAGCTACAAGCTGCTCTGCTTCTTGTAGCCCGGGGATGGCGATACGCCATCCCTGTTAGTCTCTTTCCCTGCTACCCCCCAGCTTTACAAACCAAGGAAGAAAAGGTAAAGCCTTTTCTCTCCCGACACAAGTATCCCGGCACTCCTGACGGAATTAACATGCGCCTGAACAAGACATAGCTACAAGCAGATGCTTGTAGCTATCTCTTGTTCTTAGTAGCAAAGCTGCTTCTTTTGGCAGGGCACTCCTGACGGTATTAGCATGCACCTGAACAAGAGATAGCTACAAGCAGATGCTTGTAGCTATCTCTTGTTCTTAGTAGCAAAGCTGCTTCTTTTGGCTGGGGGGTTGGTGCTACTTGTAGCTATCTCTTGTTCTTAGTAGCAAAGCTGCTTCTTTTGGCGGGGGGGTTGGTGCTACTTGTAGCCTAGGGGTGACCTTCCTCCCTGGGCTACAAGTAGCACCAACCCCCCAGCTTTTCGCTGGTCTCTCTGTTACCCCGGACCGGCTACCCCCCTACCTTTAGCAGGGGTATACAGAGAGACCTCCTGGTCTCTCTGTTACCCCGTACCGGCTACCCCCTACCTTTAGCAGGGGTATACAGAGAGACCTCCTGGTCTCTCTGTTACCCCGTACCGGCTACCCCCTACCTTTAGCAGGGGTATACAGAGAGACCTCCTGGTCTCTCTGTTACCCCGTACCGGCTACCCCCTACCTTTAGCAGGGGTAAACAGAGAGACCTCCTGGTCTCTCTGTTACCCCGGACCGGCTACCCCCTACCTTTAGCAGGGGTAAACAGAGAGACCTCCTGGTCTCTCTGTTACCCCTTGCCAACAACCCCCCCTGCTAAAAGCAGGGGGGTTTACTGGGGGGTTGTTGGCAAGGGGGGGCCGAGGCTGGCTTCCAAAGAGAAGCTTCCCGCATCTTGAGCCTTTTTTACAGGGCCAGCAAACTAAGAGTCCGGTATTGTAGTATAAATTTTTGGATATAGGGTTGTCTAAAAAGAAGCTTTAGCTTCTTTATTAGACGATCATAAAGTAATAGTAGGGATCATTAGGTGTGGCTTTTAGCTTCTTTCTTCCACAGGAAGCAAAGAGACCTAGGTCTCTTTGCCCCCCCTCCCTTAAACCCTTACCCTCTACGGGGCGGTTTACAAACCGTAAGGTTAATGACCCTCCACCCTTAAACCCTTACCCTCTACGGGGCGGTTTACAAACCGTAAGGTTAATGACCCTCCACCCTTAAACCCTTACCCTCTACGGGGCGGTTTACAAACCGTAAGGTTAATGACCCTCCACCCTTAAACCCTTACCCTCTACGGGGCGGTTTACAAACCGTAAGGTTAATGACCCTCCACCCTTAAACCCTTACCCTCTACGGGGCGGTTTACAAACCGTAAGGTTAATGACCCCAAGAGGGTGGGGGGGAAACATATAGACCAGCAGGGCCCCCTGTAATAAACACCCAGATAACAGCCCCCAACATTAAAAGGGGGGGAACATATAGACCTCATGGGCTCTCTGTAACCCCGTGCCAGCAACTCCGCCAGCAAAAGGCGGTGTAGGTAACAAATAGACCAGATGGGCTCTCTGTAACCCCGTGTAAGCAACTCCGCCAGCAAAAGGCGGTGTAGGTAAAGGAGGAAAAAATATAATAAAAAATGCGTTTATATAACAAAATTCAAGTTTTAAAACTCTTAAATCAACATTTAAATGTTTATCCCACACCAATGAATTTAAATTGGAATTGGAGTTGGGGTTCTTTATCTGGATTGATTTTAGGCAGTCAAATTGTCACAGGTATTCTTTTAGCCATGCATTATGTTGGTCATGTTGATCATGCCTTTGCAAGTGTCCAACATTTAATGGTAGATGTCCCATCTGGCCTAATTTTACGTTATGCCCATGCGAATGGTGCTAGTTTGTTCTTTACCGTAGTATATCTTCATATTTTACGTGGTTTATATTATAGTAGTGGGAATCAACCCCGTGAAATTCTCTGGATTTCAGGTGTAGTTATTTTATTATTAATGATTATCACAGCTTTCATTGGATACGTGTTACCTTGGGGGCAAATGTCTTTTTGGGGTGCTACCGTAATTACAAGTTTAGTCACCACAATCCCAGTCGTCGGGAAACAAATTGTTTATTGGTTATGGGGTGGCTTTTCTATTGATCATCCAACATTAAATCGTTTTTATAGTTTTCACTACACATTACCTTTTATCTTAGCTGGCTTAAGCATTTTCCATATCGCAGCTTTACATCAATATGGAAGCACCAATCCCTTAGGAATTAATACTCAAAGCAGTACTATTTATTTCGGTACTTATTTTGGTGTCAAAGACTTATTAGCCTTTTTATTCTTTTTATTTGTGTTTGCCGTCTTAGTGTTTTTCTACCCAGAGTATTTAGGTCGATTGGCCGCCTTTTCGAGTAATCTTCTTGGTTTTAATAACGCTATATGCTGGGAACATTTGCACACAACAGATCAATCAGCAGGTAATGAATGGAGTTCAAAACATAATCATTCATGGACAACACAGGATTTCGCTATTCTAGTGTGTCTTTTGGCTCTCTTCAGGCTTAACCCTCCTGTCTATCCTATAAAAAATAGGACATTCAGTACCCCAGAGACTCCACGCGTTACAACCCGTTTTAAAACGGATAGTGATTTCTATTGTAGGTTTGGTGGGTTAACGGATGGGGATGGTAGTTTTCTTGTATCAAAAGATGGATATCCATCTTTTGAATTGACTTTAGATTAAAAAGATGTTAACCTTTTTCACGATATCCGAGATAATCTCGGAATCGGACAAGAACGATATCCGAGATAATCTCGGAATCGGACAAGAACGATATCCATCTTTTGAATTGACTTTAGATTAAAAAGATGTTAATCTTCTTCACGATATCCGAGATAATCTCGGAATCGGACAAGAACGATATCCGAGATAATCTCGGAATCGGACAAGAACGATATCCGAGATAATCTCGGAATCGGACAAGAACGAAAATGCTCAGGCGCTAAAGCTTGGCGTTATCGTTTATCAGAAACTTTGGAAGTCTTAAAATTAGCACAGAAATTAAATAAATATTGCTTGACTCCTAATAAACGTGAACAATTACGTGTCAAGCTTAATCCTCAAACTATTACCACCTTACAAAAAGATCAACTCCACTAAGCTTTAAACAATATCGGTTTAACTTTTGACTTTGATGCAAATCATATGGCTCATGTAATTCGTAATACCGGTAGGTTTGCTGGCTTTTTTGAGGCTGAAGGCTGTTTCGTCATTATGAATGAATTCACTTTAACGCTCAATTTGGCTCAAAAAGATAAACTTATTCTTGAGCACATTAAAAACGTTTTAGGGTTTCGTCGTATTCGGTCTGATAAAACAGGGTATGTTAGGCTTAATACAATCAGGGAAGGTATGCGTAGGGTTTGAAACAATCTCAGTCAATGACAACTTTAGACCACTAAAGCAGAAGAAGTAAAAAGATTTAAAACCTTATTGGCTTTATTTGAGAAACAATATCATTTCAAACATAATCCACATCGCCCCGAAGTGGAAGCCATCATCAAAATCTTCAGGAATCGCTTAAAACCGTAAAAAACAGGTTGAAGATATAGTCCAACTTAACAAATAAGCTAGATAAGCAGAGAGACAAGCAACGGCAAAAGCCTAGCGCTTGTGTATCCCGTCACCTTGTTAACCAGGTGATTGCAAGCTGGTTTAACCAGGTGATAGCAAGCTGGTTTAACCAGGTGATTGCAAGCTGGTTTAACCAGGTGATTGCAAGCTGGTTTAACCAGGTGATAGCAAGCTGGTTAAACCAGCTTGTGCGGTCAATAGCCCCTTTAGAACGGGTATACTAGGCTTATGGGAAAGCAATTTCCCTGTATAAATGCATCCGGACAACCTCATTCCAGCAAACCCTTACGCAACCCCAGCACATATTGTACCTGAGTGGTATTTCCTTTGGGTATATGCTATTTTACGTAGTATTCCTAATAAAGCGGGTGGTATTCTTGCTATTGCCTTAACTTTTCTCGGTATTGCAGCATTACCTTTCTTATCAATGGGTCACGTAGGTTCCCCTAAATTTAGGATTATTCATGAACGTTTATTTTGGGTATTAGTAGCTGATCTTTTCTTATTAACTTGGGTAGGTGCTCAAGAAATTATGCCCGCAACCGTTATGTTAGGTCAAGTCGCAACCTTAATCTTATTTGCTTATTTATTTGTGCTTTTACCTTTATTAGGTTGGTTAGAATCTTCTTTAGTGTTAAAAAACTATTAGACCTAACCCCCCTGCTTTCAGCCAAAAGCTTCTAGCTAACCCCCCCTCGTAAAAAGTCCGGGGGAGGGGTTTAGCAGAGAGACCCTAGGGTTTAGCAGAGAGACCCTAGGGTTTGACAGAGAGACCCTAGGGTTTAGCAGAGAGACCCTAGGGTCTCTATGCTCTGTTGTTTTATAGGTTCCTAAGGGCATAGCCAAGCTACTCCCCTTATTGCGCTTTTACTCCAATAGAAGCAGAGAGACCCAGGGTCTCTCTGCTCTGTTGTTTTATAGGTTCCTAAGGGCATAGCCAAGCTACTCCCCTTATTGCGCTTTTACTCCAATAGAAGCAGAGAGACCCAGGGTCTCTCTTATTGCGCTTTTACTCCAATAGAAGCAGAGAGACCCAGGGTCTCTCTGCTCTGTTGTTTTATAGGTTCCTAAGGGCATAGCCAAGCTACTCCCCTTATTGCGCTTTTACTCCAATAGAAGCAGAGAGCCCCTGGGTCTCTCTGCCACCGCCCCCCAGCTTTTCATCTCCCCCCTGACTTTGCTAATCCCAACCCCCTGCGGTAGGCTATGGGGTTGGGGGTGGCCCGGTCGGGGGGAGGTCTCCAAAACAAGATACTAAGTATCTTGGTCAGCTTCATAAGTCATAATTAGGGGATTTCTAGCTAATAAAGTATATATAATCAAAAATATCTTTCTGTCGGTAGCAGGACGTTCGAGAATTAAAACAGTTTGAATTCAAACTGTTTTTAAAGAAATGGAAACAAAAAATCGAATTGAGATTGCTGACATTAGTAACATTAAATATTTTAAATATGGCCGAAAGTCCAAGGGTTTATCAAGTGAATCGGTTATGAATTTATCTGAAAATTATATTATGCTAAGAAAAGAACAGTTTAGTCCAAAAGAATACCGGACACCCACCCTCGTCAGGCAGACAAGCAGAAGCTGTGCTCCCTTTGGCCTACGACCCCATCCTAAAAAGACTGGGGGTTTAGGGGGGTACGCCGTCAGGGGTTTGGTTACAGAGAGACCTTAGGAAGAAAAGGTAAAGCCTTTTCTCTCTTACCACCAATATCCCGGCATACCTGCCGGGATTAGCATGCCCGGCTCAGCCGGCATGATAGCTATGTGGAGAAGGTCTCTCTGCCACCTCCCTCTGTAAAAAGCTGGGGGGTGGGATCCAAACCAAGAGACTTACAGGGAGGGCGTTTCGCCATCCCCGGGCTACAAGCAGCAGCTACCCCAGTAAAAAGCTGGGGGTGGAAACCTAGAGACTAACAGGGATGGCGTCTCGCCATCCCCGGGCTACAAGCAGCTGCTACCCCCCAGCTTTCACTGGGGGGGGTTGGTGCTGCTTGTAGCTATCTCTTGGTTAGCAAAAGAGGCAGAGAGACCTAAGTAAGAAAAGGTAAAGCCTTTTCTCTCTTACCACCAATATCCCGGCATACCTGCCGGGATTAGCATGCCCGGCACAGCCGGCATGATAGCTATGTGGAGAAGGTCTCTCTGCCACCTCCCCCAGCAAAAAGCTGGGGGTGGTATCCAAGAGACTTACAGGGATGGCGTTTAGCCATCCCCGGGCTACTAGCAGCAGCTACCCCCCAGCTTTAACTGGGGGGTTGACGCTGCTAGTAGCTATCTCTTGGTTAGCAAAAGAACCTGCTTAGCTGGTTCTTTTGAGCTAAGCAGGTTCTTTTGAGCTAAGCAGGTTCTTTTGAGCTTAGCTGGTTCTTTTGTGCTTAGCTGGTTCTTTTGCGTTTACTGATTCTTTCGCTGAACAACAGATAGCTACAAGCAGATGCTTGTAGCTATCTCTTGTTCTGGAGCGTGCTAATACCGTCAGGTTTAACGGTATATTGAAAATAATAAAAAATTCAAAATGGGTTTGGTGCTGGCTCAGCAGTAATGCGTCTTTTTAGAATTTATACATGCGAGTGAAATAGAGTAACGTACGGGTGCGTAATGCGCGAGTCTTTTTTTAATTTAGTTACATAGAGAAGCAGAGAGGCCCAAGGAATAAAAGCCAAAGCCTTTTCTCTCTCGCCACAAATATGCCGGTTGAGTCCAAAAGAAGCAGAGAGACCCACAGAGCTAAGCTATCATGCCGGCTGAGCCGGGCATGCTAATCCCGGCAGGTATGCCGGGATATTGGTGGAGAAGGTCTCTCTGCCACCTCCCCCAGCAAAAAACTGGGGGTGGAACCCTAGAGACTAACAGAGCTAAGCTATCATGCCGGCTGAGCCGGGCATGCTAATCCCGGCAGGTATGCCGGGATATTGGTGGAGAAGGTCTCTCTGCCACCTCCCCCAGCAAAAAACTGGGGGTGGAACCCTAGAGACTAACAGAGCTAAGCTATCATGCCGGCTGAGCCGGGCATGCTAATCCCGGCAGGTATGCCGGGATATTGGTGGAAAGAGATAAAAGGCAAAGCCTTTTCTTCCTTAGGTCTCTCAGCCACCTCCCCCAGCAAAAAGCTGGGGGTGGAACCCTAGAGACTAACAGGGATGGCGTTTCGCCATCCCCGGGCTACAAGCTGCTGCTAACCCCCCAGCTTTCACTGGGGGGGGTTGGTGCTGCTTGTAGCTATCTCTTGGTTAGCAAAAGAGGCAGAGAGACCCACAGAGCTAAGCTATCATGCCGGCTGAGCCGGGCATGCTAATCCCGGCAGGTATGCCGGGATATTGGTGGAGAAGGTCTCTCTGCCACCTCCCCCAGCAAAAAGCTGGGGGTGGAACCCTAGAGACTAACAGAGCTAAGCTATCATGCCGGCTGAGCCGGGCATGCTAATCCCGGCAGGTATGCCGGGATATTGGTGGAAAGAGATAAAAGGCAAAGCCTTTTCTTCCTTAGGTCTCTCAGCCACCTCCCCCAGCAAAAAGCTGGGGGTGGAACCCTAGAGACTAACAGGGATGGCGTTTCGCCATCCCCGGGCTACAAGCTGCTGCTAACCCCCCAGCTTTCACTGGGGGGGGTTGGTGCTGCTTGTAGCTATCTCTTGGTTAGCAAAAGAGGCAGAGAGACCCACAGAGCTAAGCTATCATGCCGGCTGAGCCGGGCATGCTAATCCCGGCAGGTATGCCGGGATATTGGTGGAGAAGGTCTCTCTGCCACCTCCCCCAGCAAAAAGCTGGGGGTGGAACCCTAGAGACTAACAGGGATGGCGAAACGCCATCCCCGGGCTACAAGCAGCTGCTACCCCCCCAGCTTTCACTGGGGGGTTGGTGCTGCTTGTAGCTATCTCTTGTTTTGGGGCACGTATACCCCGTCAGTCTTAACTAGGTCTATAAGGGTAGGATCTCTCTGCTTCCCCCAGGCTTTCCCCCAGGCTTTCCCCCAGGCTTTCCCCCAGGCTTTCCCCCAGGCTTTCCGCCTGGGGGGATTGTAAAATAATTTAAAAGAAGGTAACTGATAGTGAATTGCCGATATCTTTTGAAGATAGGCTAGAGAAATCTCTAATAAAGTACAGTGATGGAATTGATGAAACTATAACTTAGCCAATGCAGTCATAAAATATGACGTACCTTTTGCATCATGGGTCAGCTACTCAATAAATATAAAACATAGATTTTTAATCTATACTAAAGAAAAAAAGAGAATCAGTTATTAGCCATTAGCTTTAACTTACAAGGTGGTCTAAAGCTCTAAAATAAGAAGAAGCTTTGAGCTTCTCTGTGATCGTAGCGAGGACTCCTGGGGAAACCTAGAGACTCAGTCTTTTGGTTCGCAAAAGAAGCTGCTAAGCCCCAACCCCCCGGACTTAGTCCGGGGGGGGTTGCAAGAACCCGAAACAACAGGCCGCCTAATTAATAAAGAAGCAGAGGGATCTTTTCCAGCAAAAAGCTGGGGGGTAGCCAGCTGGGGGGGGATAGGTGGACAAGGGAAGCTAAGCTTCTCCTTGTCCACCAATATTCCGTAATACCTGACGGTATAAGCATGCCCCAAAACAAGAGATAGCTACAAGCAGATGCTTGTAGCTATCTCTTGTTCTGGAGCATGCTAATCCCGGCATTCCTGCCGGGATATGGAAGGCGAGATAGAAAAGGCTTTGGCTTTTCTTCCTTGGCTTCTTCTTTTGGAGCATAACTAGTTCTTATTAGATAAACCCTAGCTAAAAGAGCTAGGGTTGGCAAAGATACTAAGTCAAAAGGTATAGGCATAGGGTTCATGCCCCTAAAAAAGCAGGTTCAAGTCCTCGCAGTATCTATAAAGGTTTAATGACTCTAAAGTAAAAAGCCATGAATACAAAAACTCCAAAAGAAGCCTCCAGGTATTAACTAAAGATAGCTACTAGCTGCTCTTCCCAAGCAATAGCTACAAGCCGCTGCGCAAAGAGAGGGCTACTAGCTGCTCTTCCCAAGCAATAGCTACAAGCCGCTGCGCTAAGAGAGGGCTACAAGCCGCTGCGCTAAGAGAGGGCTACAAGCTGCAGGGCTACAAGCTGCAGAGCTGCTTGTAGCAATCTCTTTGCCAGCTACCCACAGTTTACCTAGCTATAGCTACAAGCAGCAGAGCTGCAGGGCTACAAGCTGCAGAGCTGCTTGTAGCAATCTCTTTGCCAGCTACCCACAGTTTACCTAGCTATAGCTACAAGCAGCAGAGCTGCAGGGCTACAAGCTGCAGGGCTACAAGCAGCAGAGCTGCAGGGCTACAAGCAGCAGAGCTGCAGGGCTACAAGCAGCAGAGCTGCAGGGCTACAAGCTGCAGAGCTGCAGGGCTACAAGCTGCAGAGCTGCAGGGCTACAAGCTGCAGAGCTGCAGGGCTACAAGCTGCAGAGCAGCTTGTAGCAATCTCTTTGCCAGCTACCCCCAGTTTACCTAGCTATAGCTACAAGCAGCTCCGCTGCTTGTAGCCCGGGGATGGCGAAACGCCATCCCTGTAAGTCTCCGCCCCTGCAACCCCTCTCATAGAGAGGGGTTGCAGGGGGGATTTACTGGGGGAGGTTTTCGGGGTAGGTGGCCAAGATACTTAGTATCTTGGCTTCTAGAATAATGATCAATATAACCGTACCTCAAACCAACGCAGGTGGACAACAATTTTATTGACAGGCCAAAGAATTAACCATGGATAGGGAACTCGGCAAAATGTTCTTTAAACTTCGGTATAAGGGAATCCCTCTTTACGGGGGAATAATATAAAAGATAGCAACGACTGTTTACCAAAAACTCAAGACTATGCAAAGATCATCCAAGTATATAGTCTGACGCCTGTCCAAAGACCCTTGGTAAACGACAGCTGTAACTCTAACAGTTCTAAGGTAGCGAAATTCCTTGACACTTAATTGGTGTCCCGCATGAATGGCGTAACGATTGCTATGCTGTCCCATCCATGGGTTCTGTGAACTTGAATTGCTCGTGCAGATGCGAGCGAGTCAACACTGGACGAAGAGACCCTATGCACCTTCACAAGCTGATGTAAATCAAAAAGATAGACCTTTAAAGAATAGGTGGGAAACTCACAAAGAGAAGCTAAAAGCTTCTACCTCTAGTCTTAGAGAAGCCGTAAGCTTCTCTGTTCTAAACCCCCGGCCTTCTGTCGGGGGATTGCAAGCTCCTAAACAAGAGATTAGCCAACCCAAGAGACTTACAGGGATTGCGATACGCCATCCCTGAGAGCTTTGCTCTCTAACCCAGAGCTTTGCTCTAGCTCTCTAACCCAGAGCTTTGCTCTCTAACCCAGAGCTTTGCTCTAGCTCTCTAACCCAGAGCTTTGCTCTCTAACACAGAGCTTTGCTCTCTAACCCAGAGCTTTGCTCTCTAACCCAGAGCTTTGCTCTCTAACCCAGAGCTTTGCTCTAGCTCTCTAACCCAGAGCTTTGCTCTCTAACCCAGAGCTTTGCTCTCTAACCCAGAGCTTTGCTCTCTAACCCAGAGCTTTGCTCTAGCTCTCTAACCCAGAGCTTTGCTCTGGGTTAGGGTCCAGGCAAAACTAACTTTAATTATATATTTCAAGTCCAAAAGAAGCAGTAAGCTTCTCTGTTCTAACCCCCCGGCCTTCTGTCGGGGGATTGCAAGTTCCTAAACAAGAGATTAGCCAACCCAAGAGACTTACAGGGATGGCGATACGCCATCCCTGAGAGCTTTGCTCTCTAACCCAGAGCTTTGCTCTAGCTCTCTAACCCAGAGCTTTGCTCTCTAACCCAGAGCTTTGCTCTCTAACCCAGAGCTTTGCTCTCTAACCCAGAGCTTTGCTCTCTAACCCAGAGCTTTGCTCTCTAACCCAGAGCTTTGCTCT
>VFSX01000893.1:5000-23538 GCA_016618255.1 Chlamydomonas sp. UWO 241 | reverse complement strand
ACGCACAACGGCACCAGGCACACGCAACACGCACACGGCACACTGCACACGCACACGCACCGCACACGCATCACGCACACGCACACGCACACGCACACGCTACACGCACACGCACCGCACACGCACACGCACACGCACACGCACACGCACACGCACACTGCACACGCACACGTCCACCACACGCACACGCACACGCACACGCACACGCACACGCACACGCACACGCACACGCACACGCACACGCACACGCACACGCACACGCACACGCACACACACACGCACACGCACACGCACACGCACACGCACACGCACACGCACACGCACACGCACACGCACACGCACACGCACACGCACACGCACACGCACATTGATCAGCGTACAGGCAGCAGCGCAATCGAGTGTGGCGCACCTAACAGGCAGGCGGCGCATTCGACTTTGATAATTGATCACCGTACAGCGCCCGACCACTTCCAACAGGTGGCTAGGTGAACCACAACGTGGGGGGCTAGTCGGTTGTGGCACATTAATGCTCCCCTGTTACATGATGATGAGTTCGTTACAATCCACTTCTGGCGGTCACACGTGCGGTTCCAAAGCTCCAGTGGGACTTAGATGAAGCAGTCCTGAAGACCTGCCAACAGAAAAAGGGGGGGTGCCCCACGGCAACGCCATCCACACACGGCGGCGGGCGCCAAGCAAGCAGCACCACAGTGCAGCCTCCACACTCAACCCCTCCAGTGGATGAAGGGCGGGCCCAAGGTATAAAACCATAAAGGGACCAAAAAAAAGCCCACCCTCAAAACACTGGAAGCGGAGCAGGTGCGCACCCCCACCACAGCACTCTACCCAGCAGCCACAACTCATCCCGCCAGCGCACGCGTGCGCCGCTACCTCCCCTCACATAACTCGTCCCCTCAGGGATCTAGGACGCCTTGTTCAGAATGAGCTTGCCGTCCACCACTCCAACATAGGGGTGGGTCGGGCCCACCACACCCGCCCAACCTCGCGGCATCACGCCGCCCTCAGCAAAGGACGCCAGCGCAATCCAAAGGTCCATCGTCGCCAGCGCCCCCGCCCGCTCAACCGACACCGTGCGATCAGGGGGCAGCACACCATCACGCGGACGCGTGATGCGCCACAGGTGGCGGCAGCCGCGCTCCATGGCGTCCACCACGAGCGCTGCCACCACAGCCCACACACCAGCACGCACCCCAGCGGGAGGCTGCAGCAGCCACACCTGGCAGCACGTGATGACCGGCGTAGGAGCAGGGAGGGCAGCAGCAACCGCCACCGCCACCGCCTCCGCCACCGCGCATCCCCAGAAGCAGTGCGCACGCCACGCCGTCGCCGGCGGCCCTTCCTCCTCACGGCACCGCCACCCGCACGGGCACTCGGGCACTCCAAGCGCAGCCTGCTTGTGAAAGCCACTCACCCACAGCCGCCAGATGTGCTCCTTACAGGCGCTGAGGAGCGGCAGCCGCCACAGCCCTGGCACCGCCGCCTCCAGGTTGCGCAGCCCCGCGCAGACCTGAGCGTCGGTTGCACGGGGGCCTCCGCGCATCCCGCAGTCAAGCGCCAGAGCCGCCTCCACCGTGGCTGCCCGCCGCACTCGCCGCTCGTCCACAACCGCCCGCAGTTGAAGCGCCACCGCTAGCTTGCACGTCAGGTGCCCGACCACGCCCGGGCCGTGCGCAAACCCAACCCACCGGGGCTCGTCCGCGGCCCCCCGCAGGCCCCCCGCAGGCCCCCCGCAGGCCCCCCGCAGGCCCCCCGCAGGCAGGGGAGCATGTTTGGCAGTTGCGGATCGGAGGCCAGGCCGCCCACGCTGCCATCCAGCCGGCGTGATGACACTCGGCAGCTGCCACCCGACCAGCCGCAGGATCTCCACCACAGCAGCGCGCTCGCCCGCGCGAGGGAGGGGCTGAAAGCGACGGAGCGGCCGGAGCAGAGTGAGGGCAGCTCCACCAACTGCCGCCTCGACCCAGGCTGAGGGCACTGCCGCGAGCGCGACCGCCACTGCCCTGAACAGGGGGTCGAGCGTGCGCTGCACGCACAGCAGATCTGGCCCATCCCCCAGCACTGGCGGCGGCACCCCTTGGAAAAGGGCGCGGCACAGGACTGCCCTCCAGACACTGCCCCCGTCGTAGGTGCCGCACGCCAGAGCTGCGCAAAACTGCCCCAGCACGAGCGGCGCGCATTCCGGATCCGCGGCAGCGTACACCGCCAGGCATGCGTGTTCGACCGTGCGTGTGCTGCGCACCATGTCGACAGCAGCGAGCCACGCCCACAGCGCACACAGGTCTGTGACCGTCCGCATGCCGGGGAAGGCGTCGCGCACGCGGGCGAGGCCGTCCACCCGCCAGCAGGTCGCACCGGTCGAGCTGAAGAGCGCATGCCCTGCCGCATCCCCAGTGGGCTCCCGCCACTGTACCGTCCGCTGCGCAGCCGGCAGCTCCAGCTGGAGGAGGGGTTTGCCCAGAGCAGCGCCTCCGCCCCCCACAGCTCAGCTGTTTGCACGCGTCCCAGGATGCGCGCCACTGGCCCCAGGGCCTGCACCCCATTGAGCATGCGGCGCATCGGCCCAGCCAGCAGCGCCGCGCTCACAGCCGGTTCTACGCACTCACCAACGAGGCCGCTTGGCAGAGTCCCTGGCCCAGGCGCGAGGCCCGCCATAAGCACAAAAAGGCTCGGGTGGGCCCCCGGGCAGAGGCGGTGCACCGCCTCCACCATGAGCGGCTCCCATGCCGGCTGAGCCGGGGGCGCGGGCTGCTGTTACGGCTGTGCCCCCCTGCCACCTCCGTCGCCCCCGCTGCCGCCACCTCCGCCGCCGTCGCCGCCACCAGCCTCGCCACCATCGCCGGCCCGTGGGGCCGACAGCAGGAGATGGGGGGCGCCACCCGCCCACGCCCCAAACAGGCACGCGAGGTGGACGGCCCACTGCGCGTGCACAATCTCCCGCCACGCCAGCGCCCCAAAACCACCGTGCGCCGGCCGCCCCAGAAGCATCGCAGCGGGCGCGCCTGGCACCGAAGAGGCCCACCGCGGCAGCGCTGCCGGTGGGTCCGGCCCCACGCTCCTGCCCACCAGAGTAGCCGTCCACCGGGAGAGCAGCCTCTCTGCCTCCGGAGTCATGCCACAGTGCACCGCCCGGAACAGGATGCGGAAGACCCCGTACGTCGCCGCCGCGTGCCCCCTGCCAAAGACAGACATTGGGAAGCGCGCGAGCTTGGTGTACGCGGCCGCAAGCCTCTCACGGCACACCCCGGTGACGGCCTCCGGGGGTGGCAGGCCGGCAGAAACGGGCACGCCCAGCGACATGCCCGCGTCCAGCACGCGCAGCCCAGCCACCTCTGCACCCGCCAGCAAGCCCTCCCCCGCCGAAACCAGGGGCAGGATGCCGCACTTGCCGAGGTTTAGGACGAGGCCCGTCGCTCGGCCAAAAACCGCCATCGCCTCCACCAGCGCAGCGACGGCAGCCGGCGCACACGACCGGAGGAGGGGCATGCAGTCGTCAGCGTACTGGGGGCAGTTCACTCTGCAGCCAGGCACGACCTCGACCCCCACCGCCGGGCAGGTGCGCAGGAAGCACGCGAGCGCATGCCCCAGGAACAGGAAGAGGGCTGGCGCAGCGGGGCAGCCCTGGCGCACGCCCGCCGCATACCGGCGCGGCTCAGAGATGAACCCGTTGACCTCGGCCGACGCGTACGTGCGCGTGAGGATGGTGCGGGTCCATGCCAGCACACCGTCACCGACGCCCACCGCCTCCATGACCGCAAGGAGGCAGCCACGGTCGATGGTGTCGTACGCCTTGCAGAAGTCGAGCAGCGCCAGCGCTGCACCCGTCGGCCCCACGCCCTCTGCCGCGTTGGCAGCTAACAGGCCAGGCAGCATCTGCGTGAGGCAGATATTGTCCGAGATGCGGCGGCCAGCGAGGAACGCAGTCTGTCCCGGCCCCACCACCGCAGCGAGCAGCGGCGTCCACCGCGTCGCCAGCACCTTGGCGAGGATGCGGTAGTCAGAGCCCAGCATGGTGAGTGGTCGGTAGTTTGCCGCATCCGCTGCATCTTTGGCCTTGTAGATGGAGGCGACAACGCCATCGAGAAACCCAGGCGGCGTCTCACCCGCAGCGCCCACTGCGGTGAAAACTGCCGCCAGAAGCACAAAGGCGGGCTCTCCCAGCTTCCGCCACACATCCACTGGGATGCCATCCGGGCCTGGGGCGTTGCCAGGCTTGGAGTGAGTGGCCGCCGCCCGCACCTTGGCGGGCGTGACAACAGGCGCGCCCGCTGCGTCCGCCACCGCCTGCGGCACGCGCGGCAAGTGCGTACGCACCGCCCCCAGCACAGCCTCCCGATCAGCGGGGGATGGCGGTGGCGGCCGTGAGACCGCCGCCACGGCATCAGCCATGATGTCAGCCATTCCCATGCCGTCAGTGACGAGGATGCCTCGCGCATCTCTGAGGGCGGCGACGCGCCGTGCCGTCGCTGGCTTGCGGAAGGCTGCCGCCATGCCCCCGGCAACGCTCTCTCCCGGCCGCACACATGAGGGCGGGGCTGGAGCGTACCGCCGCACCGCCGCGTCCAGGCGCCGCTGCAGCGTATAGAGCCCGGCGAGCTCCGCCAGCCCATCACGCCCCGCCTCAACGGCCGCGCGCGCTCGTTTCAGGTCTGCACGCAGCCGGGCCACCTCC
This sequence comes from Chlamydomonas sp. UWO 241, assembly GCA_016618255.1. NCBI lineage: Eukaryota > Viridiplantae > Chlorophyta > Chlorophyceae > Chlamydomonadales > Chlamydomonadaceae > Chlamydomonas > Chlamydomonas priscui. The sequence continues at coordinate 18,848 of VFSX01000893.1, read as the reverse complement.
ACCGACACAGCATCTCGACGCCGACCCAGGTCGCAGTCGAGGCGGCGGGCCTCGCAAGCCAGGCGCGGCTTGAAAGCCTGGCACCACCGCATAAGCTCCGTGTGGCCATGGGTGGGTGCCCCCGCTGCCTCCCGACCAAACCATGCCCTAAACCCATCGGCCAGGTCACGATCAGCCCAGAAATGGGCTCGCACACGCGGCCGCCCCGGCCCGCGCGCCTCTGGCACTAGGGGGGAGAGGTGCATTGCCACAACGCGGTGATCCGACCCGCCCGACTTCCCCGCGTCGCACCCGAGGACGCGTGGCACGAGGGCCGTCGACACGTAGAGGCGGTCGAGCCGCGCCTGTGCATTATACGCACTGAAGGTGTACCCCCTCTGCATGGTGTGGACGAGGCGGTACGCGTCACGGAGCGGGGAGTCCTCCACCAGCGCTGCCATCGCCGCCGCCGGGGCGCAGTCGCGCCACTCGAGGGGCCCCGCAGAGCGGGCGCGGTCACGTGGGCTCTCGACAAAGTTGAAATCGCCTGCGAGCACGATGTGTGTATGGCCAGCAGCAAGCGGTCGGATGCGCTCCTCGATGAACGCCGCCTGCACTGCTGGCCGGTTCGGCTGCGAGGCCGGAAGGTACGCGTTGACGAGGCGCAGCCGCCCAGCTCCCCCACCTCCAGCTCCCCCACCCCCACCCCCACCACCCGCGCCCCCACCACCCCACGTGATATCCATCACCATCAGCCGGCCGTCGCCATCCGCCTGGACGAACGGTTGGAGCACTGCCACGAGGTCTGACCGCACGAGGATGGCGACACCAGCCAAGGTCCCCGCGCCGCCCCCCCAGAAGAAGGTGTAGGACTCAGTCCCCAGGTGGTAGGCACAGCCGGACGCTTACCGGTCGACGCCATCCATCCTCGCGACGTCATCAGCTGCAATATGCACATCCTGGAGGCACACCACATTCAGGCGGCGGTCGTACGCCCAGACGCGCATGAGATCCACCAGCTTGGGCCCCTCTCGCAGGCCGCGCACGTTGTGCGTGCCCACCCGGAGGCCGGGGGCAAAGCGGCCTCCGCGCGCAGGCTGTCCAGCAGGTGGCGTCATCCGTGCACGATGAACGGGTGGCCATCTGGCAGGGGGTTACCCAGGCGCCAGTCGTCCGGCAGCGCCGGCATCACGGGGCAGCCCGCCGCATTGAGGATGTTTCTGACATGGTCCATCGGCCAGTCGTGATGCCCGCCCCGCTTGCTCACGACGGGGGTCTGGACAGTGTATCCGTTGAGGATGTCCATGATCCACTCCTTCGCTGCGTCGGCTGTTGGGAAGCTCCCGCAGTGGATGGCGTCCCTGAGTCCGCTGGTGATCCCGGGGTTGTCGACGGGCCCAATGCACGGTCCGCCCCGCGCGTACGCAAAGGCATGAACCTTGCCGCGGACCCATCCACCACCATCCTCTCCACGACCAGTGGCCCCCCCAGTAGTGGCCAGGGCCTGCGTCTGCCCCTGGGGCTCGATTAACGGAGGCGCGTTCTCGTCGCCGAGCCCTGGACCCAGCAATGCGGCGCTGCTGGTGACTAGGATCTCCGTGCCGCTGACGAGCGGGGTAAAATACGACTGGCCCGGCTCCTGCTAGACTGCCCCTCGGTGGAACACTTCAGGAGCGGCTTGCCCGGCGCTGCCATGGCTTTGCGAGTAGCCGCGGCGCTGCCGCGGCCCGTGCTGGGAGACGGCCCTATCCTCCCCCCATGCAGGACGCCATGCGGCACTGATCTCGACGAGTTGATCGACGAGCGGAGGAGCTGGCGCCCGTCAATGCATGCTGGACATTGGGCAAGATGGCTGCCCGTGGAGGCGGGCTACCATCACGGCTTCAGCGGTGGCGACCGCCGAGGCAACACAGAGTTTATCCGCTTCACCATCGCAGCGTTTGTCACCGCGCTCACCCTCGGGGGCACTCGTCTGCCGGTGACTGGCGTCGGCATTGGTCTTCAGACAGCCTGCCATGACGACTCTGTTTGCCCAGGCCCCCCTGGAGGGTGGGACCTGGCCATGCATGACGCATGGGGCGCAGGCAGAGACCCATGCATGGAGTTGGACAACCATGCACCATGCCAGGCGGGGACTTTTCTGCTTCAGCGCCGCCAGTCGGCACAGCCGGCGTGGTTGGCCTCAAAGGCCAGGAGGAGGACGGTCCTTTCCTGTACGCTCCTTGCCAGACATGTCCCTCAGGGACTTGTATGGGTCTAAACTAGCCGGCGGGAGCGGTAGTCTAGACGGCAGGTAACCGGCTGGTGGCAATCGTCCTTCACAGGGCGGTGGCACTAGGACTAGTGTTGTCTTAGCTGGAATGCCATGTAACTGTAACTGTAACGCGTCTGCCGCCCCCTCCCACCCGCACCGCTCCTCCAAGCTCCCCCACCACAAACAGCTTCTGCAACCCCCGCGCCCCACCCGCCGCGGCGGAGCAGCAGCAGGCATTGGCGACACCACCCTCATCACACCAGGTCCTACGGCGTGCCATGCCCGCCCCTTCTCGCCGATCCTCCTGCCGCTCAGACGCCGCCTCGCCGCACGTCGCTCAGCTGGCGGAGGCCCACGGGTTGCCGAGCGGCATCGGCAAGCGCACGAGCCTCCTCATCACCCCCCGCACGCTTGCGCCCAGCTCGCACGGTGGCGTCGAGCATACGTCCCTCACGGCACGTCGGCCTGCAGAGGCCTCCGCCACAGCTTGCCGCAGCTGCGCCACAGCTGCCGCAGCTGCTGTAGCCTTCTGCCGGTCCTCGAAGGCGCGCCTCTCCGCAAGGAGCTGGTCCACTTGCACTCTCTTCTGGCGCTCTGCTGCGAGCGCACGCTCGCGGAGCGCTAAGTTGGCCGCACGCTCGTCCGAGGGGCCTGCCGCCGCCGCCGCAGCAGCAGCAGCAGCCGCAATAGCAGCCTCAGCAGAACCACCACCGCCAGGCCCGGCACCGTCCTCATCGTCATCACCGTCACCGGCACCGTGACCGTACGAGTCGTGGTCCTCATCGTCCGCACCCTCCTCGATGGTGCCCAGCTGGTGCTGCACCCCAGGCCCCGCATGCAGCCCCTGGACAGCCGCGGCATAGGACGGGGCCTGGCCCCCCAGTGGCGGCCTCGGCGGCAGCCCACCCGGCGGCGGCCCTCCCGGCGCCCCCGGCGCCCCCGGTGCCCCCGCAGCGCGCGCATCCGGCGGCGTCCCACCCGGCGGCGGCCCACCCGGCGGTGGCCCACCCGGCGCCCCCGCGGCGCCCGCGGCACGCGCGGGGCGCGCGGGCCCCAGCATGCTGAGGGGCAGGCGCGACACGCGCAGCCGGCAGAAGGACGGCGCGTCGGTGCGTTGGCGGCACTCCACGTGCGGCGCGCGGATGGCCTTGGACACAAAGGCGTGGCCCCGTGCACCGACGCCACAAAGCCTGGCTCCCTGGCAGACAGCCAGGCGAGGCTGGGGGCGGGGCCCTGCCCTCGCGCAGCGCCGCGCCACTGCACCGGCACCGGCCCGCCAGCCCCGCACTGGTACTGCACCACCCAGTCAGCGCGCACCCCGTTCGCCCCCAGCCAGCTGTGCACATGTGCCGGCGTCCACGGCAGAGTGTCTGTCGGCGTGAAGCGCACCAGGTAGTGTGCGTCGTCCACCGGACCCCCAGAGTCCAGTAGCATTGCTGGTGCAGCGCGCATGCGGCCACAGTCCACCTCCAGGGGCGCCATGCGCGCATGCAGCGCACCCTTGACCGCAGTCGCATGGGCCTCATCACACTCCATGTCGACCTGGTAGAGCGCCGACGTGCCCGAGCTCAGGGGCCTCGCCGCCCGTGCCCGCGCCCTCCCTGGCGCCTCAACGCCCGAGCCCTGCAGCGCCAAGCGGAGGGCGGCAACGACGCCGGCTGACAGAGCGCGCAGGTCGACTCCCATGCAGTCGCCCGCCATGTCACGGTCCGCGAGCAACACGAAGCTCAGCGCATAAACCTGCCTGGGCAGCACCCGCAGCTGCTCATACAGGTCGTGAGGTAGCACGCACACGAGGGGCTGCCGCGCGGCCCTGGGCGGAGGCGGCGGCCCGCGGCCCCGCGCAACACCATTTTGCCTGCCAGCAACAGCCGGCCTGCCAGCATCCCCTGCTGCGCCCCCCCTGGGCAGCGGCTGGCTCTGCGTGGCCATGTCTTCAATAGTAGCTGGTCTGCGCACGCGCGCGCGGACTCGGCGGTGGGGCGAGAAACTCGCGTCAGCCGTGTGCAGCAGCGCAGCTCGGTGTCATCGCTCTCGGTCACGTTCAGAACACCTGCTTTGTTTTTTACACATCAGTTTGAGCCTCCACGGGATGTAACCACCAATGTCAACTCACCAACCACTTTGTCTCGCCTGATTTCTCTATCGCTACGTCCCTCTCTCTTTCACTTCCATCGGGTAACAAACTCCCTCCCTCTGTCTCCCCTCGCGGGAAGGCACCCCCTCCATCGTCACGCGTCGCCCATAGCCAACGAGAGCCAGCCAGCAGCGGCCTGGTGACACGTAGGGCAGCCTGACAGGTACCATTGTGAACGGCCTGCCTCGGCCTGTGTCTCCTGTCGCGCGCCCACTTCCAACCCTCTTTGCAAACTCTGAAATTTCAATTGCAGAGTGGGGGTTGGCTACCACCAGTGGCAAGCCATCTCATTAAGGTGCTCGCCCTAACGCGCCGAGCATGGTCTTTTACGCCTTCAGAGGTGTCCCTGCCTTTAACATCCATCATCATCACAGGCACCGCAGCCGTCGGGGCCATCAGAACAGCTCCGCGTGGTGGCAAGCGCGCTCGCGCGATCTGGCAGCGGCGCGCGCAAGCCCCAGCTACTTTGCGCCTGCAGAGGTGTCCCTGACTGCAACATCCATCATGCGTCGTCAATGACCGAAGACAGCACAGTCGGGCTAGACGCGCCGAGAACGGTCTTTTACGCCGTCAGAGTTGTCCGTGACTGCAACATCCATCATGCGTCGTCGTCCATGACCGACGAGAGCACAATCGGCTTGGGCATCGACGAGTCGTGCGTGACCTGCGCGCGCGCGTGTGTGTCTGTGTGGGTGAGTGTGTGCGTGTTTGTGTTTGTGTGTGTGTGTGTGTGTGTGTGTGTGTGCGTGTTTGTGTGTGTGTGTGTGTGTGTGTGTGTGTGTGCATCGACGAGTCGTGCGTGACCTGCAGGTGCGTGTGTTAGAGAGGATGTGTGTATGTATGTATGTATGTATGTATGTATGTATGTATGTATGTATGTATGTATGTATGTATGTATGATGTTGTATTGTATGTATGTATGTATGTATGTATGTATGTATGTGTGTTGTTGTGTTGATGTGTGTGGTGTGTCTTGTTGTTGTTTTGTGTGTGCCGCGCATCGACGAGTCTCATGACCTGCGCTTGCGTGTGCTTGTTGTTTGTGGTGTTGGTGTGCTTGTGGTATTTGTTGGGTTGATCGTGTTGGAGAGGATGTGTGATGTGTGTGTGTGTGTGTGTGTGTGTTGTTTGTGTGTGTGTGTTTGTGTGTGTGTGTGTGTGTGTGTCAGTGGGCATCAATGAGTCGTGCGTGACTTGCGCTTTTGTGCGTGCGTGTTTGTGAGTGTGTGAGTGTGTGGAGTGTGACTGTGTGTGCATGCGTACATGCGTCTGTGACTCTGCGTGTGTGTGTGTCTGTGTGTGTGTGTGAATGTATGTGTGTTGCGTGTGTGCATGTGTGTGTGTGTCTGTGTGCATGCATGAGTGCATGTGTGTGTGTGTGTGTGTGTGTGTGTGTGTTCGTGTGCATGCGTGTGTGTGTGTGTGTGTCTGTCCCTGGATTCGTGTGCCTGTGCGTGCCGCTGACGAGCGGGGTAAAATACGAATGACTCCTGCTAGACTGCCCCTCGGTGGAACACTTCAGGAGCGGCTTGCCCGGCGCTGCCATGGCTTGGCGAGTAACCGCGGCGCTGCCGCGGCCCGTGCTGGGAGACGGCCCTTATCCTCCCCCCATGCAGGACGCCATGCGGCACCGATCTCGACGAGTTGATCGACGAGCGGAGGAGCTGGCGCCCATCAATGCATGCTGGACATTGGTCAGGATGGCTGCCCGTGGAGGCGGGCTACCATCACGGCTTCAGCGGTGGCAACCGCCGAGGCAACACAGAGTAAATCCGCTTCACCAATCGCAGCGTTCGTCACCGCGCTCATCCTCGGGGTCGCTCGTCTGCCGGTGACTGGCGCTGGAAGGTCTTCAGGCAGCCTCCATGACAACTCTGTCGTCCATGCACCCCTGGAGGGTGGGACCTGGCCATGCATGAGGCATGGGGCGCCGGCTGAGCCCCATGCAAACGAGAGCTGGACAGCCATGCACTGCCAGGCGGGGACCGTTCCAGTCAGCGCCAGTCGGCTCTGCCGGCTTGACTGGCCACAAGGCCACTACTGTGACCTTGAGGAAGGTCCTCTCCTATATGCTCCTTGCCAGACATGTCTCAGAGACCGCTGTTTGGGGTAGTCTAGCCGGCGGGAGCGGTAGTCTTATCGGCCGGGAGCCGGCGGTACTCTAGTACTTAAGTGTGCTGGAGTATCGGCGGGTGTCTCTAGTAGAAGAGTAGCCTGCTTAGCTGGAAACCCCGTGTTACTGTTTCTGTGCGTGCGGTTGGTTTTACAGTCTGTTGAAGCCATGTTGGTACTGCAGCGTCACGCTTTGGTGTTGCGCCTAATCAAGTCCGAAAATGCGCCGCAAAGGAAAAAAAGTCCCTTTCGGTCTTCGGGCCCGGGTCAGGGCGCTCTACAAGGCCTCGCAAGGGCCGCGCAAATGCAGCGCGAAGTCGAATCAGTTTCAAACGCCCCGTCAGGGCCTAAAATTGAAAATAAAGAGAACCGTAAGTGGACCCCCGCACAAGCAAAGCGTGGCTACAGAAGGTTGATCGGCAAATCAATAGACACGTGCGCACACGCACACACACACATGCACACACACACACACACACACGTGCGCACACACACACATACACACGCGCGCACACACACACACACACACACACCTGGACCTGGCACGCAGCGCCACGGTCGCTTTCGCTCAAAACGAAAGGGCCGAGCACCTGTGTGTGTGTGTGTGTGTGTGCACGTGTTTGTGTGTGTGTGCGTGTTTTGTGTCTGTGTGTGTGCTGGAGTATTGGCGGGTGTCTCTAGTAGAAGAGTAGCCTGCTTAGCTGGAAACCCCGTGTTACTGTTACTGTGTGTGTGTGTGTGTTTTCGTGCATGTGTCGTGATGGCACCACTTCCGGAGGATGCTGTTGTTGCTGCTGTTGCTGTTGCTGCTGTTGCTGCTGCTGTTGATCTGCCGCTGTTGCTGCGGCTGCTGCTGTTGCTTTTGTAGTTGCTGCTGCTGTTGCTGCTGTTGCTGCTGTTGCTCTGCTGCTGTTGCTGTTGTTGCTGTGGTGTTGATGGATTTGACAGTCGTGTGTGACGCACCTACAGGCAGTGTATTCGAGCTTGCTCAGCGTATATCGCCCGAGCGCTCAAGACGGGCGGCTTTTTGTGGTGGGGGGCTAGTGTGTCGGGGCTGGACCTAGACAGGGCAGTCGGCCCGCAGATCTGACCACTCCCCGTGGGGGCACGGCCGGGGATATGATTCGGTAAGCATTTCAGCAGTGAGCAGTTGACACTAAACAGTAACAGTAAACAGGAGATGAATTCGTTTCGAAGCGCATACGGGGCGCGACGGTGCAGCCGGCGGGCGCAGCGGTGCAGCAGAGATGGAAGCGGAGGACGACGAGCAGAGCGGCGGGGAGGGCAACCCCTCGTCTGAGGGTGAGGGCGGGAGCGGCGACGAGGGTGGTGCGGATCTTGCCCCTGCGGGCCTCATCAAGACACGCCAGCAGGCCGTGGGCAGGGCGGCGCGCGCTGAGGCGTGGGCCGTGCGCCAGGAGGTCTAGCTGCTTGGGAAGCGGGCCTAGGAGGAGGGGGGCTAGGAGGGGGGCTAGGAGGAGCGGGGCTAGGAGGAGCGGGCCAGCTGCCAGCTCATAGATGGCCACCCAGTGTAACGTGGGGCAGCAGATAAAAAAAACTCCCCAAACATGTATCTACAAATGCTAATGCGGCAGCCAGACTTCCCCAAGCGTGTTTCAGCAAAGCATGCTTACAAACAAACTGGTTTTCACCAAATCCTCTGATCAGTACGGTTTGCCAGTCCTCAAAGCACGCTCGTCAAGTTCAGGGATGGTGATGATGATGCGGAGGATTGATTTTACAGTCGTGTTTGGCGCACCTACAGGCAGCGTATCCGACCTTGCTTGGCGTATAGCGCCTGAGCACTACAGCTGCGCGCACGCGCACGCAAACACACCACACCCACCCACACCCACACCAACACACATACACGCACACACACACACACACGCACACACACACACTCGTTCCCACCCACCCACCACCACCCACCCACCTGTGTGGAGAACACACACACGCCCCCCCCCACACAACGCCACACACACAGATATACACACACACACACACACACACACACACTCGTTCCCACCCACCCACCCACTCACCTGTGTGGAGAACTGCTCGAGTGTGGGCAGGCGGCCGGGCGGCGCCGCGCTGAGGTGGAGGTCGTGGAGGTTGTACATCACGCTGCGTGTGAGGAGGTTTCGGGTTTCGGGTTTTGGGGTTCAGGGATTTGAGGATTAGGGCTTTGAGACTTAGGCTTAGGAGTTACGGGTTGAGGAGGTTGTGTGGAGGTTGCGAAACATTGGTGGGATGGTTGCATGGAGTTTGCGCTAAAGTGGCGGTTGCGCAGGTTGTACATCACGCTGCGTTTGTGTGGAGGTTGTGTGGAAGTTGTTTCGAGGTTGTGTGTTTTAGGGGGGGGGGGCGTGGAGGTTGTGTGGAGCTTGCGCTGAGGTGGAGGTCGTGGAGGTTCTACATCACACTGCGTGAGCGTGGAGGTTGTGTGGAGGTTGTGAGGAGGTTGCGGGGGAGGTCGTGTGGAGGTGGTGTTCAGGTGGTGTGGAGGTTGTTTGGAGGTTGTGTGGAGGTTGTGTGCAGGTTGTGGGAGAGGCTGTGTGGAGATTGTTTGGAGGTTGTGTGGAGGTTGTGTGGAGGTTGTGTGGAAATGGAGGTCGTGGAGGTTGTACATCACGCTGTGTGCGCGTGGAGGTTGTGGGGGAGGTTCTGTGGAGGTTGTGTGGAGGTTGTGTGGAGGTTGTGTGGCGGTTGTGAGACAATGGTGGGACAGTTATGGGAGGTTACGCTGAGGTGGAGGTCGTGGAGGTTGTACATCACGCGTGTGCATGGAGGTTGTGAAGGAGGATGTGTGGAGGTTGTTTTGAGGTTTTGTGTGTAAGGGGGGGGCTGGAGGCTGTGTGAAGGTTGCGCTGAGGTGGAGGTCGTGGAGGTTGTACATCACGCTACGTGTGCGTGGAGGTTGTGTGGAGGTTGTTTCGAGGTTGTGTGTGGGGGGCAGTGGCGTGGAGGTTGTGTGGAGGTTGCGCTGAGGTGGAGGTCGTGGAGGTTGTACATCACGCTGCGTGTGTGTGGAGGTTGTGTGGAAGTTGTTTTGAGGTTGTGCATTTTAGGGGGGCAGTGGCGTGGAGGTTGTGTGGAGCTTGCGCTGAGGTGGAGGTCGTGGAGGTTGTACATCACGCTGTGTGTGTGGAAGTTGAAGGTTTGGGGTTTCGGGTTTTGGGGTTTCGGGCTTTGAGGCTCAGGCTCAGGCTTAGGCTTAGGCTTAGGCTTGGGCATAGGCTTAGGCATAGGCTTAGGAGTTAAAGGTTAAGGAGGTTGTTTGGAAGTTGCGAGACAATGGTGGGACGGTTGTGTGGAGGTTGCGCTGAGGTGGAGGTCGTGGAGGTTGTACATCACGCTGCGTGCTCGTGGAGGTTGTGGGAGAGGTTGTGTGGATGTTGTTTGGAGGTTGTGTGGAGGTTATGCTGAGGTTGTGTGGATGTTGTGGGGGCGGTTATGTGGAGGTTGCGTTGAGGTGTAGGTCGTGGGGGTTGTACATCACGCTGTGTGTGCGGAAGTCGAAGGTTTAGGGTTGAGGGTTTTGGGGCTTAGGGCTTTGAGGCTTAGGCTTCGGATTTAAGGGCAAAGGAGTTCATCATCGTTGTTTGGAGGTTGCGAGACATTGGTGGGACGGTTGTGTGGAGGTTTTACATCCCGCTGCGTTTGCGTGGAGGTTGAGAGGGAAGTAGCGTGGAGGTTGTGTGGAGGTTGTGAGGAGGTTGTGTGGAGGTTGTGTGGAGGTTGTGTGAAGGTTGTGTGGAGGTTGTGTGGAGGTTGTGTGGAGGTTGTGTGGGAGGTTGTGTGGAGGTTGTGTGGAGGTTGTGTGGGAGGTTGTGTGGAGGTTGTGTGGAGGTTGTGTGGGAGGTTGTGTGGAGGTTGTGTGGAGGTTGTGTGGGAGGTTGTGTGGAGGTTGTGGGGGAGGTTGTGTGGAGGTTGTGTGGAGGTTGCGCTGAGGTGGAGGCCGTGGAGGTTGTACATCACGCTGCGTGCTCGTGGAGGTTGTGGGAGAGGTTGTGTGGATGTTGTTTGGAGGTTGTGTGGAAGTCTATGCTGAGAGGTTGTGATTGGGATGTTTGGGGGTCGGTTATTGGAGGTTGCGTTAGGTGTATGGTCGTAGGGGGTTTGTACCATCACCGCTCGTTGTGTGCGGAAAGTCGAGAGGTTTAGGGTTGAGGGTTTTGGGGCTTAGGGCTTTGAGGCTTAGGCTTCGGATTTAAGGGCAAAGGAGTTCATCATCGTTGTTTGGAGGTTGCGAGACATTGGTGGGACGGTTGTGTGGAGGTTTTACATCCCGCTGCGTTTGCGTGGAGGTTGAGAGGGAAGTAGCGTGGAGGTTGTGTGGAGGTTGTGAGGAGGTTGTGTGGAGGTTGTAGTGGAGGTTGTGGATGAAGGTTGGTTGTGGAGGTTGGTGTGGAGGTTGTGTGGCGGTTGTGTGGTAGGTTGTGTTGGAGTTGTTGGAGGTTGTGGGGAGGTTGTGTGGAGGTTGTGGGGGAGGTGTGTGGAGGTTGTTGTGGAGGGTTGCGTCTGAGTGGAGGCCGTGGAGGTTGTACATCACGCTGCGCCGTGCGTCGGTGGAGGTTGTGGGAGAAGTTGTGGATGTTGTTTCTGGAGGCTGTTGTATGTTCTTATGTTGTGTGGATGTTGTGGGGGCGGTTATGTGGAGGTTGGCGTTGAGGTGTAGGTCGTGGGGGATTGTACATCACGCTTGTGTGCGGAAGTCGAAGGTTAGGGTTGAGGGCTTTTTTGGGGGCTTAGGGCTTTTGAGGCTTAGGCTTCGAGTTTAAGGGCAAAGGAGTTCAATCATCGGTTGTTTGGTAGTTTGGCTCGAGACAATGGTGGGACGGTTTGTGTTGGAAGGTTTTACATCCGCCGCTGCGTTTGCGTGGAGGGTTGAGAGGGAAGTAGCAGTGCGAGGTTGTCGTGCGAGGTTGTGAGGGAGGTTGTGTGGAGGTTGTGTGGGAGGTTGTGTGAAGGTTGTGTGGAGGTTGTGTGGAGGTTGTGTGGAGGTTGTGTGGGAGGTTGTGTGGAGGTTGTGTGGAGGTTGTGTGGGAGGTTGTGTGGAGGTTGTGGGGGAGGTTGTGTGGAGGTTGTGTGGAGGTTGCGCTGAGGTGGAGGCCGTGGAGGTGTACATCAGCTGCGTGCTCGTGGAGGTTGTGAGAGGTTGATGTGGATGTTGTTTGGAGGGTGTGTGGATGTTTGTTTGGAGCGGTTGTGTGAGTTATGCTGGGAGGTTGTTAGTGGTGTTGTGGGGCGCGGTTAGGTGGAGGTTGCGTTGAGGTTGTCAGTCCGTGGGGGTGTACATCACGCTGTGTGTGCGGGAAGTCGGAAGGTTTATGGGTTGAGGGTTTTTGGGGTTAGGGCTTTGAGGCTGTAGGCTTCGGAGTATAAGGCGCAAAAGGAGTTCATCATCGTTGGTTTGGAGATATGCGAGACATTGGTGGGACGGGTTGTGTGGAGTTTTACATCCCGTCGTGCGTTGCGTGGAGGTTGGAGAGGGACGTAGCGTGGAGGTGTGTGGAGGTTGTGAGGAGGTTTGTGTGGAGGTTGTGTGAGGTTGTGGGCTGAAAGGTTGTGTGGAGGTGTGTGAGGTTGTGTGAGGTTGTGTGAGGTGTTTGTGGGCGTTGTGTGGAGGTTGTGTGGTGAGGTTGTGTGGAGGTTGTGGGGGGAGGTTTTGTGGAGTTGTGTGGAGTTGCGCGAAGGTGGAGGCCGTGGAGGTTGTACATCACGCTGCGTGCTCGTGGAGGTTGTGGGAGAGGTTGGGTGGATGCTGTTTGGAGGTTGTGTGGATGTTGTTTGGAGGTTGTGGTGGAAGGGTTATGCTGAGTTTGTGGATGTTGTGGGGGCGGTTATGTGGAAGGTTGCGTTGAGGTGTAGTCGGTTGGGGGTTGTACATCACGCTGTGTGTCGGAAGTCGACGGTTAGGTTGAGGGGTTTGGGGGCTTAAGGGCTTTGAGGCTTAGGCTTCGGATTTAAGGGCAAAGGAGTTCATCATCGTTGTGTTGGAGGTTGCGAGACATTGGTGGACGTGTTGTGTGGAGGTTTTACACCCGCTGCGTTTGCGTGGAGTGTTGAAGAGGGAAGTGGAGCGTGGAGGTGTGTGGAGGTTGTGTGGAGGTTGTGTGGAGGTTGTGTGGAGGTGTGTGGAGGTTGTGTGGAGGTTGTGTGGAGGTTGTGTGGAGGTGTGTGGAGGTTGTGTGGAGGTTGTGTGGAGGTTGTGTGGAGGTGTGTGGAGGTTGTGTGGAGGTTGTGTGGAGGTTGTGGAGATGTTGTGTGGAGGTTGTGTGGAGGTTGTGTGGAGGTTGTGTGGAGGTTGTGGAGAGGTTGTGGGGAGGTTGTGTGGAGGTTGTGTGGAGGTTGTGTTGAGGTTGTGTTGAGGTTGTGTGGAGATTGTGTGGAGGTTGTGTGGAGGTTGTGTGGGAGGTTGTGCGGAGGTTGTGTGGAGGTTGTGTGGGAGGTTGTGTGGAGGTTGTCGGGGAGGTTGTGTGGAGGTTGTGTGGAGGTTGCGCTGAGGTGGAGGCCGTGGAGGTTGTGCATTTTGTTGCGTGTGCGTGGAGGTTGTGTGGAGGTTGTGTGGAGGTTGTTTCGGAGTTGTGTGTGGGAGGGGTGGGGGTGCGAGGAGGTTGTGTGAAGGTTGTGTGGAGGTTGTGCTGAGGTGGACGTGGTGGAGGTTGTACATGACGCTGTGTGTGTGGAGGTTGTTTGGAGGTTGCGAGGAGGTTGTGTGAAGGTTGTGCTGAGGTGGAGGTCGTGGAGGTTGTGCATCACGCTGCGTGTGTGGAAGTTGAAGGTTTAGGGTTTTGGGGTTGAGGGCTTTCAGGCTTAGGAGTAACGGAGGTTGTTTGGAGGTTTCGAGGCAATGGTGGGACGGTTGTGTGGAGGTTGCGCTGAGGTGGAGGTTGTGGAAGTTGTACATCACGCTGTGTGTGCGTGGAGGTTGTGTGGAGGTTGTTTCGAGGTTGTTTTGTGGTTTTGTGTGTTAGAGGGGGGCTGGGTGGAGGTTGTGTGAAGGTTGCGCTGAGGTGGAGGTCGTGGAGGTTGTAAATCACGGTGATTGTGTGTGGAGGTTTGGGGTTTGGGGTTAAGGGCTTTGGGGTTTAGGGCTTTGAGGCTTAGGAGTTATGGGTTAAGGAGGTTGTTTGGAGGTTGCGAGGCAATGGTGGGACGGTTGTGCGGCGATTGCGCTGAGGTGGAGGTCGTGGAGGTTGTGCACCACGCTGTGTGTGCGTGGAGGTTATGTGGAGGTTGTGTGGTGGAGATTGTGTGGAGGTTGTGTGCAGGTTGTGGGGGAGGGTGTGTGGAGATTGTTTGGAGGTTGTGTGGAGGTGTTGTGGAGATTGTGTGGAGGCTGTGTGGAGGTTGTGTGGAG
>VFSX01000578.1:68299-94792 GCA_016618255.1 Chlamydomonas sp. UWO 241 | reverse complement strand
CCATCCGTGACGACTCCGACTCCCACTGGAGCGCCGCCGCCAAGCACGTGCAAAACGATTTCGACAACAACAAACCCCACACCGCCCACCGCACACTGTCCCGCCTCGTCGACCGCCCCCACGCCTCCGCCCCCGCCGTCCGCTCTGGCGACCACTTGTGCTTCGGCGTTCAAGCCGTGGCCGACGCGTTTGGAGAACACTTCAAACAACTCCACAACCTCACCTCAACCGTATGCCTTGCCACGCTGGACTCACACCTGGCCCATGCCCCCTCCCCTCCTCCCCCGCCGTTGATGCCTCCACCCTCACGGGGCGAGGTGGAGACCTCGATCAAAACCCTCAAAAACTCCGCCCCCGGTTACGACAACATCACCGCCCCGCTCATCAAGCACGGCGGCGACATTGTCACCAGAGCCCTCCACCGTCTCATCATCTCGTGTTGGAACACCAGAACCATCCCTACCGCGTGGAAGCAGGCGGACATCTGCCCCCTCTACAAGGGCGCATCATCCGGCCCGACCACAGCCATCAAATCCTACCGCGGCATCTCCCTCCTTCCCGTCCCGGGCAAAGTCTACACCCACGGCCGAGGCAGCACCGCCCCCATCTTTACCCTACGCCGCCTCCCAGAGGAGTCTCACCGCGCCCAAGCCCTCTTCACGTGGCTTACGTCGACCTCTCCAAGGCTTTTGACCGAGTCAACCACACCGCCCTCTGGCACACCCTCCTCCGTCGAGGCGTACACCCCGACCTCCTCTCCCGCCTCGAGAGCCTCTACTCTGGTGCCACCGCCAGAGTCCGTGTAGGCGGCGCCTACTCTGCCTCTTTTCCCCTCGAAGCTGGAGTCAAGCAAGGCTGCCCCCTCTCCCCCCTCCTCTTCAACATCTTCATCGACACCGTCATCCGATCCCTGATAGCCCAGCTCTCCAACGCAGGCATCCAAATCGGCTACGTGGTGAACGGCACTCTCCACACACCCCTCCCACGCCACGGTTTCGACTCTACCCTATTCCCCCTCCTCCTCTACGCGGACGACATAGCTCTGATGGCACTCGACATCGATGCCCTCAAAGAAATGCTCGCCCGCCTCGACCAGATCTGCTCCGACCTCGCAGTAACAGTAACACGGGGTTTCCAGCTAAGCAGGCTACTCTTCTACTAGAGACACCCGCCGATACTCCAGCTCACTGAAGTACTAGAGTACCGCCGGCTACCGGCCGATAGACTACCGCTCCCGCCGGCTAGACTACCCCAAACAGCGGTGTCTGAGAGACATGTCTGGCAAGGAGCTTATAGGAGAGGACCTTCCTCAGGGTCACAGTAGTGGCCTTGTGGCCAGTCAAGCCGGCAGAGGCGACAGGCGCTGACTGGAACGGTCCTCGCCTGGCAGTGCATGGCTGTCCAGCTCTCGTTTGCTTGGGGCTCAGCCGGCGCCCCATGCCTCATGCATGGCCAGGTCCCACCCTCCATGGGTGCATGGACGACAGAGTTGTCATGGAGGCTGCCTGAAGACCTTCAAACGCCAGTCACCGGCAGACGAGCGACCCCGAGGATGAGCGCGGTGACGAACGCTGCGATTGGGGAAGCGGATTTACTCTGTGTTGCCTCGGCGGTCGCCACCGCTGAAGCCGTGATGGTAGCCCGCCTCCACGGGCACCCATCTTGACCAATGTCCAGCATGCATTGACGGGCGCCAGCTCCTCCGCTCGACGATCAACTCGTCGAGATCGGTGCCGCATGGCGTCCTGCATGGGGGGAGGATAAGGGCCGTCTCCCAGCACGGGCCGCGGCAGCGCCGCGGCTACTCGCCAAGCCATGGCAGCGCCAGGCAAGCCGCTCCTGAAGTGTTCCACCGAGGGGCAGTCTAGCAGGATCCAGGCCAGTTGTATTTTACCCCGCTCGTCAGCGGCACGGAGATCCTCGTCACCAGCAGCGCCGCATTGCTGGGTCCAGGGCTCGGCGACGAGAACGCGCCTCCGTTAATTGAGCCCCGACCTCCGACCTCCAACCTCGCACTCGAGATCAACTACGCCAAGACAGTGCACCAAACCCTGGGTCACCCGGCTGCCCACACCGACACCCCAGCACCGATCTCCATCCCTTCCACTTCCTCCTCTAACCCCCACCTCGTCCACCCCACAGACAAGTTCAAATACCTCGGCAGTATTTATTCCACACCCGCAGCCCCCTCCCCCTCCGATGCACACCCTGTCTCCCACTCAGACGCCGGGATACTCGATGCCGAGATCTCACGCCGCATTGGCTCTGCCTGGTTTGCCTACAAACGCCTTACCCTACGGTTCTGGGACACCCCCCCTGAAGTCATCTCTGACTCTACTAAGATCCGTCTGTACAATGCCTAAGTTGTTTCCGCACTCCTTTATGGATGCCAAGCATGGACACTGAACAAAGCCTACATCCACCGCCTCGAGGTTACTCACAACCGATTCCTACGCCGCCTTAAGCGGATCCCCCACAACCTTTCCCTTCCTCCCCTCACACCTCCACCATCGAGATGCACGCCAAGGACCCACCCACAGCGCCCATCATCGACACCATCAACAAACACCGAGCTGCGTTCATCGGTCCCCTCATCCGCCACCTCCCCCCCTCTCCATCTCCTCAGCCCCTCCACCCTCCCCACCCCAGCCCCGCCATCTTCCCCTCCCCTCCCCCTCCCCAGCCCCTTCACCCTCCACACCCCATCTTCCCAGCCACCGCCGCACTTTTCATGTGCCGTCGACCGGACGCGGATGGCCTCCACGCGGGAGGGGCCATCACGTCGTACCGGCAAAATGCAGGTGACATTTTCACATCCCAACGGTTTCGAGACGCCGTCAAGAATCGCTTTGACCAGTTCAAACGAGAGCGAGCCAAGTAAGCCGCGTACCCAGAGCTCATGCGCATCCTCGACAACCGAGTCCCACCCGGATGGCTCACCCTAGCGAGATTTCCACAGCTGTGGGAGTCCATATGCAGCGATCTGATTAAGGCGGGATAAAGATTGCGACCACCACACAGCCTCAGAGAGAGTGAGAGTGATCACAGTCAGTTTAGTCAGCGTACAACACAGCGTACTTAGATGTAGTGCCTCAGAGGCAGCCCCCCCGCAGCAGAGTGGCATTATATCCCCTCATAGCGACGAGTGGTCTCCCGCTATTGACAGACGCCCTTTCGCCGACCTATGGAACGATATCGCCGTTATCTTTGTAACGATCTGGAATGGAATGGAATGGAATGTGTGTGTGTGTGTGTGTGTGGTCAGGTGTATGTGTGTGTGCGGGTGGGTTTATAACGTGAACACGTACGCGCCCGGAGGACCCCGGGGCGTGAGGCAAGGCCCCCTAGACGACACGTCTAGGGGGGGGGCTCTACTAGGAGAGCCCGCAAGGCCACGCTGCGCGCCCACCTACCCTACCACAGCCCCATCGTCTGATCCGCGCAAGTGAATGCGGTCATAACATCTGAGGCGGTCGGGGTGCGCCTCAGGCAGTGGTGGGCGCCTGAGGCGGTCGGGGTGGCGCCTGAGGCGGTTTGGATGACGCCTAAAGCAGCGCCTGAGGCGATCAGGGGTGCGCCTCAGGCGACGCCTGAGGCGGTCGGCGCGCCTGAGGCGCCGCCTGATCCGCGCAAGTAAATGCGCCGTCTGAGGCGCCGCCTCAGGCGTTGGGAATGTGGTAGGGGGCTACCAGGTTTGTTTGCGGTCGAATTTACAGTCAGTCGGACACCTGCGTTGGCGTGTGCGCATGCGTGTCTGTTCACGCCCCGGGGCCCTGCACGGGGCGTGTGCGCGGGCATGCAGCTTTGTTTTGCTGCGACGAGGTGTGCGTGTGTGTGCGGTGCGTGTGCGTTAGCGTGTGCGCGTGTGTGGCCCTGTGCCTGCTGTGCTCTATCGCGCACCTACGTCTGCTGGGTGACCCTGTGTCTTCTGGGTGACCCTGTGTTTCCAGGTGACTCTGCGCCTATTCGGCGACCGTGTGTCTTCTGGGCGACCCTGTGTCTTCTGGGTGACTCTGCGTCTTTTCGGCGACCGTGTGTCTTCTGGGTGACCCTGTGCCTCCTGCGTGACTCTGCGCCTTTTCGGCGACCGTGCGTCTTCTGGGTGACCCTGTGCCTCCTGCGTGACTCTGCGTCTATTGGGCGACTGTGTGCCTGCTGGTTGATCCTGTGTCTTCTGGGTGACCCTGTGTGTTTTGGGCGATTGGTGCGGCTCCTCCCCAGTGATTTTGTTTTCAGTATTGTTACTTGGTTTTCTGGAGACATTTGACTGAAAATCCGGCTTCATGGCTCCCAAATCCGACGCCAAACGCCCAAAACAATAACACTGCTCCTCCCCTGCTCCCTCTGCCACAGGTCGCGATTGGCCTCGAGCCCGAGGTCAGCAGGGCGCGCATCGCTGGCAACGACCGCCCGAACGGCGAGCTGGTCGATGGAAGCAGGGGCGCTGCACGCGTGCTGGTTCCGGGCGAGCTGCCGATGCGATGCGTGTCGAGCAGCTAGCGTAGGTCGACTCATACAGCGCGCACACCCAAGTCTGACGAGAGAGAGAAGGGGACAGAAAGAGAGAGAGAGGCCCCATAAGTGGTCAGCCGTGACCGCGGCGCTATGGTATTGCAGCATGGAAATGGTGCAGGGCGGAGAGACGCACGAACAATAGTGTTACAACATGTTATGCAATCATCGTGGCAGCCTGCGCGCTGCCAACACTCTCTACCCCCACAGGCCTGAGCACCAGTACACCCACATCAGCCCCATGGCTGTTGCACAGAGCAGACGGCATGCATGCTCTGTGCGCCGCCTGCACAGCGTCAAGGACTACATCCTGGTCGCGCGCCGCCGCATGCATGCGGTGACAGACTGTAGGGTGCGTAGGAGCCCAACCTGGGACAGCGATCACCGCATGGTGGTACTGTCCATGCGCCTCCGCATGCGAGCCTCCCGCCATGCAGGCGGCTCTCAGCGGCGCGCATGGGACTCTTCACAACTGCGGCGCCCGGCTGTCCGTCGTGAGTTCAACCTCCAGCTGTCCGATCGCTTTGGGCTGCTGGAGGCCGTGCCGCCCGAGGGCGCTGATGCCCAGGCGCAGTACGACGCGATGGCTGCTGCCATTCGCGAGGTGGCCACCAACCACCTCGCTCCACGCGGCAGCCGCCGGCGGCGCGGCTGGCAGTTCACTCTGTCGCAGGGCACCCTCCGGCTCATGGACGCCCGGCAGCGCGCGCACACGGCATGGCTCAGGAGCAAGTCTGCTGCTGCCAAACGAGAGCGCAACCGCGCCAACCGCGCGGCCGACGCAGCTGTGCAGAGAGACGGGGAGAGGTGGATCGGCCAGCAGGTGGCGGAGGCGCAAGACATGCTACGCAAGAAGAATCTGCGCCAGTTTGCGCGCGCGTGCGACAGGCTGGCGGGCCGCAGCCGCAGCCATCAGATCCCACCTGCCATGCGGGACGTCTCGGGCGCGCTGCACAGCGGTCCAGACGGGGTGCTGAAGGCCATGACAGAGTCATTCGACAAGCTATATGGCGGGGAGACCAAGCTCAGCGA
The DNA here is from genome assembly GCA_016618255.1 of Chlamydomonas sp. UWO 241. Taxonomy (NCBI): domain Eukaryota; kingdom Viridiplantae; phylum Chlorophyta; class Chlorophyceae; order Chlamydomonadales; family Chlamydomonadaceae; genus Chlamydomonas; species Chlamydomonas priscui. The sequence continues at coordinate 89,248 of VFSX01000578.1, read as the reverse complement.
CGAGAACCTGAACCAGCTGGAGAACGATGTAGCGGCGTTTGAGCTCACACGCGCCACAGAGGTGGACGAGGCGCACGGACGCCCCCCTGACCTGGCTGAGACGGAGGCGTGTGTGCGAGCGTTGCGCTCGGCCGCCGCTCCGGGCGGTGACCAGCTGGACGCCAAGCTGTTGCGGTGCCCACCTGCCATCGCATGGCTCCACCGGGTCATCATCGCCGTATGGCGGTCGGGGAGAGCCCCGAGGGAATGGAAAACTGCTATTATCACACCGTTACATAAGGGGAAGGGTCCGCGTGACCCCCCTGGTAACTACCGCGGTATAAGCCTTCTCTCTATTGCCGGGAAAGTGTACGCTGCCATACTTCTGCACCGCGTCTCCACGCAGGTTGATGGTCAGTTGCATGAGGCTCAGTGTGGTTTCAGAAAAAGCAGAGGCACTGTTGATGCGATTTTTACTCTGCGCTCGCTGAGCGCGGCACATGCCGAGTACAAACAATGCATGGCTGTGGCATTTGTCGACTATTCTAAAGCTTACGATTGCATAAACCGTGCGGCACTGTGGAGAGTCCTTAGATTATATAGTGTTCATCCGCACATTATTGATCTGTTGGAGGATCTTCACACCAACACCGCAGCTGCCGTGCGGCTGGCTGGGAAAATCGGGCACGAATTCCCCGTGTCGTCTGGTGTGCGACAGGGTGCGTCATTGCTCCTGTGTTGTTCAATGTTTTTATTGACCACATAGTGAAAAAGGCGCTAGACATGATGCCAGAGGGCTGGCGTGTCAGTCGTGACCCGAGCCGGCGGCTCTGTGTTGTCGTCGTCGGTTGAGCGCATAGTAATGCTGATGTATGCCGACGATTTATGTTTGTTCTCGCATGACCCAGCTCAGTTGGCGCTTATGCTGAAAATCCTTGACAAAGTGTCCTATAGCTTTGGCATGCAAATCAACGCCGCCAAGACAGAAGTGATGATTTTGCCAGCAGATTTTGTCGCGGATCTGCCCACGTTTGCGCTGACTGGTGGTGAAGTGAAGACCGTCTCTGCATTTAAGTATCTAGGGAGTTGGATAACCAGAGTGGTGGTGTGGAAAAGGAGATCGGTGTGCGTGTCGGTCGCGCGCTGGGCGTGTTTGCGTCTTTTGATAAGATTTGGGCCAGCAAGAAGATGCAAGTGCAGTCTAAGATGCGGGTTTACAACACTTTCGTGCTGCCCCACTTTCTGTACGGCTGCGAAACATGGGCCCCTACTAAAACACAACTGACTCGATTGGAGGTTGCCCACTCTAACTGCCTTCGTCGCATTCTGGGTGTGCGCCTGGTCGACCGGCACAGATTAACTTATATTCGGCAGGCGTGCGACACTGAGCCAATTGAGAGCTTGTGGCAAAGCGATCAATGCAGTGGCTAGGCCATGTGATGCGCATGCGGCTTCTCGTCTTCCTCGTACGACTTTTGACTGCACAATGGATGTGGCTCGGCAGCAAGGCCGGCCTCCAGCCTCCTCCCGACACTATTTTCTTAAGCTACTGATTCAGCAGCTAGGCGAAACTAGTGGCACTCGTTCTGATTGGAAGACTTTTTCGGACACGGCGTTTGAGCGTGCTCAGGATAGGGTCGGGTGGAGAGCCGTGGTGTACGGTCCGGCTGCCCCTCAGGCGCCGGCCCCTCCACCACGGCGGTCAAGTAGATTGGCAAGCGCCACTTGACCCCCTATCCCCTAGAAGCAGTTAGGACCTATTTTGGAGGCGTCGCACAATAGCTCTCCTTTTTGCTCTGGGACTACACGTTGGCAGGCAGCCGGCTGGTGGCTACCGCCCCTCACAAGTAATTGTTAGGGCCAGAACTGGACTTGGGTCTAGGCGATGGTACTAGGACTAGAGGTAGTCTTTGCTGGAAAGCCGATGTAACTGTAACTATGTTATGCAAGGTGGCGAAAAGCCGATGGTGATTGCAGCCATCGGGGTGCCAGCCAGGGGGCAGCTCCAACGCAAAAACTAAAAGACGATATTGTTGTTCAAGCAGTTGTACAAGCTTGATTCGCACAAACCACAGCCGCAACACCCTAGTAGGCTGGCGTACTGCGTGGCCTTGCGGGCTCTCCTATTAGAGCTCCCCTAGACGTGCAGTAGGCCTTAACTCACACCCCAGGGTCCTCCGGGCGCGACTGTGTAAAAAAAGTAAAACCAGCCGCAGCGCGCAAGGCGGGGCATCGCACTTCTCTGACACACGCTGCTGCCTGCTTTGGCTGTTTTTGGTCATGTTGCGTTGATGGCGTCTGCATCGGGCCCCCGAGTTCTAAACAGTCGCGGGAACTGGGCTGACGGCACCAGTAGGCGTGGTGGCGTCGCTGTCACTGAAGTTGGGCGGACAGCGCCATCACGACACCATCGTGCCAGTGTCATTGCAGAGCTGGGAGGCCGGCACTATCACACGCCATGGAGTCTACTGGTAGGCTGGCATGCTGCGTGGCCTTGTGGGCTCTCGTAGTAGAGCTCCCCTAGACATGTAGTCTAGGCCTGAACTCACGCCCCGGGGTTCTCCGGGCGCGCACGTGTAAAACTTGTTAAACCCGCCATGGAGGCGGCAGCACTGAAGCTGTGTAGATGGAACCGTACGTGGAACGGCACCCACGTAATGGCACCATGTGGATGCATCCTGGCACCACCATGGTGTCACTGCAGAGCTTTGCAGATGGAACCATCCCGGCAGATGGCACCCACGTCATGGCACCATGCCGGCGCCATGGCGCCGGCGTCACTGCAGAGCTGCGCAGATGGCACCATCCCGGCGGACGGCACCCACATCATGGCATTATCAGGTGCCATGGCGTTGGCGTCACTGAACCTGTGCAGATGAAGCCGTCACGTTGAACGGCACCATCATGGCGGACAGCACCCACGTCGTCACACCATCATGGCGCCATGGCGCCGGCGTCACCATCCGAGCACGTCGATCATCTTGCAGCCGTTTTCGCGGTAGCGCTGCACGTTGGCGGGGTCTGCCGACCACGCGGCCGACTCTTGTGCGTACGCCGGCGCGGAGCGCTCGTACACACCTGACCGACGTGCGTGTGTGTGTGTGTGTGTGTGTGTGTGTGTGTGTGTCCCGTTCCAGACTTCGCCCCAACTAGACCCCGGACCCCGCCCAATAGCGCCTGCGCTACAGAAAGTTAGGGCCACCTTTGGAATGGGACGTGGCGGCAGGGCACGGAGGCGCTGCTCTGAGCATGTTTTTGTTAGCACAAATCTTATGCTCGGGACCAATTTTTTTTGTGTGTGTGTGTTTCGTCTTATTGGTGCACGGTTGGTCACCCGCCTCCGAACCGAATCCCCTCAATGATGACCAGAAACAGCGTTTTAGGTCTGCCGTTCAGAGTTCTCTGTAACAATCTCTCTCTCTCTCTGTGTATGTGTGTGTGTGCGCGCTCTTTATGGGAGTCAGAGCAGGGGGCACTCAAGCGCGTGCTACCACTTCCATTCATGCAGCCCCCCCCACTTGTTTGTCCCTCTCTCCCCCTGTCCTCTCCCTCCCTCCCCCCTCCCTCACGCCCCGTTGCCCCGTGCCCCGGCTTTCCAGCAGAGACATCTCCTCGTCCTAGTACCACCGCCTTGACCCAAGTCCAGTTCTGCTCCTCACTTGTGAGACCGGCGGTCGCCACACAACCACGGATGCCTGCCAGCTGCAGCGCCCAAACGCCACCCACCGACGAAATACTCCTAGTCCTAGCACCACCGCCTTGACCCAAGTCCAGTTCTGGTCCTCACTTATGCGACCGGCGGTCGCCACCCAACCGGTTGCCTGCCAGCTGCAGCGCCCAAACGCCACCCATCGACGGAATGCTCCTAGTCCGAGCACCACCGCCTTGACCCGAGTCCAGTTCCGGCCCTCCCTTGTGAGACCGGCGATCGCCACCAAGGTTTCCTGCCAGCGCCCAACCCCCACCCACCGACGAAATGCTGGATGAACTCGACGTAGAAGCGCATGAACTCGGCGTGGTCGGCGAGCCCGGTCTCGCGGCACGCCAGGAAGTGCAGCCGCATCCACACGCGGCAGTCGGGGAGCTTGAATCGCCGCCCGCGGTCCTGTGCGGGCCGGTTCTGCGAGTTCCAAGCGTGCGCGTGTGCGGTCGAGCGCATGCCGTTGCGTCCGCTGGTAGACCAGGGGGATCCCTCGCCGCCGAGCTTCTGGACGATCCAGTCGCCGAGGCGCTTGCCGTGCGCCTGCGTGTATGTGCGTGTGTGTGGGGGGGCAGGGGGGGGGGAAGTGTGTGTGTGCTTGTGTGCATGTGCGTATGTGTGTGTGCGTGTGTGTGCGTGTGTGCGTGCGTGCGGGGGGGGGGGGGGGTGACCAGGCCCGCTGTGCGGGCACTTGCTTGCTACCGCTCTGGCTGTCTTTAAATACAAATGCTAAGAGCATCTGCTAAGAGCACCCCCCCCCCTGGCATGCTAGACCCTCTGAGCATGCACCCACCACTGCGCCATCTTCCTCAAACATGAATGGCGCGAGCGTGGCATCGGCGAACGCATTCTGGTAAAAGCGCGAACACATGAGGCGCAGAGCGTCGCCCCCGCCAACAGAGCTGAGCAGGAACGCGCTCCCAACATCCCCTGTATAGCTGCCATCCTCTGTAAACGCAACCTTCACGGAGCCCGCGAACGGACACTTGAGCGCGGGCATTAAGAAGTCGCAGTTTTAGTGGGGGACGCAGAGCGGAGAGGGTGTGCAAGAGGGGGGAGACCGCTTTATACTCGGCAGCAACGACATGTCAACGTTGGTACGGCAACGCGTAAGTTAGAAACCGCACGTTGCCGCTGCCACGCGATAGTCGTGGCAACGCGATGTTAAATGGCGAGCGCCCGAGCTGGTCTGCTGGAGCTGTTGTTGGCTGGTGTTGCGACTCTGTTGCTGGTGTTGCTGGTGTGCCTCAGCTGCCAGCTGGCCTGCAGGCAGCACACACAGGCCGGGTTCAGTCAGAGGCAGACCCCAAGTATAACCTGCTGCAAAGCCAGGACCATGAAGGCCCACCCCCAACCAACCTATCCCAGGGGATCAGCACCGCGACGGCACCTGGGGTGCCTGGCTGCTCGGAGCGCAGCCCAACCGCCAGTTGAAAGAGTTGAAACGGGAGCTGTCAAAATCTGCCTTGCCACAGCGTCGCCCGAGCTGATCGCGCGTGTGGTGCGTGCTGAGATGGCAGAGCTCAAGGGGCTGCAGGCACGGGTGCAGACGCAGCCCGCTGTAGTACTCTGGGTCAGGATGTGACACCCGCAGCCAGCGCACAGCCCGTGACATGTGACCGCAACCGGCGCACGGCCCGTGACATGTGATATGTCGGTCGCGTCGCCCAAAAGGCGAGTTCATAGGCACTGCGCGTGTGTTGTGGGTGTGCTGTCGAGCGTAGCTGGCAGTGTTGTAAGTCAAGGCGTCTTGATCCCCGATCGGTTACAATCGACAGTTACAGTTACATCGGCTTTCCAGCAAAGACTACCTCTAGTCCTCGTACCACCGCCTAGACCCAAGTCCAGTTCTGGCCCTAACAATTACTTGTGAGGGGCGGTAGCCACCAGCCGGCTGCCTGCCAACGTGTAGTCCCAGAGCAAAAAGGAGAGCTATTGTGCGACGCCTCCAAAATAGGTCCTAACTGCTTCTAGGGGATAGGGGGTCAAGTGGCGCTTGCCAATCTACTTGACCGCCGTGGTGGAGGGGCCGGCGCCTGAGGGGCAGCCGGACCGTACACCACGGCTCTCCACCCGACCCTATCCTGAGCACGCTCAAACGCCGTGTCCGAAAAAGTCTTCCAATCAGAACGAGTGCCACTAGTTTCGCCTAGCTGCTGACAATCAACAGGGTCTAAGTCATTACTCGATCGGCTACGCGCAGTTCTTCTGAGGTTTGGCGGTAAACTGTCCAAGGTAAACTTGGCAGTAACTTGGCGGTACAAAACATGATTTAGAAATCGAATTGAAGAAGCATCCTCGCCGCGATCCACCTCGCTGACAAGACGCACAAACAGTGGTGGCACAACAGGTGGCGCCAGGTGGCGAAAGGTCGATGGCCGATCGCAGCCATACGGGTGCAGCCAGGTTACAGCTCCATGGCAAAAACTACAAACTATAGGGGGGGGGCAGGGGGGAGTGGTTGTGTGTGTGTATTTGACACCTATATTGTTGTGCAAGCTTGAACCGAACAAACGCAGCCACAACACGCTGGAAGGCTGGCGCGCTGCGCCGCCTTGTGTGCTCTCTTAGGAGAGCTCCCCTTGACGTGTCGTCTAGGCCTTAACTCACGCCCCTTTTTTGGTGGGCCTCGTGCCCGCTCTCTCAAGTCCCGCTGGAGCTTTGGAACCGGACGTCTCATCATCACCCGGGGTCCTTCGTGCATGTACGTGTACAACCCGGAAAACCAGCCGCAACATGGAATGCGGGGCGACACACTCCCCCGACACAGGTTGCTGCGGCAGCGGTGCCTGCCTGCTCCGGCCAGGGGTCATGCCCTATCACAGCCCCATCGTCTCACCCGGCAAGTGCATGTGGTCGAACGTCTGTGGCGGTGGGGGGTGCGCCTCAGGCGGTGGTGGGTGCCTAAGGCGGTCGGCGCAACGCCTGAGGCGGTCGGCGCGCCTGAGGCGCCGCCTGATCCGCGCAAATGAATGCGTCGCCTGAGGCGCCGCCTCAGGCGTTGGAGATGTGGTAGGGATGTCGCGATGATGGCGGCTGCCCCTAGGGCCTGGGGGCCCATGGGTACCAAACAGTCGCAGAGCTGGTCGGACGGCTCCCCATCACGCCCCATCATGGCACCATCCCCGCCACCAAACAGATTCGTAGACGGCACCATCATGGCGGACGGCGCCCCGTCATGGCACACACCATCATGGCACCATCACCATCACAGAAAAGCTCCGCAGACGGCACCATCATGGCGGACGGCACTCCGTCATGGCACACACCATCATGGCACCATCACCATCACAGAAAAGCTCCGCAGACGGCACCATCATGGCGGACGGCACTCCGTCATGGCACACACCATCATGGCACCATCACCATCACAGAAAAGCTCCGCAGACGGCACCATCATGGCGGACGGCACTCCGTCATGGCACACACCATCATGGCACCATCACCATCACCGAAAAGCTCCGCAGACGGCACCATCATGGCGGACGGCGCCCCGTCATGGCACACACCATCATGGCACCGCCATGGCGCCGGCGTCACCCAGCACGTCGACCATCTTGCAGCCGTCGTCGCGGTAGCGCTGCACGTTGGCCGGGTCGGCCGACCACGCGGCCGACTCTTGTGCGTACGGCGATGCGGAACGCTCGTACACACCTGTCCGGCGTGTGTGTGTGTGTGTGCGTGTGTGTGTGTGTGTGTGTGCGCACAGCAGGATGGGAGTCAGGGGCAGGGGCACTCAGCCGCACGCGCTTCTACCACCTCCTCTCACCCCCTTCCCTCTCTCCCCCTGCCTTCTCCCTCCCTCCCCCCCCGCTCACTGATGCCCCCAGAAACAGTTACATCGGCTTTCGAGCAGAGACAGCTTTTTGTCCTAGTACCACCGCTTTGACCCAAGTCCAGTTACGGCCCTCACTTCTGAGGGGAGATCGCCACCCAAACGGCCAACCCGCGGGTGTCTGCCTGCCAGCGCCCAAACGCCACCCACCGACGAAATGCTGGATGACATCGACGTAGAAGTCGAAGAACTCGGCGTGGTCAGCAAGCCCTGCCTCCCGGCACGCCAGGAAATGCAGCCGCATCCACACGCGGCAGTCGGAGAGCGTGAAGCGCCGCCCGCGGTCCTCCTTCGGCCGGTGGGGAGAGTCCCACGCGAGAACATGCGCAGTCGAGCGCATGCCCTCCCGTCCGCTGTCAGACCAGGGGGATCCCTCGCCGCCCAGCTTCTGGACCGTCCAGTCGCCGAGCCGCTTGCCGTGCGCCTGCGTGCGTGTGTGTGAGTGTGAGATTGTGTGTGTGCGTGTGTGTGCGTGCGTGTATGCGCGACCAGGCCCGCTGTGCGTGCGTGCAGGGTTTGCCATCTCGCTGCTGCCACATTGGACTGGCTGCTGTCTGTCTGGAAAGGCCTTCAGAAGCTCCACGCCTCATGCAGCCAGATCCCCCCGAGCATGCACCCACCACTGCATCATGTTCCTCAAACATGAATGGCGCGAGCGTAAAATCGGCGAACGCGTGCGTGTAAAATAGCGTGCACATGAAGCGGATTACGTCACCCCCGCCAACACGACGTAGTAGGAGTGCGGAGCGGGGATCGCCGCTGTGGCTATCGTCCTCTGTGAACGCAACCTTCACGGAGTCCGCGAACGGACACTGCAGCGAGGGCATGAAGCAGTGAGAGGCGGACGCAGTAGTGGACTGCGGAGGACACTGAGCTTGGAGTGGGTGGGCCAGGAGGGGACCGCTTTCATACATTCGTACATCGTTTGATCGCAACGTGAGGCGCAAGTTGGAAATTAGAAATCGCACGTTGAAGCTGCTGCCACGAGAGATTCCGAGGCAACGCGATCATGGATGGCGCGCGCACAAGCTGGTCTACTAACTGTTGCCCTCCAACAGCGGTGTTGCTGCAACATTGGGTGCACCTCGCGTAAACTCGAGCTCGACACTCAAGAGTACCCAAATTCCTTGAATGAGGGCGCCCACCGCTCGCGCACCATCTCGGCCATCTCAGGTGACAGCGTGTTGTGGTGGTTGCGCTGCGGGGCAGCGGCAGGGGCACGTCCATGAGAGTACAGGCAGTCACGTGAGTGAGCACAGGCCAGCAGCCACTTGAGTGAGCCATGCGTGGGTGGGTGCACCTATGGGCGACCCCTCCGCCTTCCTCTTGTTAGCAGGCAGCCCCACCTTGAAGTCGCCCAGCGTCGCACAGTACGCCTTAAACTTTGGGAGCAGCGACTCGAAGCGCTCGAGCCACCTGCGGCAGTGCAGAAAGAGATGATGAGAGTTTTACAATCCACTTCCAAAGAGAGAGAGGGAGAGAGTGTGTGAGTGTGTGTGTGAGAGTGAGAGAGTGAGACGGCCGCCGTGCCACGACACGCGACAGCTGCCGTGCCGTGCGATCCGCCACTGCTGCTTACAGGTGATGCCTGTGCGCGAGGGCCGCCTGTGCTGCTGCTGCTGCACTGCTGCTGCTGCGGGAAGGTGAGCAGCGCCTCCCCCTATCCGCGTGCGCACGCGCTTGCTCTCGCTCCCACGGCGCTGCTGAGGCTTAAGACAGAATTAAGAGGCCGCTTATTATACGAATGTAGGTGAGTATGTGCGGTGAGGACCTTGCACGGTCCTCCAGCCGTGCGGTCTAGAGGCGCTCACCCGAACTTTGCATAGATCGCCCGCAGCGTGCTGAGTGGGTCATCCTCGAGCTGGTCGAACGACAGCTCGTGCAGGCGGTCCTTTGGCACGTCGCCGCGCGCGCTGATGTACCTGAGTTGCACCACGTGTTTGTGTGTGGTGGTCGATTTTACAGTCCGTAGGACGCCTTTGATGGCGCATTAGACCCGTGTGTGTCGGACGCCTTTGATGGCGCATTAGACACGTGTGTGTGTGTGTGTGTGTGTGTGTGTGTGTGTGTGTGAACATGCAACTCTGCATAAACCCTCATCAGCATCAGCATCTGCTCTGCTGTGATTTGTTTGTGTGCGAGTGCTCGTGGACCTCCACATTTTCCGGTTTCCCATCGGCAAACCGTCCTTTGGGCGGTCTCTGTATCGGACTCCTATCGACGAGGACACCCCTGGTGTGTGCATGCGACCATGCTCTAATCTGCCGTGATTTGTTTGCAAGTGTGCGTGCAGGCTGGTGATTTGGCACGTCCCCACGCGCAGCGACGTACCTGCAGCATCACACGCGTGCATGATGCGCGGTGCATGCGCACGCATGTGTGTGTATGAGCGCGTGCTAGGAGCGCCAGGGGCGCAGGTGTGTGTGTGTGTGTGTGTGGAGGGCGTGCTAATGGTGCGCATTTGTGTCTCTGATTAGTGTGTGTACGAGTGCGCGCGTCACATGTCAACAGGGTTTACACACTTTCCTGGATTAAATATATATGACAATCGATAGATGTATTCCTCATCAATTTTAAGAATGTATAATTTATTTTAGCCCTTTTTCAGAAATGTTATACATATTTTCGTCTGTGGTCAAACCGCCATCGCGTATCAAAATAGTTTTATTTGAATCTATTTGCGATTGTGTGAAATGAGTCAAGTAAATACAAGATGCAACTTAACGTTCATTTTGTGGAAGGGCTGCATGTGTGTCCAAGCTTGTGTGATATTGCCGTGCAAGCATACGAGCAGCGCAAGAGTGTGTGAGCGAGCGAGAAAGACGTGTCGTTACAGACAGAGAAACTCTGAACGGCAGACCTACTAACAAGCCAGGCTGTTGTTTACAGTTCAGTTTACAGTTTACAGTTTACAGTTTACGGTTTACAGTCAACTGTGTACAGTTCTCCGTACGCACCCTCGGGGCGTGGGACTGCGGGAGCTGCCTCGTGAGGCGGGCTACCAGTGCTAGGCTGCTGCACGTGTGCTGCAAGAGACTGCAGCACCCACCAACTCACGCCCTTGACAGGGCACGCTATAATAACTCTCAAGGTTGTTGAAGCTCTAGAAGAGGGGTTAGTGATTGTGAATATCAGAAGCCCCACCTCGCTCTTGATTGTCCTCTCCATCCAAAGCTTAGCTTATGAGAGGTCCAAAGTGTGGAAGTGTGAGACTTCCATACTCACACTAAACTGGAGCATCCTTAGAGGCTTGGCTCAGAGTAAGGTCTGTGACACACGCGGCGGCAGGGCACAGAGAGACCGCTCTAGCCGTTTTCACAAGTGGGACCGTCTGACCAGAGTTTGAGTGACCATCGAACCCCCATGCAAGATTTTGAGTGACGCCACTCACTCGTTGTACAGCACGTCGTACGGGTCGAGTATGAAAAAGTACGAGTACGAGAAGTGCAAGAGTGTGAGAGAGCGGTATCGCAACAGAAATAAAATTGAAAGAGCCGATGCAAGTGTGTTGAAGAGTGACGTTACTCACTCGTTGTACAGCACATCGTACTGGTTGAGGATGTATTCGGTCACCGCCGCATCCGTCGGCTGCTGGAGGTATGTGTACCTGCGACGCACAGCGAGATATTTGTGTGCTGAACATCTGAAGATCGCCTTCCTGCGACGGGGGCATCACCAAGAGGCAAGGGCAGGACATCGCTGCGGCCGTGTGTGCGTGTGCGTGTGCGTGTGCGTGTGCGTGTGCGTGTGCGTGTGCGTGTGCGTGTGCGTGTGCGTGTGCGTGTGCTTGTGCATGTGCATGTGCATATGCGTGCACGTGTGCATGCCTCCACCCTCCACCCAGTGGTACGCGTCTGCCATGTGTGCCGCATACTCGACCACGTGCAGCGGGTGGCGGTGCAAGCAGCAGCGGCGACCTAAACCGCCCCCCCCCCCAAAACTACACTAAACCGCGAACCCCACCTCTTGGCCCTTCTGGTAGGCTGGCACGCTGCGTGGCCTTGTGGGCTTTCCTATTATCGAATCTCTAGAGCCCCCCTGGACGTGTAGTCTAGGCCTGAACTCACGCCCCGGGTTCCTTCGGGCGCACCTGCAAAACCTGTAAACCCCCTAGCCCTAGAGACCACTCACCCATAGTACGCATCGGCCATGTGTGCCGCCGACTGGAATACGTGCAGTGGGTGGCGGTGGATGTACAGGAACCGCGCTTTGGGGAACTCGGCGCGCAGCTGGTGTCCGAATGTGTGCATGGGGTGGGGGTGGGTGGGTGGGTGGGGGGGGTGCGTGCGTGTGACTACGCGTGTGTGCGTGCACGTGCGCGTGTGTGTATGCATGTGCGTGTGTGTGTGTGTGTGTGTGTGTGTGCGTGTGCACGATGGGATTGGCATGTCATTGACCTATGACACGACACGATGGGGTTGACACGACACGATGGGGTTGGCATGGGGTTAGCATGGGGTTGGCATGGGGTTGGCATGGGGTTGACACGACACGATGGGGTTGACACGACACGATGGGGTTGGCATGTCATTGACCTGTGACACGACGTCGGAACCCACCAGGACTTAACCCTCTCCCCCCCCCTCTTTCTCTCCATCTCCCTCTTTCTCTCCACCTCCCTCTTCCTCTCCCTCCTGCTCTTTGTCTCCCTCTCCCTCGTTCTCTCCCTCCTGCTCTTTTCCCCCTCTCCCTCTTTCTCTCCCTCTCCCTCCCCTGATTCCTCCCTCTCTCCCTCCCCCTCTTTCCCCCCTCTCCCTCCCCCTCTCCCACTCCCTCCCAGTCTCCTACCAGGCGCACGCGCGCGGTGTGCACGGGCGACTTGATGAGCAGAGGCTTGGGGGAGGCGGCGGAAGGGTCGGAGAGGGCTGCGGCGAGGGTGACCTATAGAGGCCAGGGGAGGGACGGGGCGGGGGGGGAGAGGGGTGCAGGATGTGGGGATCGAGGTTTGTTGCGTTCAGGCACTGTGCAAGGGAGACTTGATGAGGCTTGGGAGGAGGGGGCCGAGGGGTCGGAGAGGGCTGCGGTGAGGGCAACCTATAGGAGGCCAGGGGGGGGAAGGGGAGCGAGAGGGTTGCATGATGTGGGGCTGAAGGTGTGGGGTTGGCTGGGTTGAAGTGCGCGGTGTGCACATGTATGGGCGACTTGGTGAGCAGAGGCTTGGGGGGAGGTGACGGCAGGGTCGGAGAGAGCTGCTGTGAGGGTGACCTATATACCTTTCGAAGGAACCACAGCAGGCAACCCCGCCACTCGTCGAAGCGCGCCGCCAGCGCGGCGGCACCAGACGCAGTTGCAGGCGCAGGGACAGGCACACTGCCGCCCCCTACTCTTCCTCCGCCTCCTCCACCCCTCTTTCCTCTGCTGCTGCCCCCGCCGCCGCTGCCGCGCCCGAATGTGAAGAAGTCCCGAAAGCTCCTCGCCGCCTCGCGCGGCAGCAGGATCGACGTGTATGGCGAGGTGCCGCCGGAGAGCACCGTCGTCGCGATTTCGTCCTCCTGCGTTGTTGAGAGTTTACGGGGTTGAGGTTTTTTTTAAGGGGTTCTATGGTTTTCGGGTTTTCAGGTTTAGGGTTTAGGGAGTAGGATCGACGTGTATAGCAAAGTGCCGCCGGAGAGCACGGTGGTCGCGATCTCGTCCTTCTGCATGCGGGTGTTCGATTTAAAGGGTTCAGGATTTAGGCAGCAGGATCAACGTGTATGGCGAGGTGCCGCCGGACAGCACGGTGGTCGAGATTTCGTCCTCCTGCGTGTGAGGGTTTTAGGGTTGCAGGGTTAAGGCGAGGTGCCGCCAGAGACAACGGTGGTCGCGATTTCTTCCTCCTTCATGAGGGTTTTGGGGTTTCAGGCTTCAGGGTTCAGGGTTCAGAATTTAGGGTTTTAGGCGACGTGCGGCCGGAGAGCACGGTGGTCGCGACCTCGTCCTCCTACACATGTGTTGCCGTTTAGGGTCGTTGGTGAAGGTTTTTTTGGGGGGGGTTAATAGTTCGAGGGTATTCGGATTTAGGGAGTCGGACGTGTATGGCGAGGTGCCACCGGACAGCACGGTGGTCGCGATCTCATCCTCCTGCGTCGTTGAGGGTTCGAAGGTCGAGGGTTTTGAGGGTTTTACGGTTCAGGTTTTGGGGTTCACGGGTTGAGGTTACAGGGTCTAGGTAGCAGGAAAGCTGTGAATAGCTCAGGGTTGGGGGTTGAGGGTTTAGGCCGCAGGATCGACGCGTATGGCGAGGTGCCGACGGACAGCACAGTGGTCGCGATTTCGTCCTCCTGCGTCGTCGAAAGTTCAAGGGGTTGACCGTCTTTAAAGGGGTAAGTACTACGGTTTAGGTTTTTGGGCTTTCGGGTTTAGGTTTCAGGTTTTAGGCCGCAGCATCGACGTGCATGGCGAGGTGCCACCGGGCAGCACGGTGGTCGCAATCTCGCCCTCCTGTGCGTGCGGTTGCTGTGGCTGTGAAGCGACAACCCTGGCTTGCCCTGATTCCACCCTGTGTCAACACGAGCTCACCCCTCACCGCCGGCAGGTCCCAGCCCTACCACATTCACAACGCCCGAGGCGGCGCCTGAGGCGTCCCATTCCATGGCGCGGATCAGGTGGCGCCTCAGGCGCTTCGACCGCCTGAGGCGCCGCCTGAGGCGCACCCACGATCGCCTCAGACGTTGCCTTAGGCGTTATCCAAACCGCCTCAGGCGCCACACCGACCGCCTCAGGCGCCCACCACCGCCTGAGGCGCACCCCGGACCGTCTCAGGCGTTATGACCGCCTTCCACGGCGCGGATCAGACGTTGGGATTTTGGTAGGGCAGTGGAGAGCCACGTTGCCGATTGGTCGGCTCTAGAGCCCAACAGGTAATGCTACCCTTGAGCCCTAAACCAGATAAGCCCCTACCCCCACACTGGGTAGGAATTTAATCAACTCCCAGGAAACCCTGGATTGAAGTGCAATCTCACCGCCGGCAAGTCCCAGTGGAGCGTCATGTTGTCCATCGGACAAGTGAGCGCCATCGCCCAACCAACGCCCTTAAATGTTTGGCTGGTTGACCACCCAGTTGGTTAAAACGAATGCCACCGAGTTGGTTAAAAGCAATGCCACCAATTGGTTAAAACCAATGCCACCCAGTTGGTTAAAACCAATGCCACCAAAACCTCGCGTTCGACCCGCACCGCCGGCAGGCTCCAGTGCATTGATTCCCCTGCAAGCCGTATACCGCTCCGGGCCGGATTTCCCATTTCCCAGAAAACCACCCCACACTTAGTGGGAGAGGGCGTGGGGCGGTGCGTTGGAAAGCTGTTGCCGAGACCAGCACAACGGCATGCGTTGCATGAATACCCGCTGTGTATTGTGCCTGGTGTGAGCGGTCAAAGTTGCTGGAGCTGGCAAAAACTCATTACTAAAATCCTTCCCAGGGACCACTGAAGGGCGGGCGCCATGCTATCAATCGGTCGGGTGGGCATCATCACCCTTACGCCCTCCAAATGTCTGGTTTCTTGGTTGGTTAAAACAAGTCCCGCCGAAACCCCTGGTGCCACCCTCACCGCCGGCAGGTCCCAGTGCAGCGCCGCATTGTTCATCGGTCGGGTGGGTGACATCGACTTTACGTCCTTCAAATGATTGGTCGGTTGGTTGGTTAAAACCAATCCCCCCCCCCAAAAAACTGGCTCAAGCCCCACCGTCCTTTCCATTGGCCCTGTTGTCCATTGGTTGGCTCGAGAGCCACTCTCCCCAAGCCCTCCACCCGATTAAGCGCTTACCCTTGCACTGGGTTGGAGTTCAAGGACTAAGCAACCCCCAGGAAACCCTGGGTTTTGACGAAATCTCACCGCCGGCAGGTAGCCCAGTGGAGCGCCATGTTGTCCATCGGACGGCTCTAGAGACAATCAAATGGGCAATGCCACCCTCAAGCCTTTAACCTGATAAAGCCCACACCAGGCCCCCACCCCCACACTGGGTAGGAGTTCAAGGGCTAAGAAGCCCCTAGGAAACCCTGGGCTTTAGTGAAATCGCACCACCGGCAGGTCCCAGTGCAACGCCATGTTGTCCATCGGACGAGTGGGCGCCATCACCCTACCAACGCCCTTAAATGGTTAAAACCAATCCCGCCAAAAGCCCTGGCTCGGCCCTCACCGCTGGAAGGTCCCAGTGCAGCGCCATGTTGTCCATCGGTCGGGTGGGCGCCAGCATGGGGCTCAGCAGGTCGCGGTACGGTGCAAGGAACACAAACGAGGAGGGGAAGCCTGCATGGGGGGGGGGGGGCATAGAAGAGGAGGGCTCAGCAGGTCATGGTACGGCGCAAGGGTCACAAACGAGGAGGGGAAACCTGTGCGAGGTGTGGGGGTGGGGGGGGGAGTCAAACCGCAGCACACCCTCTTTGTTTCGCTGGGCTCCATCATCATCAGCAGGCTCCGCAGGTCACGGTACGGCGCAAGGGACACAAACGAGGAGGGGAAACCTGTGTGGGGTGTGGGGGTGTGTGGGGGTGTCAAACTGCAACACACCCTCTTTGTTTCGGTGGGCTCCATTATCATCACCGGACTGAGCAGGTCACGGCAAGGTGCAGGTGATAGGAACGATGAGGAGAAGCCTGCCCGTAGGGTGTGTGTGTAGAGGAGTGCTTGACATGCTGGATAAAAGCACCAATCCAAACGCTTGCTCATCAGGGCATGCCACTAGCATGGGCTAGCGGGGGGGCTCAACAGGTCGCGGTATGGCGCTGGGGACAGGAACGATGAGGGGAAGCCTGCAGGGGGGGGGGCATGTTAGAGGAGGGCTCAACATGTCGCAGCAGGGTGAGAGGGGCAGGAACGAGGAGGGGAATCCTGCAGGGGAGGGAGCGTATACTATGAGTGATTTGCGTGGATGAGGCAGGACCAGGGAGGATCCATACGCCTGCTTGCCAGGGCATTTCACCAGCGTGGGTTCCACCAATGGGCTTTACAGGTCGCGGTACGGCGCCAACGACAGGAACGATGAGGGGAAGCCTGTGGGGGCGGAGTGGAGGTGGGAGGGAGGGAGGCATACGTGATTATCCCCTGGGTTGTCCGTTGTTTAGTTTAGTTTGGGTTTGGGTGGGCGTCAGCAGTGGTCTCAATAGGTCGCGGTACGGTGCCCGGGACAGGAAGGACGAGGGGAAGACTGCGGGGGGCATAGAAGAGGAGTGGTATGTGTGGATCAGGGAGGATCCAAACTCCTGCTTGTCAGGGCCGCGTGGGGAGGTGTTGGTGTGTGTGGGGGTGGGGGCAGTGATTCCCCTGCGAGCGGTATATTGCTCCGAGCCGGATTTCCCATTTCCCAGAAAACCACTCCGCACTTAGTGGGAGAGGGCGTGGAGCGGTGCGTTGGAAAGCTGTTTGCCAAGAGCAGCATACGGCATGCGTTGCATGAAAACCCACTGTGTATTGTGCCTGGTGTGAGCTATCAAAGTTGCTGGAGCCGGCAAAAAACTAACTACTAAAATCCTTCTTTGGGACCACTGTGTGGGGGGGTGCCGATTCACGGTGGGTGCTCCTGTCAGGAACTCACTGATGTGCTGTGGGGAAGACACAGAGACAGTCATAGTACTGCCGAGTAGTGTGGGCTTTGAGTGGGCTTCCCACCTCGAAGAGTGGTGATCCGACATGTGTTGGACAGAACGTTGCTACTCCAGGAACACCGGTGTGCCTGTTGCTGACAACCTCCCAACCCACAACCTGTTTCGGAGCATCCCTCGCCCCGCGAAGGCCGATTCATGTGCGCAGATATGCAGGGGTTTATGAACCCTCGGTGTGCCTGTTCGTGACAGTTCCCTGATCATGGGCACATTCCATCAAGGTGCTGACAGTCTTGCACGATAGCCCCAGTCAAAGCACCAGCAGGTAGGTTGTGCAGGGGGCACGCACGCGCGTGTACACACACACAAACACGCACGCTCGCACGCACGAACACACACACACATGCACACGCACACACGCCAGCATGGAACGTGTTGCAAAAAGCAAACGCCAGATCGAGCGACAGTAGATTGTGCAAGTGGATGTTCCCTGTGCACACACACACACACACGCACACAAACACACACGCACACACACACACACACACACGCACTCCCCCCACAAACTCACCAGCATGTAGCGTGTTGCAGAACGCGAACGCCGGATCGAGCGACAGAAGGTTGTGCAAGTGGGTGTTCCCTGTGCACACACACACACACACACACACACACACACACACACACACACGCACCCACCCCACGCACACTCACCAGCATGGAACGTGTTGCAAAACGCAAACGCCGGATCGAGCGACAAAATATTGTGCAGGTGGGTAGTCCCTGTGCGCGGGTGCCCGAGGATGATTACTGGTTCGGGGTGCAGCGCCTGGGAGTCGACACGCTTGCGGTACATGATCCTGTTGCAGGGGGGGTGTTGCAGAGGTGTTGCAGGGGTGTTGCAGGGTTGTTGCATGTGCGTGTGGTGTTGCAAGCACAGTGCACACGGTGGGGGGCTGTGATGACGGGCTCTGGGTGCAGCGTCTGGCATGCGATGCGCTTGCGGTACATGAGCCTGTTGCAGGGGGGGTGTTGCAGGGGTTTGCGGGGTTGTTGCACGTGGGTGTGGTGTTGCACGTGTACTGCCGACAGTGGGCGGGTGGCCGAGGATGATGACTGGCTCTGGGTGCAGCGCCTGGGACGCGATGCGCTCGCGGTACATGAGCCTGTTGCAGGGTGTGTGTTGCAGAGGTGTTGCAGGTTTGTTGCAGGGATGAAGACTGGCTTTGGGTGCATGGGTATCGCAGGAGTGTTGCGGGGTGTTGGTGGTGCAATCGCTTTGTTGTTGCGATGGTGTTACGATGGTGTTGCGATGGTGTTGTTGTGTTGGTCCGATGGCGTTGCGATGTGAGCATCGTGCTGGCCGCCGCCATGGCCGACAGGAGCAGCACGCGTGAGGCGCATGTGGAATGCATAACAAGGGAAGGCCTTTGTGAAGACACACACACACACACACACACACAGGCACACACACACCAGTCTGGTACCGCGAGCAGCGTGTTGATGACTGCCATGATTGACAAGAACAGCACGCGGTGCCAGTACACGGCCCAGTCGATGTGGGTCACGTGCCGCACGAGAAACTTGACCCACGGCCACGCGGTGATGCCTGCGTAAGACGGTTGTTTGTTGAGGGGGGGGGAGGGGGGGCATGTTGTGCGTATGTGCACGCATGTGTGTGTGTGTGTGTGTGTGTATGTGTGTGTGTGTGTGTATGTGTGTGTGCGTGTCTGTGTGCGTGCGTGCGTGTGCTGATGCAGCATGCTGGCGCGACAGCTGCATGAAGCTCACCGCTGAAGAAGTGAAGCTTGACATCCCACCTGTTGGGGGGAAGGCATAATGCATGGGGAGGTCATAGGCATCGGCATCGGTGGCAACCAGGATCTGAGGATCATGGTGGTGGTGGTTGATCGCGCGCGTGTGGGACAGGGGGACATCCCACCTGTTCTTGGGCGTGAATTTATACACCACGCCGGGATGACTATTTCTAGTCGCAGCCATGTGGCCTGATGATGAGCAGCGGGGCAAGAGGAGGCGAGCTTGCATAGGAGTGTGACATCGCGGCCCCACACCTGGTCATTGCTTGCATGCATGCATGCAACGCCAAAGCGCCCCAATAGCGTGCGTCACGACGCATGCCCGTGTCCTAGACTCTCCCTTCGTTCATCGCGTCGCCGTGGAGCAACATGAGTTTGTTTGAGGGGCTGTTTGCGCCTGCAAAGAAGAAAGACGGCACCTCGTCCCTCTTTGGCGCTAACAGCGCCTTCGCAGCGTCACCGCAGCTCACTGCAGCAGCATCTCAGGCGCACACCGAGGCAAAAAAGGCAGCAGCAGCAGCAGCATCGACCAGCGCCGCCGCCGTCACTGTGAAAGCGCCCAAGGGCAAGGCCAGCATCGCCAGCGTGTTCTCTGTGGCCGATGAGGGCAAGGCCAAGGCGACAGACAAGCCAAAAACAGCGAAAGCAGATGGAGCTGCGAGGAGGAAGAAGAGGAAGGAGGCAGAGGCAGATGAGGAGCCCATGCAGCGCGCCCATGCGCCCCATGCAGCAGCCGCGCCCGTTGTGCCTGTGCGCCCGGCGTTCACCAAGGTGTCTGTGTCTGTGAAGGACGCCGCCAAGGCCGGCCGGGTGGCGGTGGCCGCTGCGCTGGCCAAGGCCAAGGAGGCCAAGGCTGGCGCAGCAGCCGGGAGCAGCGGCAAGGGCGCTGCTGGCGACGCAGCAGGCGACAAGCCCGCCAAGAAGGGCAAGGATACCAAGGCGGCAGGCAGCAAGCGCAAGGCAGAGGAGGCTGCCGACGCTGCTGACGTTGCCAAGCAGGCCAAGAAGAAGAAGGGCCAGGCAGAGGAGGCAGCAGACGCTGCGGACGCGGACGCTGCCAAGCCGGCGAAGAAGAAGAAGGGCAAGGCGGCAAAGCAGGCAGAGGAGGCTGCACCGGAGGAGGAGGAGGAGGAGGAGGGCGAGAAGAAGAAGGGGTCCAAGAAGGTCAAGAAGACGGACACCAAGGTGCATCCGTGCTTGCAGTCGTCAGTCGTGCCTCTCTCCCGCGCCGTGATGGTTTGCAGCCTTGCCGTGCTCATGCAGTGCCGCACTGAGCCGTGCGTCACTCACACTGGCGCATCCTTTGACTGATGCACTCCGTGTTTGCCCGACGCCACTCCCCGACCGACTGACAGCCCAGTATTTACCCCGACGCTGACGCCCTACGCTGCTGCCTCTTATTCTCATCGTCTCCCCCATAGGAGAAGAAGGGCAAGAAGGCTGCGAAGGCCGCCGTCGAGGCTGCTGCCGGCGTGAGTGGGGGATCAGACGAGGTGAGCACCAAGGCCGACGAGCTCTCGCGCTTGCTGTCACTCGCTCTCACTCTCACTCTCTCGCACTTGCACTCGCACTCGCACTCTCTCACTCTCACTCTCACTCTCATCCTCACCCTCACTCTCACTCTCACTCTCACTCTCACTCTCTCTCACTCTCACTCTCTTCTGTGCGCACGCTTGACCCCCACACCCCTCCACACCCGTCCAAACCCTCATCCCACTCTGATCCCATCCACACCCGTTGACACACGCATGTCCACACTCGCAGGAGGACGCCGGCAATGTGGACGAGCTCATGGCGCAGTTCCGCGCGGACGACGCGGCGTCGGAACTCGACAACGACGATGACGGCAGCAATGGCGACGCCGAGGACGGAGAGGAGAGTGGGAGCGGCAGCGACGGGGACGGAGAGGACGGCGGTGAGTTCTTAGTTATTGAATGTGTGCGTTGGTGAATGGGGAGGGCGGGAGCGAGGGAAGGCGGGCTGATGACGGAAGCGATGCCGACGGCGAGGACGGAAAGGGGGGCGGGAGCGGCAGCGACGGGGACGGAGAGGACGGCGGTGAGTTCTTAGTGATCAAATGTGTGCCTCGGTGAAAGGGGAGGGC
>VFSX01000578.1:60000-63908 GCA_016618255.1 Chlamydomonas sp. UWO 241 | reverse complement strand
ACACACACACACACACACACACACACGCACGCACACACATATCCGCAGTACGGCACCGTCGAGAGCGTACGCTTTTGCTCGATGCCGATGCAAACACACACACACACACACACACACATATCCGCAGTACGGCACCGTCGAGAGCATGCGCCTTCGCTCGATGCCGATGCAAACACACACACACACACATATCCGCAGTACGGCACCGTCGAGAGCGCGCGCCTTCGCTCGATGCCGATGCAAACACACACACACACACACACACACACACATATCCGCAGTACGGCACCGTCGAGAGCGTGCGCCTTTGCTCGATGCCGATGCAAACACACACACACGCACACATATCCGCAGTACGGCACCGTCGAGAGCGTGCGCCTTCTCTCGATGCCGATGTAAACACACACACACACACGCACACACACACACATATCCGCAGTACGGCACCATCGAGAGCGTGCGCCTTCGCTCGCTGCCGATGGATGTCAGCGCCAAGGGCACTCGCAAGGTCAAGGCGATGCTCGGGCAGGTGGACAAGCGCCGCGCGATCGGCAACGCGTACGTCGTGTTTGTGGACGTGGCATCGGTGGAGCCCGCGCTGGCAGAGAACATGGCACTGGTGCGTGTGTGTGTGGGGGGGGGGGTGTTTGTGTGTGTGTGTGTGTGTGTGTGTGTGTGTGTGTGTGTGTGTGTGTGTGTATGTGTGAGCGTGTGTGTGTGTGTTTGTGTGCCCGTGTGTGCATGTGTGTGAAGGGGGGAGGGGTACGTCGTGTCAGTGGACGTGGCGTTGGTGGAGCCCTCACTGGCGGAGAACATGGCACTGGTGCGTGTGTGTGTGTGGAGGGGTGCTTGTGTGTGTGTGTGTGTGTGTGCGTGTGTGTGTGTGTGAGTGTGTGTGTGTGTATGTGTGTGTGCCCGTGTGTGTGTGTGTGTGTGTCTGCCCGTGTGCGTGTGTGTGTGAAGGGGGGAGGGGTACGTCCTGTCAGTGGACGTGGCGTTGGTGGAGCCCGCGCTGGCGGAGAACATGGCACTAGTGCGTGTATGTGTGGGTAGGTGGGTGGGATGGTGTGGGTGTACGTGTTTGTGTACGTGTGTGCGTGTTTGAGGGGGGAGGGGGGGGGGGATGTTTTTGTGTGGACGTGGCGTCGGTGGAGCTCGCGCTGTCGGAGAACATGGCACTGGTGTGTGTGTGGGGGGGGGAGGGGGTGCGTGTGTGTGCATGTGTGTGTTTGTGTGCGTCTGTGTGTGTGTGCGTGGGTGAGTGGGTGGGTGGAGGGGTGTGTGTTTGCGTGTGTGTGGTTGTGTGAAGGGGGGGGGAAGCGTACGTACGTCGTGTTTGTTGACGTGGCGTCAGTGGAGTCTGCGCTGGCGGAGAACATGGCACTGGTGGGTTTCAAGGGGGGGCGTGCGTGGGCTGTGGGAGGGTGAGGCTTAGCGACCCACACCGCAAACCCTAACTGCCTGCCCTGACTGCCCACCCCGTTTTCCATGTCTCCGCCCTCCTCCGCGGCTCCCACACGTGCACCACACCAGCCTCTATCGCGTGCTCTCGCCCACAGCTCCCCTCACCCTCACGCTCACGCTCAATCTCACTCACACTCACTCCCACACTCACTCTCACGCTCACGCTCACTGTCACTCCCACTCCCACTCTCACTCTCACTCCCACTCTCACTCTCACTCCCTCTCCCACTTATTATCACTCTCACTCCCACTCTCACCCCCACTCTCACTCTCGCTCTCACGCTCACTCTCGCTCTCGCTCCCACTCTCACGCTCACTCTCACTCTCACCCTCACTCTCACTCTCACCCTGCCTATCCTCTCCCTTTCCTCCCCTCGTCTCCCTTTTCAGGTCGGGGACAAGCACATTCGCGTCGACCGCGCGTCTGCGCCCAAGGGCAAGGAGGGCCACGCGGTGACGTACGACCCGCCTCGCTCCATCTTTGTGGGCAACCTGAACTTCATGACACAGGTGTGTGTGTGTGTGCGTGTGTGTGTGTGCGTGTGTGTGTGTGTGTGTGCGTGTGTGTGTGCGTTTGCGTGCGCACGCGCACGCGCATGCGCGTGAGTAGGCGTGTGTGTGTGCGTGTGTGTGTGTGTGTGTGTGTGTTCGTATTATAAGCCCTTGCTGTTTTCTGGTTGACAAATGCCACGTGCAACCCACCCCGCTCCATCTTCGTGGGCAACCTGGACTTCATGACGCAGGTTTGTTTGTGTGTGTGTGCGTGTGTGCGTGTGTGTGTGTTCGCGCGTGTGTTCGTATTATAAGCTATCGTTGTTTTCTTGTTGAAAAACTGCCACGTACGACCCGCCTCGCTCCATTTTCGTGGGCAACCTGAACTTCATGACACAGGTTTGTTCGGGGGTAAGGGATGAGGGGGGTGAGGGCGAGCGGGGGGGGGGGGGGCGTGTGTGTGCGCGTGCGTGTGCGTGTGCGCATGCGCGTGCGCGTGTATGTGTGCGTGTGCACGTGCGTGTGTGTGTGCGTTTGTGTATGCGCATGCGTGTGCGTGTGTGTGCGCACGTGCGCGTGCGCATTCGTGCATGTGCACACGCGCATGCGCATGTGCGTGCGTGTGCGTGCGTGTGCGTGCCACAAGGAGGTGGGCACGCTCTGCTGCCCCACGCACGTGTCGCGCCTGATCATCAGGAATTCTGTGGCATCCTTACTGGAATGCTTGTTGGGAGGGGCTTTGGTGAGGTGCCTGTCGCCTGTGCTGCTGCTTGGCGCCCACCACCTAGTGTGGGTGGCGCTACCGTGGGCTACTTTTGTAGCTTGACCTTTTGGTGGGCCTTGCGCCTGCTGTCTGATAGTCCTGCTGGAACGCTGGAAGTGATTGTGACCGCCGGCAATAGATGTGTAACACTACTCTCTCTCTAGTCGTAAACCCAATGCGTGCGCATGTCAGGGTTTCCCCTCACCCGTAGCCAGCCACTTTCAATCAAGCTGTCGGGCGCTGGCGCCGACACAGGTCTCATTCATCATTACTGGTGCACAGTCTGTAGAATCCATCATCGTCAAACATGTGTCTTGGGTCTTGGGTCTCAAGACCCAAGTGGGTCTGGGGTTTGGGGTCTGGGGTCTGCCCTACCTCATTCAAAACGCCTCAGGCGGCGTCTCAGGCGTCCCATTCCATGGCGCGGATCAGGCGGCGCCTCGGGCGCTCCGACCACCTGAGGCGCCGCCTGAGGCGCACCCCTGATCACCTCAGGCGTCGCCTCAGGCGTTATCCAAACCGCCTCAGGCGCCACACCGACTGCCTCAGGCGCCCACCACCGCCTGAGGCGCACCCCGGACCGTCTCAGGCGTTATGACCGCATTCCATGGCGCGGATCAGACGTTGAGATTTTGGTAGGGCTGGGGTCTGGGGTCTGGTCTTGGTCTTGGTTGGGTTGGGTCTCGGCTACATAGAGTTTCAACAAGGGCGGAGGCCCTTGGGCACTGAACTTGTCAGTTGCAGGGACCAACGAGTCCCCTCGGCAAACAACGTTGGCCTTTTTGGCCCTGCTGCAACAGTTCTGTCTCTCCCTATCCCCGCCTCACCCCTCCCCACCCTACCAAAATCCCAACATCTGATCCGCGCCATGGAATGCGGTCATAACGCCTGAGACGGTCTGGGGTGCGCCTCAGGCGGTGGTGAGCGCCTGAGGCTGTCGGGGTGGCACCTGAGGCGGTCTGGATAACGCCCGAGGCGACGCCTGAGGCGATCGTGGGTGCGCCTCAGGCGGCGCCTCAGGCGGTCGGAGCGCCTGAGGCGCCGCCTGATCCGCGCCACGGAATGGGACGCCTGAGGCGCCGCCTCAGGCGTTGTGAATGTGGTAGGGCCCCCCTCCCTCACACCCATCCTCATTCCTTGCATACAGGACGAGGAGCTGATCTCTCTCTTCGGAAACGCAAAGGCAGCG
>VFSX01000578.1:52500-55000 GCA_016618255.1 Chlamydomonas sp. UWO 241 | reverse complement strand
GGCGCCAAGGCGTCGGTGCCGACGCGTGTGACAATCACAAGCCGCCCGGTTGCCTGCTTAATGGGCCCACAATTGACCTCACGTTATCCCCCACCACGTCCTAACCTACTCCACCGCACCCCTCGACACAGGGCAGCGTCCCCACCATCGCTGTGCCGCGCGCAGTTGAAGTTTCACCCGAACCTTAACTAAGCGACCCACTTCTATTGAACTGCTACTATTTATAACTACTACGCACCTTCACCGTGGCACATGACAATGCTACACCCCTCGTCATGTGACACCCCTTGCAGGCGCCAAGACGTCGGTGCCGACGTGCGACAAGGGCAAGCGGCCCTCCTTGCACAGTCGCTTTGAGAGACTCTGCGCACCAACTCCCATTAACCGACAAATCCCTGCATCGCACCCCTTGCAGGCGCCAAGACGTCGGTGCCGACGCGCGACAAGGGCAAGCGGCCTGCGGTGCTCGCGCGCAAGGCATTGGCACTCGGGCTGGCGGTCCCCAAAAAGGTACGCGGGGCGATCTAGGACGATCTAGGAGGATCCTACTACTA
The DNA here is from genome assembly GCA_016618255.1 of Chlamydomonas sp. UWO 241. Lineage (NCBI taxonomy): Eukaryota > Viridiplantae > Chlorophyta > Chlorophyceae > Chlamydomonadales > Chlamydomonadaceae > Chlamydomonas > Chlamydomonas priscui. Next base: position 54,446 of record VFSX01000578.1, on the reverse strand, counting down.
CACACGCAGGATTTGAAGAGGGGCAAGGTGGTGGAGTGGGGGGGGGGGGCAGAGGTGCAAACGGCCTGCGGTGCTCGCGCGCAAGGCATTGGCACTCGGGCTGGCGGTTCCCAAAAAGGTACGTGGGATGATCTAGGAGGGTCCTACTTCTACACACGCAGGATTTGAAGAGGGGCAGGGTGGTGGAGTGTGGGGGGGCAGAGGTGCAAGCGGCCTGCGGTGCTTGCACGCAATGCGCTGGCACTCGGGCTGGCGGTCCTCAAAAAGGCACGGGAGGGAGAGGGAGGGATGGAGAGGGGGAGAGGGGGGCAGGGGGGGGGGAGGGCGACAGAGGGGGAGAGAGAGGGAGAGTCGGGGAAAGAGGGGGACATAGAGAGAGGAGGGGGGGAGGGGGAGAGGTGACAGCGGCGTTGCTTGCACGCAAGGCAGTAGCAGTCTGGCTGGCGGTCCCCATGAAGGTACGCAGGGCGATCTAGGACGATCTAGGGTTCAGGGATTAGGATTTAGGGTTTAGGAGGAGGATGCTGTCGTTCTACTGTACGAGTGGGATGAGGAGCGGGGCAGAGTGGTGGTGTGGTGGTTGAGGGGCAAGCGGCCTGCGGCGCTCGCACACGAGGCGCTGGCACTCTGGCTGGCGGTCCCCAAGAGGGTACGGGGAGTGATGGATCGCGGGATACGAATGGGGGCACCCAGGTGTGGTGGACTGTTGTGTTCGTTGGGTGTTGCGTGATGGCGCGTTCCCAAACGCCGACCAAACAAGCCGCCCCGCCACCACCACCGCTCAACCGCTGCTCCCTCCATCGCATTGGATTTTCCCTTTGCAGGTGCAGCAGGCGATGAAGAAGCGGGCCAAGCTCGCCAAGGGCCGGCCGAACAACGGCAAGCAGCGCTCCCCCCCCCCCCCGAACCACCACCACCGCCCAACTGCTTGGGTGTTTACCCACTGCCGCCCCGTGTGCCTCCCTCCCCCCCCACAGGTGCAGCAGGCGATGAAGAAGCGCGCAAAGCTTGCCAAGGGCCGGCCGAACAAGGGCAAGCAGGGACACACGCGCCCCGGGGGCAAGGGCGGCGGCAAGGCCGAGCGGGACGACTAAGAAGTTGTTTCCCTGAGTTGGCTGTAGGCGTGCCATCAGTCCCAGCAGTGGCGGCGCCAGCCTGTAAAGGACCAGAAATGGCACACGCGCCCGGGGGGCACGGGCGGCGGCAAGGCCGTGCGGGATGACCGAGGGGGGAGGGGGTGGGGGGGTGACCTGCGGGTTGCGCAACGCCCTTGCGTTCGATGCAGATGTGCCGGCCAGCAGTACCAGCAATGGCGGGCCTGACCTGTTAAACACCAGACGTGGCACGAACGCCCTTGGGGGGAAGGGGCGGCGGTGAGGCTGAGCGGGAAGACTAGAGTTGTTGTTTTGGCCTGCAGGTTGTGCCCCTGAGTTGCTTGTAGGTGTGCCTGCCACCACCTTCCCTGTGAAAGACCAGACACCAACTGGATGTGGAATGCGCACCTCGCGCCTAAGGGCAGGCGCGACAGTTAGGGCGATGCAGGCGTTGAAGCCCACACACAGCCACAGCAGCACACTGGTGAGGCATTCTCTGTAAGACCACCGGACTGGAAAGCTCGGTAAACCCCCAGGGACAGCTCGGTCAAACCCGCCCGAGCTTGTGTGCCGTACAGGGAGGCATGTGTGGCTTGCAGGCAGGCATGTGTTGCGTGCAGGCAGGCATATGCACGCTGCTGCTGGGCTGGTGTGTATGTGACGGCGCCGGGCGACAAAGGCGCATGGCAGTGCCAGGCGACAAAAGCGCGTTTGTTACAACACAATTGCGACGTCAGTTGGAAGGGACGGGGAAGTATGTCCATTTCTCCAAGTGACGCCAGAGTGACGGTATCGCCACGCATACATGTGGCTGGCCCGGCGCCAGGCCGATCACATCTAGCCGGGCCAGCC
>VFSX01000578.1:0-47500 GCA_016618255.1 Chlamydomonas sp. UWO 241 | reverse complement strand
ATGTTGGAAATTCTCAAGCTCTTGACAAGATCAATCTGATGGGATCGACAGACCACCAAGCAACTTGGTTGTTTGAGCTGTATCTGATGGGGTTGGCAGTAGCCAAATGGCTCCCAGTGGCTCCCAGGAGGCCAAAACAAAATCACTGGGCGGGAGTGAGCATGGCGACGTCATCATCATGGTGATTACAGTCTGTGTGTGTCTTGTGTAGGCCGGCCTCCAGCCTCCTCCCGACACTATTTTCTTAAGCTACTGATTCAGCAGCTAGGCGAAACTAGTGGCACTCGTTCTGATTGGAAGACTTTTTCGGACACGGCGTTTGAGCGTGCCCAGGATAGGGTCGGGTGGAGAGCCGTGGTGTACGGTCCGGCTGCCCCTCAGGCGCCGGCCCCTCCACCACGGCGGTCAAGTAGATTGGCAAGCGCCACTTGACCCCCCATCCCCTAGAAGCAGTTAGGACCTATTTTGGAGGCGTCGCACAATAGCTCTCCTTTTTGCTCTGGGACTACATGTTGGCAGGCAGCCGGCGGGTGGCTACCGCCCCACAGAAGTAATTGTTAGGGCCAGAACTGGACTTGGGTCTAGGCGGTGGTACTAGGACTAGAGGTAGTCTTTGCTAGAAAGCCGATGCAACTGTAACTGTAACTGTGTCTTGTGTGTGTGTGTGTGTTGCACTGCACTTGCGCTGCAGTGGTACATGGACTGGCAAACACACGCACACACACACACACACGCACCGTGCAAAACTCCTCGTAGTCAATCGCGCCGTCGCCGTTTGTGACACACGCACGCACACACACACACACACACACACACACACACACACACGCACCGTGCAGAACTCCTCAAAGTCAATCGTGTCGTCGCGTTTGTGACACACACACACGCACACGCACACACGCACACACACACGCACACACACACGCACACACGCACACACACAAAACTTCAAGTGGTGTCAAAATCGTCGGGGGCTCCCACCCCGACGCCGCCAATGGCGGACCAACTGGGCTGACAGGGTGCTGCTGCAGCGTGAGCGACTCTGGGTTTTGGAAAATCGGCTATGTCGCCGATTTGCCCTGATCCAGAGCGCTAGTGGCTGATTGAGGCACGGCGTCATACGGCAGGCAACTGCGAGGCATGCGAGGACGGAGGGCGGGCTGCTGGCAGGAGTCGGCGCCGCCATCGTCGGTACCCCCACGCAGCCACGGGCACCGGCACCGGGCGGAGGCTGCAGCTACGCTACAGCCAGGGAACCGGCTATGGGCATCGGCTATTGATTGACATCGGCTAAGGCTTCGGCTACGGCTGGGGACATCCTGCATCTGCACTCACATCGCATAGGCTACACGTCCGCCCTCAGGGCATCTGCATCTGCATTGGCCATGGCTACGGCCACGGCTACTGACATCGGCTGCGGCGACGGCTTCGGCCTACGGACTGCAGCTACGGCACGAATCGCGGGGCACTTCAGTGACCTGCATGGAGGGTCTCTCCATGCAGGGCGAATCTTACTTGCATGAGACACATGACGACGGAGGTGCACTGGCAGCAAGCGCCCTCGCAGCGCAAGCGCCATGCATGGAGGCTGGCGGCATGTCGGGCGTGCGCCACATGATGAACGGAGGAGGAGGGTGGCCAGGCTGGCTGCCCGAACTGAGACGCATGGCGCGACCACATGTACTAGAGCTAGTGGGATGGACACAGTCAATGTGTATCCACTGAGTGGACTAGTGCGGGTGATAGTATCTGCCTGCATCAGGGATTGAGTGCGCAAGCACAAGTCTAATACGCCATTAAAGGCGTCCAACAAGACTGTAAAATCGACCACCACACGCACACACACACACACACAACGTGCAGAACTCCTCGTAGTCAATCGTGCCGTTGCCGTTTGTGACACACACACACGCACACGCACACACACTCACACACACGCGTGCACACACACGCACACACACACGCACCGTGCAGAACTCCTCATAGTCAATCGTGCCGTCGCCATTTGTGTCGGCCGCCGCGAGCACGCTCCGCTGCATTTCCTCCGCGTCGCTGCATCCAACCTGGGTGTGGTTGGTGTCGGTTACTCTATGCCAAGTTTTGGTTACATTTGGTCAAGTTTTCGTTACATTCGGTCCATTTTTTTTAGTTAGAAGGCTTCAGCCGTTTGTGTCGGCCGCTGCAAGCACGCTCTGCTCCCTGGTTTTGGTTACTCTCAGTTAGTTTATGGCGTGTGCGTGCGCAATCACGACAGAGACGCACAACACACAAACACACCTCTCCAAGCGCGATCTTCATCTCATTGGGCGTGATGAACCCAGACGCGTCCTTGTCAAAGTGCGCAAACGCCTCGTGCATCAGCTCCTCGCGGTTGAGCTTGTTGAGGTGGATCGTCGCGGCAATGAACTGCTCGGGTTCGGGGGTTGAGGTTTTAGGGCAGGGTCGCACAACACAGCGTGTTCTTGGCCATTTAACCGTGATCCGGTGGTGTCGTAAGCACCCCCGCAGCCCCCGCTGCGGGGGCTAACCTGATTTTTTTGGGGGGGGGGGAGCTGCGGGGGCGAATCGCGGAAGTTCCGCTCCAAAAAGTGTGAATTTGACGATTTTTACATTTCCCGAAAAAAAATGCCTCCTGTGGGGGCAATTCGGCATGTTCCCTCCTATGTTGCGGGGGCAAACATGACACTACTGCTTTCCTTAATGACACCACTGCCGTGTTCCGTGTGTAACACGGAAACGATTACGACACGATACGCATTGAGAGGCGTGGAATTGTGAACGGTACAAGTTTGGCCGTCGTACAACCCACATCCCTAGAAGCCGAATTGAGCGCTGAAAGATCCTATGTTATTGTACTCGTCAAGGGCCTGCCATATTCATCGGTATCAACTGATTTGAAAAAACCGCGTGGGCGCTACAGCCAGTCAAACTAAAGCGTCCTGCAGCGTTGACCGTTTTCCCACCACGTTCTCCTAAAAAATCAACCGTGTTCTCGTATCGTGTTCTCTAACGTGTTCTCTACCGTTCCGTGCTGTACACCCTACCCTGGTCTAGGGGCTTAGGGATTCCCACACCCACCTCATCGTAGTCGATCCTCTGGTTGCCCGAGTCCCCGATGTCCCCGATGATCTTCTCGACCTCTGAGCTCGCGAGTGACGCGCCCTTCTGGCGCAGGCCCTCCTTGAGCTCGTCGATCGTGATTGTGCCAGAGTTGTCTTCGTCGATGGCCTTGAACATCTCGCGGATGCCCTGTTTGAGTGAGAGAGAGCGCGATGAGTTACCGATGCGCTGTTGTGCGTGAGAGATGTAGAGAGAGAGAGAGAGAAAGAGAGGGAGAGAGAGGGAGGGAGAGAGGGGGAGAGAGCAAAAATAGAGAGAGACAGAGAGAGGGAGTGATCGTGCCAGAGACGTTTTCGTCAATAGCCTTGAACATCTCGCGGATGCCCTGTTTGAGTGACACAGACACAGAAAGAGAGAGAGTGGCAACAAATGCCCTGTTGTGCGCGAGAGGAAAAGAGCGCGAGAGAGAGAGAGCAAGAAGAAGAGAGAGCGAGAGCGAGATATATATAGAGTTATCATCATCGATCAACTTGGGAGATCATGCAACCCCACTTGGAGCTCGGAGCCTGGCAGGCTGCGCGCGATGATCTTGAGCGCCTCCTTCTTGAGCGCGTTCATCTTGCCAAACTGCATCAGGCGCGTGAGCACCTCGGGCTTGAGCTCCGTGTCGGTCGCAAGCCCGTTGACGCGCATCCAGGGATGCTTGAGCAGCTGGGGTAGGAGGACAGGGGGAAAATTAGAGAGAGAGAGAGATCGTTACAGAGAACTCTGCATGGCAGACCTAGATAGGCTGTTTCTAGTCATAAATTTAGGAGATTCTGTTTGAAGGCTGGAGACCAACCGTGCGCCAGCAAGAGGGTGAACAACCTCCAAATTAGCACACACAGGTTCACCCCCCCACATCTCCCTCAATACTGGGTTCCTGGAAAATGTGGGGACAGTCTCAGAAGGCTGGTTCTCAGGCCTTTCCAGTGGTACAGTTGGTTTGGCGGTGAGTGGTCCACACCTCCTACAATTTGACTTTGAACTCAGGTGGGCTGACGGGGCCGACAAGAGACGAGCGGGGCAAGAAATCCTAGGCGCGGCGGGAGGGGCGGTGGGCTCTTATAAGAGGGGTCTGATTAGGGGGGATCAGCAAGGGCAAGGGCGATGAAGGGGGCGACGTAGGAGTGCTGCTACAAACTCCCCTTCTCCTTCGCCCAGCCGCCTTCCGAGCACCTTTCGAACACCACCCACCTGCTTCTTGGGGGGTTAGCCATCTACCCAGCCAGCCGGCCAGCCAGCCGGCCACCTTCCGACCACATTCCGACCACCTTCCGACCACCTTCCGACCACCTTCCAACCACCCACCAACCTGCGCAGCGGTCAGTCGCTTCTTGGGGTCGCGCGCGAGCATGCGCCGCACGCAGTCCTTGGCGGCGTCCGAGATCTGCGTCGTCGGTATTTGTCAGTTGGATTGGGTTGTGTTGCATTCATCGGTATTTACCATCGGTGCTAATGGGGCCATGCGCGAGCATGCGCCGCACGCAGTCCTTGGCGGCGTCGGAGATCTGCGCGTTTTATGGTGCGGGTTATTCTGTCAAGTTGTCAAGATGCTTTTTTCGGTTATAATGGGGTCGCGCGCGCGCGAGCATGCGCCACACGCAGTCCTTGGCGACGTCAGAGATCTGCGCGTTTTATGGTGCAGGTTGTTCTGTCAAGTTGTCAAGATGCTTGTTTCGGTTATAATGGGGTCGCGCGCGCGCGAGCATGCGCCGCACGCAGTCCTTTGCGGCGTCGGAGATTTCCATTGTCGGAATTTGTCAGTTGGATTGGGTTGGGTTGAGGTCATCGGTATTGATCGGTTCCAATGGGGCCATGCGTAAACATGCGACGCACACAGTCCTTTGCGGCGGCGGAGATTTCAGTTGTCGGTATTTGTCAGTTGGATTGGGTTGTGTTGCGAGCATCGGTATTGATCGGTTATAATGGGGCCGCGTGCGAACATGCGCCGCACACAGTCCTTTGCGGCGGCGCAGACTGTATGTCTGACGTTTTTAGCGAGGGCGGGACGTGCCTGCGGCCACGGCTCCGATTTCAGGTCCAGCGGCTGCGACATGATGCGCTTGAAGATCTGCTGCGTCGACTCACAAGGTTCAGGGACCAGCGAGGGTTTAGGGCCTAGGGTTCAGTGTTTTATGGTCGAGGGCTTAGGGCTTGGGGTTAAGGGCTAGGGGTAAGGACGGAGTCGCCTGCGGCCACGGCACCGACTGTAGGTCCAGCGGCTGCGACATGTTGTGCTTGCAGATCTGCTGCGTCAAATATAAGGGTTCCTAAAGGGCCTAGGGCCTCGACAAAAACAACCAGTGAAGATGGCCGAGGGCTTGGGGTAAGGACACACCTGCGGCCACGGCTCCGACTTCAGGTCCAGCGGCTGCGACATGATACGCTTGAAAATCTGCTGCGTCGACTCTCCGTGGAAGGGCGGCCAGCCACACAGCAGGATGTAGAGGATGACACCGCACGACCAGATGTCGGCCTGCGAGTGTGGGAGAGAGAGAGAGAGAGAGAGAGTGAGAGAGATAGATAGGGAGGCAAAGAGAGGGCGAGAGAAAGAGAGACAAAGACAGAGAGAGAAAGAGAGAGACTCAGAAGCAGGACTCTGCGTGACCAGATGTCGGCCTGAGCGTGTGGTGTGGGCGTGGCAGAGGGGGCGTGTGCGTGAGTGAGAGACTGAGGGTGGGCGTGCGAGAGAGTGCAAGAGTGAGTCAGATGTAGAGGATGACGCCGCACGACCTGATGTCGGCCTGAGTGTGAGAGAGAGTGAGAGAGAGATAGGGTAGCGCGAGGGAGAGAGAGACAGAGAGAGAAAGAGAGAGACTCAGAAGCAGGACTCCGCGTGACCAGATTTCAGCCTGTGCGTGGGGTGTGGGCGTGGCAGAGGGGGGCGTGTGCGTGAGTGAGAGACCGAGGGTGGGCGTGAGAGAGTGCAAGAGTGACGTAGAGGATGACGCCGTACGACCAGAAGTCGGCCCGAGTGTGTGGGAGTGTGTGAGAGAGAGCTTGAGACAGAGAGAGAGCAGAGCGTGCACATCAATCATGGCGGCAGATGGCATGCCAGGGGTCATATTTGACAGCTGGCGGCCTCTTTCCTGGGGTCGAATGCGCCATCAAAGGCGTCCGACGGACTGTAAAATCGACCACAAAAAATCGAGGGGTGAAGTGCACACCTCCTTTCCGTAGCAGCGCTGCAACACTTCGGGCGCGACGACACGCACATGCACGCACACACGCACACGCACACACACACACACACCTCCTTTCCGTAGCGGCGCTGCAGCACTTCAGGCGCGACGTAGAACGGCGAGCCGACGATCTCATTGAGGCTGTCGCCGTCCTGTGTGTGTGTGTGTGTGTGTGTGTGTGCACGCACGCGTGTGTGCGTGTGGCGAGGTGGTTTGTGCACACGCGCGCGATGTTGAGCAGCGAGCCGACGATGTCAATGAGATTGTTGCCGTCCTGTGAAGTGTGGAGCCGGGGGGGGGGGGCAGTGTCATCGCGCCGAATGGAGGAGGCGTGCATGCGTGCATGGGCCACTTGCCATCCTTTGAAGAGTTGAGCCCGGGGGGGGGGGGGGGGGGTGTCAGTGTCGTCGCAACGAGTGCAGCCGAGGGAGAGGGGGGGGGAGGGAAGAGAAAGATGCAGGGGGCCGGGGGGAGGGGGGGGCACACATGCGCGGGGGCCGGGGGCCAGGGGCTAGGGGGACGTGTCAGTGTCTTCACTCTTGAGTGGAGGAAGCGTGCAGGTGCCGTGGAGGAAGCCTCCTTATAGCTAGCGTTGGTGAATGAGTGGGCATTCGGGACATGACCAGCATTTGGGACATGACCATGTTCTCTCGCACGCCACGCCACGCCTACGAAACACAGTCCCATCTGATGAGAGCGGGCACGTTGGGAAGCTGGCTCTTCAGGCTGTGTACTAGTGGTCTGAAATTGTTCAGATTCGAATCCTGGCGGTTGCTAACCAACCTTGAAGAAGCGAGAGAGGCCGAAGTCCGTGGCCTTGAGCACGGCGTCCTTGCCCGTGGTGGACAGCAGGAAGTTCTCGGGCTTGAGGTCGCGGTGGATCACTGGAAGGGGTGTCAGAGTGAGAGTGAGAGTGAGAGAGAGATGAGAGAGAGGGTAAGAGAGAGTGAGACGAGAGAGATAGAGAGGAGAGAGAGAGAGCGAGACGAAAGAAACGAAAGCGAGAGAGGGAGAGACGAAAGCGCGCGCGAGAGAGAAACGAAAGAGAGAGAGATGTGAGAGAGACAGGGTACGAGTAAGCGAGCAAGCGAGAGTGAGTGAGTGGGTTGCTTCTGCTGGTGGTTACCGCAGTGATCCATGTACTTCACGGCTAGATAGTTCACGGCAGCGCCTTTGACCGCGAATAGCGAGTCCGTGGAGCAAGCCAGCGCAAAAAAAACGCGACGGATGGGGTCTCGGTGTGGGATGTGAACTGTCCGTCGCAAACTTGTTGCGCTGGCTTGCTCCACGGACTCGCTATTCGCGGTCAAAGGCGCTGCTGTGAACTATCTAGCCGTGAAGTACATGGATCACCACGGTAAGTGACACGGGTGGTGGAGAGCAGGAAGTTCTCGGGCTTGAGGTCGCGGTGGATCACTGGGAGGGGGGGTCAGAGAGAGTGAGAGATGAGAGAGGGCGAGAGATGAGGGAGAGGGCGAGGAAGAGAGAGAGACGAGAGAGAGAGTGAGGGAGAGAGAGATGAGAGAGAGAGTGAGCGAGAGTGAGTGAGTGAGTGGTTTGATTCTGCTGGTGGCGAGGTGACGTGAGGTGCGCGGTGGTGGTGGAGAGCAGGAAGTTCTCGGGCTTGAGGTCGCGGTGGACCACTTGGGGTGGGTGGGTGGCGGAGAGAGAGTGAGGAAGATAGGTTAGAGAGAGGGAAAGAGAGAGATTAGAGAGAGGGAAAGAGAGAGATTGGAGAGAGTGTAAGCAACATGAGAGAGGGAGAGAGAGAGAGGGAGAGAGAATGAGATAGGGAGAGGGAGAATCACACCGCAGCCATCCTCAACATCCAATTTCTAAACAGCACTGCGTCCCCCACCCACCGTTCATCGTGTGGCAGTGGTGCACGACTGCAACGACCGTGCGCACGACGTCTGCCGCCGCGCGCTCCGTAAAGTGGCCCTGCGGAAAGGGAGAGTGGCAAGTGAGGCGACCACTTTCCGAGCAGCTCCGCCGAGCTTGTCGCCGATAGCACCTACCCCAATGGCCCCCCACTCCCCCCAACCCCCGAGCGTGGGCCCTACCACATTCACAACGCCCGAGGCGGCACCTGAGGCGCCACCTGAGGCGCACCAACAATCGCCTCAGGCGTCGCCTTAAACGTTATCCAAACCGCCTCAGGCGCCACACAGACCGCCTCAGGCGCTCACCACCGCCTGAGGCGAACCCCGCACCGTCTCAGACGTTACGACTGCATTCCATGGCGCGCATCAGACGTTGGGATTTTGGTAGGGGCCTATGCCCTATCCCCCCCCCCCATCCCACCTGGTCTGCGATGCGGTCAAAGAGCTCGCCCCCGTGGCAGCACACACACACCCTCCCCCCAGCATGCTCTACCCCCCCCCCATCCCACCTGGTCTGCGATGCGGTCAAAGAGCTCGCCCCCGTGGCCTGCCCCCTAAAACCCAAGTCCAGCAGAGACCCGATACTCAGCCCTACCAAAATCCCATCGTCTGATCCGCGCCATGGAATGCGGTTATAACGTCTGAGACGGTCCGGGGTGCGCCTCAGGCGGTGGTGGGCGCCTGAGGCGGTTGGTGTGGCGCCTGAGGTGGTTTGGATAACGCCCAAGGCGACGCCTGAGGCGATCGTGGGTGCGCCGCAGGCGGCCTCTCAGGCGGTCGGCGCGCCTGAGGCGCCGCCTGATCCGCGCCATGGAATAGGACGCCTCAGGCGCCGCCTCAGGCGTTGTGAATCTGGTAGGGCAGACCCCAACCCCAACCCCAGCTCCGAGCTCCAGAGACCCCCCTGGCCGGGTGCTTCTTCAATTGATTTCAATTAATTAATCCTTACAGCCCGGCCTCAGTTGGCCAGGGCCAAAATCGGCCAAAATTGGCAAAAAAACGACAAAAACGGCAAAAGCCAGGGGGGGGCACAGTAACAGTAACAGTAACACGGGGTTTCCAGCTAAGCAGGCTACTCTTCTACTAGAGACACCCGCCGATACTCCAGCACACTTAAGTACTAGAGTACCGCCGGCTCCCGGCCGATAGACTACCGCTCCCGCCGGCTAGACTACCCCAAACAGCGGTCTCTGAGAGGCATGTCTGGCAAGGAGCATATAGGAGAGGACCTTCCTCAGGGTCACAGTAGTGGCCTTGTGGCCAGTCAAGCCGGCAGAGCCGACTGGCGCTGACTGGAACGGTCCCCGCCTGGCAGTGCATGGCTGTCCAGCTCTCGTTTGCATGGGGCTCAGCCGGCGCCCCATGCCTCATGCATGGCCAGGTCCCACCCTCCAGGGGGTGCATGGACGACAGAGTTGTCATGGAGGCTGCCTGAAGACCTTCCAACGCCAGTCACCGGCAGACGAGCGACCCCGAGGATGAGCGCGGTGACGAACGCTGCGATTGGTGAAGCGGATTTACTCTGTGTTGCCTCGGCGGTCGCCACCGCTGAAGCCGTGATGGTAGCCCGCCTCCACGGGCAGCCATCTTGACCAATGTCCAGCATGCATTGACGGGCGCCAGCTCCTCCGCTCGTCGATCAACTCGTCGAGATCGGTGCCGCATGGCGTCCTGCATGGGGGGAGGATAAGGGCCGTCTCCCAGCACGGGCCGCGGCAGCGCCGCGGCTACTCGCCAAGCCATGGCAGCGCCGGGCAAGCCGCTCCTGAAGTGTTCCACCGAGGGGCAGTCTAGCAGGAGCCGGGCCAGTCGTATTTTACCCCGCTCTTCAGCGGCACGGAGATCCTCGTCACCAGCAGCGCCGCATTGCTGGGTCCAGGGCTCGGCGACGAGAACGCGCCTCCGTTAATCGAGCCCCATGGCTCCGTTAATCGAGCCCCAGGGGGAGGGCAGGAAAGTTTTTTTCAACCCACATGCCTGTTTTTTTTGGAAAAAGGTCCCTGGGAGGACCAACCAACCCCAAGTACACCCTGGCCTTATCTGGACCGGCGCCATGCCCTTCGCCTCCCTTAGTTACGTCCATATCCACCCTAAAAAAATGGGCAGTGGGGGGTAGGTTGGTTGGTCCGGGGACTTTTCAAAAAAAATCTTGTAACTTTCTTCTCCGGCCTCCGTTCGACCTGGGAGTGGGCGTGTTGGATTTCTCTCGTCAAGAGGAGTCCAAATCCACCCTCAGATCATCCACACACCCAATACATACTGCAGGGGTGTGGGGGTCCCACACCGGGCAGCTGGTGTGGACCACTGGTTCACACCCTCTGAGAGCCAGGATGCTCTGCGGACCTCCGATTGGGCTGGGGGTGGGCGCGCTAGATTCGTGTTGCAACACGGATGCCAAATGCATGGTCATTCATGCGGTTCATTAGTTGGGAGTATGTGGGTGGGGCCTTGGAGTGTGGGGCTGCACCGGGGCGTGTGGCCGCCTGCTGAGGCCAGTTTCAAGAAGTTGGAGTGAGTTGCACAGCCACCCACTGAAACATTAGACAGGGAATGATGTTACGGAGCTGCACACCAAGTTTGAGCAGCAACAGATAAGGCCAGGGTGTACCTGGGGTTGGTTGGTCCCCCTAGGGACTTTTTCAAAAAAACAGGCATGGGGTTTGAAAAAACTTTCCTGCCCCCCCCTGCGGTAAACCCTGAAAATTTAATTTATTAGTACCGCCCAGAAACCGACGTAGGCGGTTAACCGCCCAATCGAAGAAGCACTGCCCTGGCCCCACCTGGTCTGCGATGCGGTCAAAGAGCTCGCCCCCGTGGCAGCACTCCATCACGACGTGGATGTACGACTTGTCCTCGTACGCGCCATAGATCTGCGCGTGCACGCACGCAGCCGCAAGCGTTGCGCATACTCACACAGCCGCAAACGTTGCGCACACACGTGCGTGTACGCAACCACACACACACACACACACACAAATGTTGCGTGGCGTGCCCTTTTCCGCCTGCACGCACCCCATGCGGTGCCATGACATCCCCATGCGTTGCCGGTTACCTGAACCACGTTTTCGTGGCCTCCAAGGTGCAACAGGATCTGCACTTCGCGCCGAACGTCCTCCACATCCTCCGCCGTGATCAGCTTGCGCTTGGAGATGGACTTGCACGCGTACGGCTTGCCGTCCTTCTTGGCGTGCACCAGGTGCACCACGCCAAAGTTCCCCTTGCCCAGGACTTTGCTGAACGTGTAGATATCCCGGACGTCGCCTGCATGCATGGGGCGTGCATGGGGCGTGCATGGGGCGTCGTGGCATGTGGCCATGCGCCTACATGCGCACGCGCTCTGCACATCCTGGCTACTACAAGTGTATCTATACACTAGTGTGCAATGCTGTCATGCGTGTAGTGCGAGTGCGCCATGCTGCCATGCGTGTGAGTGAGTGTGCGTGTGTGAGTGCACCACCCACGCACCGACTAGTGAAACGCCCTCCAGCTGAAGCGACTTCCCATTGCCTTGGACTTTTCCACCTCTTTGGGCTGACGCCACTGGCGCAGGCGAAGTCCCACCGGGGTGTGCAGCCTGTTTGCTGTCTCCACAGCCCATGCTGCAACCTGCAACAGCGCCGGTGCAGCAACATCGCAAGGGGATCAGCACGCCCGCAATGTGGTTTACGCGGCAAGGTATGCACACCCAGGAGCATGCGTGCATGCGCGCACTCAAGCACGCATCAATTTGGCGCGTATCTACTACGCGGCGCGGGCGCTCACCCCGCTGTGAGCGGAGAGGCCTGGCGGCTGTTAACGCCGCGTGGCTACCGCGTCGAACACGTCGAACGTACACAAGGTCTAGTACGTGTTGTGAGTGGGACCCAGCTATAACAGTGTGAGAGAGGCTGGGCTACATAGACAGGCTGGTAGGCAGGCTCGCAAGTGGGTCTAGGTAACCCTCCGCAGCCACGGGTTGCGTTTTTGTGTGCGAGATACACTTCTTGGTAAAGGGGCGATTGCAATCGCGGTTGTCTGTTGTCAAGTCTGGATCTCCACCACGCCGCAAGGACCTTTCACTCGTCGTCTTCACCACATCGCGTGCTACTGCTCACGCGCGTCAGGCCCTCCAAGCAGACGTGAGCACGGCAGGTGCACCTGCAGGTGCTGCATGCCCCATCCACATGCATGGCTGCTTGCATGCCTGGCAGCAGCCCACACACACACTGAAAGCTCAGACTGGGTCAGCAGGGAGTGCATGTCGGTGTGTGCCGTGCAGCGCGCCAACCGCCATGCACACACACCGGCACGCATGCGCACACATGCACACACATGCTCACACCCATGCTGTATCAAAGTTTCGAGGCGTGGAATGCACGTGTCGCCTGCGCCGCAGAGTCGTGCTGCCATGCTGCGTGCCATGCGTCGCGCACTCCCCATGCACCTCATGCACTACTTGTGCTCACCGCTGCCTGTCCCCTCTGCCCACCTTCACATGCACGCAGCCACGTCACACATAACACACGATACCGCCACTCGCCCGCCGCGACGTGCGGAACCTCGTTCGCAAGCTTGGCGCGAGCGCTCGTCCTTCGCAGCAGAGGGAAGCACTGATGACGATAGCGGGTCTGAGTTGCGACGGGGATTCAGACAACCTCGCCGCCATCGCGGCTGCCGGTGCCATCCCTCCGCTGGTGCAGCTGCTGGGGACGGGATCTCCGGCTGTGATGCAGGGGCACGCAGCAGCAGCGCTGGCCAATCTTGCCAACCTCGCTAGAAACCAGGCCCCGATCGCTGCTGCTGGTGCCATCCCTCCACTGGTTCAGCTGCTGGGGCCTCGCTCTTCAGCTGATGTGCAGGGGGACGCAGCAGAAGCACTGGGAAATCTCGCTGGTAATGATGGCAACAAGATCACCATCGCTGCTGCCGGTGCCATCCCTCTACTGGTGCAGCTGCTGGGGCCAGGCTCTTCGGCTGGCGTGTTGGAGGATGCAGCAGTGGCACTGATGAACCTCACTCACAACATGACCACGATCGCTGCTGCCGGTGCCATCCCTCCACTGGTGCAGCTTCCAGGACGTGGCTCTTCAGCTGCCGTGCAGCTGATTGCAACAGGAGCACTGAGCAACCTCGCTGTCAACGCTGACAACCAGGTCACCATCGCTGATGGGGGGAATTTGAAGGGGCATTGCAGTACTCGACACACAGGCTAACACAGTCATCTGCATAGTCCTTGGTGTGGCTGCCCCTGCTTGCACACACATGCGCCTGGCGTATCAGAGGCACGCCTGCCGCCCGTTGTAAACTTGGCGTAGACTCACCGGGCCCCATCATCTCACCACGCCCTCCCTTCTGCCAGCCGCAACCGAAGCTGGCAGGTCACTGCTGGTAGGCATCGCCGCCGGGGCGAGTGATCCCCCCACAAGCCGCACATGGGGCTGGATTTCCCATTCCCCCCCAAGCTACCCTGCGCATTGTGGGAAAGGGCGTCAACGGAGGGGGGCATTGAAACGCTCTCGCCGCGTGTTTTTTTGTTTCTACAGGTTGGCCCCAGGGCTGACGACTGAACTCAAAGCCACACAGACACCGCTTTCATCGGCGCACCCACCACCACCTCCTCGCTCTCGTCGCTAGACTCCGACTCGGACCCGGACTCGGACCCGCTGCTGTCGCTGCTGTCGCACTCCTGCTCCTCCTTGCTCTTGTCGCCGCACTCCTCGGCGCTCATGCCGACCTCACCCGCGACCGCCACCATGCCGGGCACGGCGCGCGCGCCGCTCCCGGCCCTCTCCTCCGCCTTGCTGCCGATACCGCTGCTGCTGCTGGGGCTGGGCATGATGGCGCCCAGCAGCTGCATCACGTGCGCCTTGGCGATCGGGTCCTCTTCCACGATCTCCTCGAGCGAGAGGCCCATCGCCTCCATCCGCTTCCCGCCGACGGCCATCTTCTTCTCCTTCTTCGCCTCATCCTTCGTCTTCTCGCCGTGCATCCCCTTAGCGTCCATCTTCATCTGCATCCCAGGGTGGACACGTGTGCAGTTTCAGGATGAGTTTGCTTGGGGTTTTGATTCTCGCCCTTGGCCATCTTCTTCTCCCTCTTCGCTTCGTCCTCCGTCTTCTCGCCGTGCATCCCCTTGGCATCCATCTTCGTCTGCATCCCAGGGTGGACACGTGTGCAGTTTCGGGGTGTGTGTTGCTTGGGGTTTTGAGGGCCAACGGCCGTCAGGTCCGGAGCTGGCGTTGGAGACCGACGCACACATTGCTCCAGGCTCAGCGTGGGGCCCGTAACTGAAACCTCCCGTAACTGTAACCTCCCGTAACGTTACGGGGGTTACGGGCCATCTCTCGCAAAGTGCCCTGTAACACCCCGTAACCCGAGAAAGGTGTGAAACGGTGTGAATGTGCGCCCCACACCGTTGACTGGCCCCGAAGGACGTTGACTCGGGGTTACGGGAGGGGTTACGGGAGGGTTACGGGAAGGGCTCCGAGGGTTACGGGTTACGGGCCACGCGGTGTGGGGTTACGGGCCCCACGCTGGGCTGGCGGACTAAAACCCTGAACCCTGCAACTGCAAAACCTAGGCAAAAACTATAAGCTGTCCGTTCATAACCATGTTAAGTTCATAAGCTCTTCGCCAGGGGCTCCCGCCCTGGCGCTGCTCGATGGCGGACAACCGGGACAACTGCGCTTGGTACTGGGCGGCTGAAAATCTGGAAATTTACCCTGAGCGGCTGTGACGCACAGCGCTACTGATGAACTGGTCCTGATGGGGCGAGGCTATGTGGCAGATGGGGCAGCGGTACGATGGAGAGCACGATGCACGATGGCGAGAATTGCGGCGAGCATGCACCCCCTCTCACAACGATCGGAACTCAAGCAGATTGCGGCTCCTAATGGTTTACTGTGCCTGGATGGAAGAGAGAGACGGATGGCGAGAAATTGAGAAACATGGGAAGCGAGGCACATGCGGCTAGGCTTTGTGAGGAGGTTGCGGCGCAGGGGTTCCCTGCCCCAAGGCGCAGATTATTAGATGGCGACGCGATCGATGCACCAGCCGTGCGGCATGGGGCGAGGCGAGGCCCCACCAGCGGGCGGGCACCATAATGGAGATGGCGGCTAAGAACGGGAATGCGGCTACCGGGGATGAGGCTACGGGTTATGCATGCCAGGGGACGGCGGACAAGGCTAATGCGTCACGGCGCATAAAGAACGGGGAATGAGGCTACGGGAGCTGGCGGGCGCGGCGCGCGCATGGCGCGCGCGGCACATGGGGGTTGCATGGCGGCGCTCTGCGCGTGCATGCATGGAGGAGATTGCTGGCGGGCATGGAGGAGATTGCTCGCGGGCGTGGAGGAGATTGCAGGCGGCAGCATGGAAGCGGATGGCGAGAAATTGAGAAACATGGGAAGCGAGGCACATGCGGCTAGGCTTTGTGAGGAGGTTGTGGCGCAGGGGTTCCCTGCCCCAAGGCGCAGATTATAGATGGCGCAGCAATCAATACACTAGCCGTGCGGCATGGGGCGAGGCGAGGCCCCACCAGCGGGCGGGCACCATAATGGAGATGGCGGTTAAGAACGGGGAATGAGGCTACAGGGAGAGGATACGGGTTACAGATGCCAAAGGGGACGGCGGAACAAGGATCAGCCATAGGTGTCACGGGGAATGGCTAAAGAACGGGAATGAGGCGGGTGGTACGGGTGCTGGCGCGCATGGAGCGCGGCGCGGCGCATGGAGATCGCATGGCGGCGCCCATGCATGGACGAGATTGCTGGCGGGCATACAGGAGATTGCTGGCGGGCATGGAGGAGATTGCTGGCGGGCATACAGGAGATTGCTGGCGGGCGTGGAGGAGATTGCTGGCGGGCATGGAGGAGATTGCTGGAGCCAATGGCGGCGGCGGGACTAGTAGTAGAACACAGGCGCACACCAACAATGCGTTGCTGTCACTACCTGGGTGGTATAGGGTGGATCTGGGGGCCCAGTGTCCTGTCTAGGTCCAGTGCGTGCGCGCGTGTGGGGGTTTACCCTCACCCCTACCAGGTAGCCAGCCAGTTTCCCACTGAAACTGAGTTTAAGGTGTCGGGCGCTAGCGCCGACACCGGTCTTATACATCATTACTGGTGTCACACAGACTGTAAGATCCATCATCATCATCAGGCCCTTACGCCCCAAGCAAACTACCGACGAAAATTTCATCGGGCAGTAAACCCCTACGCAACCCGATAAGCGTGCCCACCTGGCACTTCTCTGCCTTGCGCCCAACACCCTGAACCCTTCTGACTTGAAAACCTATGTCTTCACACCCCAAGCAACCCCCTGGGCAACCCTATAAACGTGTGCCCACCTGGCGCTTCTCTGCTTTGCGCGCTTCCTTGTCCGTGTCGCACTCCTCGACCTCGCCACCACCCATCATCCTCATCTTCTCCTTCTTCCTGTCTTCATTCTTCTTTTCCTGAAATCAACGCGGAGGTTGGGGGGGAGTAGGCATTCGCACGAGTGTGCACCGCATTCAGGTGGGTTTCGGGAGGTTCAGAGTAAGTAGGCACTCTCCAACCTCCCACCACCCGTCATCCTCATCCTCTTCTTCTTCATTCTTCTTTTCCTGAAATCAACGCGGGGGTTGGGGGGGAGAAGGCATTCGCACGTGTGTGCACCGCATTCAGGTGGGTTTAGGGAGGTTCAGAGTAAGCAGGCACTCTCCAACCTCCCACCACCCACCACCCATCATCCTCATCCTCTTTTTTCTTCTCCTGGAATCAGCGCGGCGGTTGGGGAGGTTCACAGGTTTTACGCGCGTGTGTTTTACGCGCACAGAGGCGTGAGTTAAGGCCTAGGCCGGAAGTCTAGGGGGGCTCTACTAGGACAGCCCGCGAGGCCGCGCAAGCGCCAGCCTACCAGGCGGTGGGGGAGGAGAAGCCCTACCCAAATCCCAACGTCTGATCCGCGCAAGTGAATGCGACGCCCGAGGCGCCGCATCAAGTGTTGGCAATGTGGTAGGGAAGGCTTCGGCACGTGTGTGCACCGCGTTAAGGGTTTGAGGTTTTAGAGTGTGGGGGTTAAACAGGGCACACCCAGCTGCTGCGGGCCACAGCTCATCTACCACACACGCCCGCACACGTGCACGCAATACCGACCTAGTCGCCCCCTTTCATCTCCATCCTTTCCTCCCGCTGCGTCTCCCTCTACCACAATTCTCCCTCTCTTCTCCATCTCCCTGTCCTTCACCCAGCTGGTTACGGGCCACACAGGCTACCTATCTACTACCTATCTACCTACCTACCTATCTACTACTACCTATCTATCTACCTATCTACTACTACCTACCTAGTACTCCTACCTATCTAATACTACCTACTACCTATCTACCTACCTATCTACTACCTACCTACCTATCTATTACACACGCAAAGTACCGTACTGCTCGATGTCCTTCACGTCACAGGTCACGGCAGTCTGCCGTGAACTGTGCCGTGAAGAGGGCACAGTTCCGGCGCCGGGGACGCCGTGAACTCCCGAGCGGGAAGAGAAAGCCGCCGCTCACTCGCCCCCGTGCCCGACCTGTTGCCTGGCAGCCGCGACCCAACTCGCGAGGGGGGCGCACCCGGGAAGCCTGACAGCGCGAGCTGCCCATGCCGTGCCCATGTGCGTTTTTTGTGCCGTGAACTGGTCTGTGACGCGTGGTCTGGGGTCGGGGCTGCCGTGAACTCTGGGACGTTAGGAAGCTGCAGCCGGCCATTTTGGCTGCCGTGAACTACGCTGAACGTGATGTACATTGAGCAGTGCGGTAGTGCACCAACACGCACGCCCACACCGCACCTTCTCGGCCTTCATCTCCATCTCTTTCGCCCGCCGCGTTTCCTTCTCCCGCCTTTTCTCCTCCGCACAACACCCAGGCCGCAGGCTAGCTACTACACGCACACACTCGCGCGCCACACCGCAACCTTTCCGCCCCCATCTCCATATTTGCCTCCCGCCGCTTCTCTTTCTTCCTCTCAAACTCCTCCGCACAACACCCGGGCCGCAGGCTTGCTACCACACGCACACCGCACCTTTTCCGCCTTCATCTTCATCTTTTCCGCCCGCCGCGTCTCCTTCTCCCGCTTCTTCTCCTCCGCAATCGCCGTCTCCTTCAGCATCTCGCCTGCCATGACCTGGGCGTGTAAAATTAAGGGAGGGCGTGTGTGCGTGTGCGTGTGTGTGCATGTGTATCATCTCCTTCAGCATCTCGCCCGTCATGACCGTTCAAAACAAGGGGAGGGCGCGTTAGTGTGTGTGTGTGTGTGTCTGTATCGCGTCTCCGTATCCTGCTGTTTCTCCTCCGCCACTTGTGAAAACGCTCACCCTCCCCTCCCCCCGCGTGCCTGGTCAAGCACGACTGGGTAGGCGTGTGCTGCGCACACGAGTGCGTTTGTCCACCCACCGTGCCTCCGCCGTGTGTGCGTGTGTGTGTGTGTGGGGGGTCGATTTTACAGTCCGTTGGACGCCTGTGATGGCGCATGTTACCCTAAGAAAGAGGCCGGCAACTGTCAAAATTAGACCCTTTGCATGCCATCTGCCATCATGATTGTGGTGCACGCGGTGCGTGTCTCAAAGCAGGCGACAGGGAAGTCAGCTGGTGCGTGCTGCGCACACGAGTGCGCGTGTCAACCCACCGTGCCTCCGCCATCGCCGTCGCTGTCGAGGCTCGCCATAGTCGAGCTCGCGTCACAGCTGCTAGGGTCGAGCACCAGCGTCTTGAGGACGCCCACCTACACTTGTGTGGGGTGTGAATGTCTGGATGTGAATGTGTGGGTAAGCCCGACAGCCCGACGGCGGAGGGGTGGTGCTCGCGATGCAGCTGCCCGAGCAGGCTGCATGTGGGCAGACGGACGGACTCTCTCTCTCACACACACACACACACGCACACACACACACACCGGCACGTCGATACTTCCGCACGCGCCGCCCAGCGCCACCGTGTGCGTGGCCGCGTCAGCTGGCAGCTCCGTCAGGCCGTACTTTATCGCAGTCTTCGCGTTGGCTGTCGCAAGCAGCACGTGCATGGAGCCGTCGGGCACGTCGCGCGTCGCGTACCAGAGAGCGTCCTGTGTGTGTGTGTGTGTGTGTGTGTGTGTAAGGGCATGCGCTGTCAGGACCCACGCACACCGCACCACGGCACTTGTCCGCACGGTGCGCGTGTGAACCCCGACTATGTGTGTGTGTGTGTGTATGTGTGTGTGTGTGTGTGTGTCAGCACATGCATGGAGCCGTCGGGCACGTCGTGCGTCGCGTACCAGAGAGCGTCCTGTGTGTGTGTGTGTGTGTGAAAGGGCGTGCGCTGTCAGGACCCACGCACACCGCACCACGGCACTCGTCCCGCACGGTGCGCGTGTGAACCCCGACTATGTGTGTGTGTGTGTGTGTATGTGTGTGTGTGTGTGTGTGTGTCAGCACGTGCATGGAGCCGTCGCGCGTCGCATACCTGACGGCGTACCAGATGGCGTCCTGTTTGTGTGTGGGTGTGTGTGTGGAGCTCCAACTGTGTGTGTGTGTGTGTAAGCACGTGCATGGAGCCATCGGGCACGTCGCGCATCGCATATCAGAGGGCGCCATGTGTGTGTGTGTGTGTGTCAGCACATGCATGGAGCCGTCCGGCACGTTGCGCATTTTGTACCAGAAAGCGTCCTGTGGGGGCGGCATGTGTGTGTGTGTGTGTGTGTGCACGTGTGTATGTGCACGGTGGCCATGCACGCTGGCACGTGCACGTTGTATGGCACACAGGGAGAGTATTGCGCACCTTGGACACACGCATGCACACACGCATGCACACACACACACACACACACATGCACACATGTACACATGCACACACACTTCATTTACTGAGGCGGAGGTATATGCGGCACTGATGGGCATGGACGCGGGCAAAGCCCCAGGCGTAAACGGCATGCCGATAAAGTTCTATCAGAGGGCATGGGCTAGGGCGGCGGAGGGGGGCGATGCAACGGGTGCTGTGGATGAGGAGCCCCTGCTCGCTGGCCCCATCACACACCTGCTCAATCGGGTCTTCCGTGAGGGGTACCCGACTGCATGGCACTTGGGGGCAACCACGCCGGTGCCAAAGCCGAAAGGCAGCCTAGACGTGCGGGACGATTACCGAGGGATCACGGTGGGGAATGCCCTCGCCAAGCTATACAGCTTGGTGCTTATGAACAGGCTGGACGCCTTAGCTGAACGGGAGGGGTACCGGGCGCGGGGCCAGGCAGGCTTCCGGAAGAAGAGGGGGACCCCAGATAATGCCTTCATCCTGCAACACCTTATTGAGAAGAGCGGCCTCCAGCGCAAACCGCTGTACGCCGCCTTTATTGACTTCAGGAAGGCTTACGATTGCGTGCACCGCCCACTGCTTTGGGAGTGCCTTAGGAGCCTGGGGGTACATGGGGAGTTCATGGCGGCGCTGATTGCCATGTACGATGGGTCCGCAATGTGTGTGCGCATCGATGGGAAAGTGGGACCCGCGTTTCCTTCACACAAGGGGGTCATGCAAGGCGACCCACTGTCACCGCTGCTGTTTGGGCTTTTTATTGACGCATTGGAGGGAGTACTAGACGCAGAGCTCCCGGGTGATGGGGTGGAGATGGCGGGGCGGTTACTACGGCTGCTGCTGTACGCTGATGACTTGACGCTGCTGGCAGAGACGCCCGAAGCGCTTCAACGCATGCTAGATACTCTGCACGCCTTTTGCGGCACGCGCGCACTAACAGTAAACGTTA
Organism: Chlamydomonas sp. UWO 241; assembly: GCA_016618255.1. Lineage (NCBI taxonomy): Eukaryota > Viridiplantae > Chlorophyta > Chlorophyceae > Chlamydomonadales > Chlamydomonadaceae > Chlamydomonas > Chlamydomonas priscui. The sequence goes on along the minus strand of VFSX01000578.1, from coordinate 26,603 downwards.
AGAAGTCAGAAGGGGTGGTGTTCAATGACCAGTTCTGCCCAGTCGGGGCGGCAGGGGGGAGGGTAACGCTGAAGTTTGCAGGAGCAGATCTACCCATGACACACGAGTTCCCATATCTGGGCATGCTCTTTCACCACCGGCGGGCAGTGGGGGGGGGACGTGGGCACCCGACGCTCTAGGGGCCAGCGCACCAGATACGCGCTAACTCGCAGATGCTTTATGATACGCCTTAACAATATTGGCATTAAGGCCCACCTGTTCGACACGCAAGTACGGCCTGTGCTAAATTACGGGTGTGAGGTGTGGGGCCCTGCGATGATGGCGGATGCTGGGGGGGGGGCGTGTTTGCCGGGGCGGGCGGACGGTGGGAGAGAGGCAGGAGTGGGAGGGGCGCTAAGGCCGCACGCGACGGATGGCGCACCCTGGAAGAAGTGCTTCTGCAATTTACCCGTGCGTCCCTAGGAGTCCGCAGCAACGGGCAGCAACTGGGGATTTTGGCGCGGGAGGCGGGGTGGCGGTCGCTGGCGGCAGATTGGCTGCGCCAGGCGACGCGCTTTTGGGATAAGGCGTGAGGGCGGCCTGACGGTGGCCTGCTTAAATATGCGATGCGGGAGAGCTGGGGGCTGGCGGAAGCGGGGGGGGCGTGCTGGGCGGCACGCTTGCAGGTGTGCCTCGGAACTGTGGGGCACACCCTGGCGTGGGACCAGGAGGGACCGGCACGCATCACCAACCTGCTGGACGTGGCGACCGTGGCGTGGCTGGCCGCCGCGACAAGCACACCGGCGCTGCCGAGCGGCATTACCGTGCGAGATGTACCTGAGGAGTGGTCACGCGGCTTTAAGATGCTGACCTACATGCGGTGGATGGCGGGTAGCGACAGCGAGCCGCCGGCCCTTTTGAGCTCAGGGCTGAACAGTGCTGCCCGGATCACGGCTCTAGCTAGGTTCAGGATGGGGCTCCATGAGCTGCAGATAGAGCGGGGGCGCTACGCCGTGGCGGGACAGAGACAGCGACGCAGCCAGCGGGCGTGCTGTCTATGCGGTGGGCTAGAGGATGAGGCACACATGGTATTTGAGTGCCCTGCCTATGAAGAGGCACGGGTGCGGGCCCACAGCCTGTTTCGGTCCATCCCTCGCCCCGAGGAGGCCGATATAGATGAGCGGATGCGGGAGTTTATAAACCCTCGGCCAGGCCAGGAGAACCCCAGGTTCTGGCACAAGTTGGCTGACTTCCTTGTCGCCTGTTTTGAGACACGCACCGCGTGCACAGCAATCATGATGGCAGATGGCATGCTAGGGGTCTAATTTTGACAGCTGCCGGCCTCTTTCCTAGGGTCTAATGCGCCATCAAAGGCGTCCGACGGACTGTAAAATCGACCACACACACAAATAGGTCCCGAGCATAAGATTTGTGGTTTTAGAAACATGCCCCCCTCCCACAAGCACCTTGGACACCGCCTCCATGCGCTTGAGCTCCTCCTGCAGACCCGCGATGTAATCGCGAGTCTCTTGTGATGTGCTGTGCGCACCATCGTCCTGTGTATGTGGTGGTGGTGGTGGGGTGGTGGTGGGGGAGGTGTGTGTGTGTGAAAGCAATTCTTACCGTTGCCGGAAGGAAGCCGTCAGCCGGTGCGGCGCCTGCCTGCTTGAGCGCACACACACACACACACACACACACACACACACACACAAATACACACACACAAAAGGGTCCCGAGCACATGATTTGTGCTAACAAAAACATGGCCAGAGCAGCGCCTCCCGAGCCCACAAACACGCACGCACACACACACACCTCCTGCTGCGTGAGCACGCTGCTCGGCGCTGCCCTGTGCCAGTGCAGCAGGTACAGGGCTCCGCGCGCCTCGGCCTCGCACGCGACGATCGTGGCCTCGGCCTGCGTGCGAGCATGCGTGTGTGTGCGCGCGTGTGGGCTGTGTCGCATAACGACTGTGCTGTGCCCCTCACACACGCAAGCATGCACGAAACCAAGGTCGTGTGTGTGCGAGCGAGTGCCTGCCACCACCTTTGCTAGCTTCATCGCAGCCTTCTCTCTCTCCATGCGGAGCTTGTCGAGCTTGTCCATGTGCTTGCTCTGCATGGACGCGCATGGCGCCTCTGGGGCAGCGACGCTGCACGCCGTGCGGCGCAGTGCAGCCTGCGGTCGTGTACGGATTCCATGAGCATGCAGGGCAGTTGAGGAGCTCGCATTCGATTGATCCAACACGCACACGCTTGACACGCGCGTGTAGGAGGAAAGCCCTGGAGGAGAAGCACGCCCTTACCCGCCTCCCTAGCCACACACCTCTCCCATTGAACACAAACACGCACCTGGCCCCACGCATGGGGACGGGCGATGGAGGGCAGCACGACGCCACGGCTGCAGAGCCCCCTACTCGTGCCTCCCAGCCGCTGCTGCTGAAATGCCCCTGTTGCGCGCATGGTGTCTGCTGGGGGTACGCTCCGTCCAGTGGACTGGGGCCAGCCTCCTCTGGAGCCCTCCAGAGTTTGGGTCCAAGTCCACACCCCACGCTTTCACCTTCTGCTCAACCGTAACCTGTTAAGGAGGTCCCAGATCCCAGATCCAGCTCACTGCGTCGCGATGGCCCTCCCACTGGCCTTTGACAACTCAGTGCTACGGGATCTGCCTGTGGAGGCGCCGGGGGAAGGGGATGACCCTCGTGCGGGACGCAGCGTGCGGGGAGCTTGCTTCAGTCGTGTATCCCCTGAGCCCCTGCTCAACCCGCGGCTAGTGTCTCTGGCATCAGAGGCTCTGGCGTTGCTGGACCTCTCACTGGAGCAGGTATTGCGCTGCATGCATGCATGCATGCCTGCCTAGGCACACACACGCACACACACACACACGCTTTCACACACACACACACACACATGCATGCACACACACATACACGCGCGCACACGCACATGCACACGCACATGCACACGCACGCACGCAGGCGCTGACCCCAGAGTTCACGTCGGCGGTGGCGGGCAACTATGTGCTGCCTGGCAGCCAGCCGGCTGCCCACTGTTACGCGGGCCACCAGGTACAGCTCACACACGCACACGCACACATGCACACACACACACACACGCACACGTGCAAAACGCACATTAATATAAACACAAGCACACAAGTGCACATTTGTGTACCAGCTTTTGCTCTTATCATGGAGCGGAGCTGGCTGGCTGCACTGCTGGATTGACTCCTTGGATTGTATCGGGCCACCAGGTACAGCTCACACGCACACACACGCACGCAAGCCAGCAAACACCCCCCCCACACACACACGCACACGCACATGCACTCACGCACACACACAAATCCCCCCCCCCCACCCACACACAGTTTCAGATGTTCTCGGGGCAGCTCGGAGACGGTGCGGCGATGTACCTTGGGGAGGTGGGTGTTGCCCAGTGGTTTCCTATTCGGCTCTACACAGCCATTTGGCTGTATTCCGGCTGTACTTTGACCCTGCACGCAGTTTAACCCATCCAGTGGATTGTAAGTCTGGAAAGCCCGCCAGATAGAGCACGTCAACAGCTTTCAAATGACCTTTGTATGAGGACAAACGGTCAATGGGAGGTCGATGGTCAACGGGAGGTCAACGGTCAACGCGGTTGAAGCAAAATCCGGCTGTGGAACAATTGATTGAAAATCTTGAAAAAGGAAATCACTGGTGTTGACGATGGATGTTACAGTTGTGTGTACGCCCTGCCCCGCCCCCTAGCTCAGGCAGTGATTATCTCTTCGTGAAATTCAATTTATTCTTCCACAGCCGGATTTTGCATTGACCGCGTTGAACGTTGCCCTCCTGTTGAGCGCTTGCCCTCATATTTCGTTCATTGGAGAGCTCTTGACGAGCTCTGTCTGGCGGGCTTGTCAGACTACCAATCCACTGCATGGTTTAAGCTATGTTCAAGGTCAACGTACAGCCGGAATACAGCCAAATGGCTTTGCAGAGCCGAAAAATAAATCACTGAGCTCAGGCAGAGCTCAGGCCCGTGACAGCCGAGAGTACATAGAGCGCAGCTAGACCGGGGCAGTGATTTCCTTTTCGGCTCTACACAGCCATTTGGCTGTGTGTCGGCTGTACTCTTACCTTGTGCAGAGCTCAACCCATCCAGTGGATTGTTAGTTTGACAAGCCCGCCAGACAGAGAACGTCAACTGCTTTCAAATGACCTATGTATCAGGACAAATGGTCAGCAGGAGGTCAACGGTCAACGCGGCCAAAGCAAATCCGGCTGTGGAATAATTAATTAAAATTCCTGATGAGGAAATCACTGGACCGGGGGGAGGTCGCGAGGTGGAGCAGGGAGTGAGGGAGGGGTTCTTCCACGTGGGACAAGCTTTCCATTGGGGGGGGGGGGTTAAATGAGTGGGAGCTGTGGGGACGCACCAAAGAGGCAGCGTGTTTGAATTTGCTCGGCGTATGGCACCCGAGCGCAAGGGGGGTAGCACTCCCCCACACCAGCTGGGGTCACAATTTCGGCCGACCTCCCAGAAGTAGCCGACTCTGAAACTTTGCAGGCGTGTTATATGTATTATGAGGAGCTTAAGTTCCGAGCGCTACAAACTGGTGGCTGGATGCTGGCGGTGGGTCCACTGGTGTCGAGTATTTTGATTTGCGTGTGATTGGACTGGTAGGCTGGTGCGCTGCGTGGCCTTGCGAGCTCTATAAGAAGAGCTCCCCTAGACGTGTAGTCTAGGCCTTAAATCACGCCCCGGGGTCCTCCGGGCGCGAACGTGTAAAACCTGTAAAACCCGTGTAATTGGTGGGTGAGGATAAGACACTGGGGGGGGGGGGGGGGGGCTGGCCCTACCCAAATCCCAACGTCTGATCCGCGCCATGGAATGCGGTCATAACGCCTGAGACAGTCCGGGGTGCGCCTCAGGCGGTGGTGGGCGCTTGAGGCGGTCGGGGTGGCACCTGAGGCGGTTTGGATAACGCCTCAGGCGACGCCTGAGGCGATCAGGGGTGCGCCTGAGGCGGCGCCTGAGGCGATCGGAGCGCCTGAGGCGCCGCCTGATCCGCGCCATGGAATGGGACGTCTGAGGCTCCGCTTCAGGCATTGTGAATGTGGTAGGGTGGGGTGATGCTGTGAGGATCGGACACTCGGTAAGATGGTCAAAGCCCCCAAACAACTGCCATTTTAAGAACCAGCAACGGACAACCGCCCCCAACCGCGAAACCGAACCACTCAAGCAGGCCGCCAATAACCGACATCCAACAAACCAACAAAAATAACCAACGACCAGCAACCAACAACCAACTGCTAACAACCAACGACCAGCAACCAACAACCAACTGCTAACAACCAACTGCTAACAAACAACAAACAACAAACGACAAACGACAAAAAACAAAAAACAAACGACAAACGACAAACGACAAACAACAAACGACAAACGACAAACAACCAACAACCAACAACCAACAACCAGCAACCAGCAACCAACAACCAACAACCAACAACCAGCAACCAGCAACCAACAACCAACAACCAACAACCAGCAACCAACAACCAACAACCAACAACCCACAACCAACAACAAACGACAAACGACAAACGACAAACGACAAACAACAAACGACAAACGACAAACGACAAACGACAAACGACAAGCGACAAACAACAACCAACAACCAACAACCAACAACCAACAACCAGCAACCAACAACCAACAACCAACAACCAACAACCAACAACCAGCAACCAACAACCAACAACTAACAACCAGCCACCAACAACCAACAACCAACAACCAGCAACCAGCAACCAGCAACCAACAACCAGCAACCAACAACCAACAACCAACAACCGGCAACCAACAACCAACAACCAACAACCAACAACCAACAACCAGCAACCAACAACCGACAACCAGCAACCAGCAACCAACAACCAACAACCAGCAACCAACAACCAACAACCAAAAAAAAAAAACCAAAAAAAAACCCAACAACCAGCAACCAGCAACCAACAACCAGCAACCAACAACCAGCAACCAACAACCAACAACCAACACACACACTCCACGTGGGCAGGTGGTCAACGCGCACGGCGCGCGGTGGGAGCTGCAGCTAAAGGGTGCCGGACGAACGCCGTACAGCAGTTCGGGCGATGGGCGAAAGGTGGGTGCCGTCACGTGTTATGTTGGTCTTGAGATGTAGGGGGGTGGGGTGGGGGGGTCTTCATTTCTATTGTCTTGCGAAGGGGGGGGGGGAAGGGGCGTTATTTCTTTCGTCTTGAGATGCGTGGGGAGGGGGCTGAAGCTCAAGAGTGCCGGACGAACGCCGTGCAGCCGATCGGGCGATGGGCAAAAGGTGGGTTTGGGGTTCAGGGTTTAAGCTGTTCAAAGCTGCAAGCTTATACTCGAATGGGGCTTAGGGAGGAGGAGGTGGGGTGCTGCCAAGCTTACTAGGAGCCCTCCTAGGGTGCCGGACAAACGCCGTACAGCCGTTGAGGTTGCGGGTCGGCTAACGGAAACACTGCCCTGCACCCTCTTCTGCAAAACTGCAAACTGGTGCTGCGATCGAGCGTGCGCGAGTACCTGGAGCCAGCGAGGCGATGTGCACGCGCCACCCCACCCGACCGCCCTCCCTAGCCCCAAACCCACGAACCCCAACTCGACGCTCATCCATCAACCCCACACCGGTCCTCCGATTGAGCGTGCGCGAGAACCTCGCCAGCGAGGCGATGCACGCGCTCGGCATCCCACTCCATCTGCCCTCTCTAACCCTCTAACGGAGCTGCCGCTGCGGAGCTGTACGGTGGAGCTGCTACGTAGCTGCTTTGATGGAGAGTCTGCGGCTAGGCCATGGGGCAGGCGGGATGGAGGAGAGTGCGAGAATGTTAGAAGCTTTTGCTGTGCTGCGGCGGGAGGTCTAGCGGGTGCGATCCCGCGGGCTTGTGAACCCCGGCCGTGCTCCCACGGGGAGGGAGTCAGATCTGGGGGCTGAGTGCCCTGTCTAGGTCCAGCCCCGACCCAATAGCCCCCCACCACTAGTGGCCAGCCACATGTCTGTAGCGCTCGGGCGCTATACGCCGAGCAAGGTCGAATACGCTGCCGGTAGGTGACGTCACGCACGACTGTAAAATCCATCATCATCAACCCCAATTCCACAAACCCTTACTGGACCCTAAACCTCTTCATCCTCTACTGTACCCTTAAACAGGTGCTGCGTTCGAGTGTGTGCGAGTACCTCGCGAGCGAGGCGATGCACGCGCTCGGCGTGCCAACGACTCGAGCGCTGTCGGTGGTGTCTTCTGATTCGACGGTCGTGCGGGACCCAGCGTGCGTTTGTGCATGTGTGTGTGTGTGTGTGTGTGTGTGTGTGTGTGTGTGCGTGTGTGCCCACAGCATGAGCGCTCTCTGTAGTTACAACCGATTCGACTGTCGTGCGGGATCCAGAATGCACGTGTGTGTGGGGGGGGGGGCATGTGTGTGTGCATGTGTGTGTGTGTGTGTGTGCGAGTGGGTGTTTTTCGACTTCTGAAACGATTGCCGGGGCGTGTGCTTTAGTTAGCACAGGCATGAGCCGTAATCCAGGTTGCCCGTGCGGTGGGAACTGTAACGACTGTCTCTCTCTCTTTCTCTGTGTGTGCGAGTGTGCGAGCGTGTGCGTCTGTTTTTTTTGTGTGTGTGCGAGTGTGTGTGTGTGCGTGTGTGTGTGCCTGTGTGTGTGTGTGTCCACGACGCGCGCTCTCTCTATAGTGACATTTGATTCGACCGTCGTGCGGGACCCAGAGTGCGCGTGTGTGTTGTGGGGGGGCATGTGTGTGTGTGCATGCGTGTGTGTGTGTGTGTGTGTGTGTGTGTGCGAGTGTGCGAGCGTGTGCGTTTTTTGTGTGTGTGTGCGAGTGTGTGTGTGTGCGTGTGTGTGTGCCTGTGTGTGTGTGTCCACGACATGCGCTCTCTCTGTAGGCCTCCTAGTGACATCTGATTCAACTGTCGTGCTAGGCCCAGAGTGCGTAGGGGATCGTGGAGCAACAAGCCGCCTCAAAAAGAACTCAAGCTGGTGCGCACGCTTGTGCCTCTCTCTCGAAACCCATCGCTTTCTGTGTCCCTCTCTCTCCCCCCCCCCCCCTTCCTCTATCTCTCCCACCCACCCACCCACACACTCACACACATGTATGACGGCAACGCAGCGCCTGAGCGCTGCGCTGTCATCGTGCACGCACACACGCCACCACGCTATCTCTCTCTCACTCTCTCACTCTCTATCCAGCCCACTCTCTCTCACTCTCTCTCACTCTCTCGCTCTCTCACTCTCTCGCTCTCTCGCTCTCTCTCACACACACAGGTATGACGGCAACGCTGCACACGAGCGCTGCGCTGTCGTCGCTCGACTGGCGCCGTCGTTCCTACGGTTCGGTTCGTTCGAGATCTTCAAGGTGGGCACCTCTTGCTGGGAGGAGTGTGACATCTGCCTCTCCTCGGTTGAGGCGCGGCAGCGTGGCGGGCGCAAGGGCCCGTCGGTCAGACTTGAGCTCCCCCCGCGCACACTGACTCAAGTCTAATGGCTGCCCATCTTTTGCTATCTTCCTGTCTATGTGCATGCGCAGGCGCGCGACAGCGTGACCGCGCGCGAGGGCCCGTCGGTCAGACTTGAGCTCCCCCCGCGCACGCTGACTCAAGTCTAATGGCTGCCCACTTTTTGCTATCTTCCTGTCTATGTGCATGCGCAGGCGCGCGACAGCGTGACCGCGCGCGAGGGCTCGTCGTTCGTATTCGAGCTCGACCTCCCCCCGCGACTCCTCAACTTCACGTTGACCACCTCTGCCTACCAAAACTGTGTCTTGGGGACCCTCAAACGGCGCGTGCACCCAAATACCTCGTCTCCCCAATCTCGCGTGACACTTCGGCGTACCTGTGTGTGCATGCGCAGGCGCGCGACAGCGTGACCGGGCGCGAGGGCCCGCCGTGCGTCGCTCGGCCTCCCCCCGCGCACACTGATCAGCATGCTTACCCTTACGATCGTCTCTGTCTGCTTGCATGCGCAGGCGCGCGACAGCGTGACCGGGCGTGAGGGCCTGTCGGTCGCCTTCTCTCACTCGAACTTCCACCGCGACTCTTTCAACTTCACGTTGACCACCTCTGCCTACCAAAAGTATGTCTTGGGGACCCTCAAACGGCCGTCTTACTGGCCCCCAAATGCCTCGTCACCTAAATCTTGCGTGACACTGCGGCGTACCTCTGTGTGCATGTGCAGGCGCGCGACAGCGTGACCGGGCGCGAGGGCCCGCCGTGCGTCGTTCGACCTCCCCTCGCACACACTGATTAGCACGCTTACCCTTACGCTGCGTCTCTGTCTGCCTGCATGCGCAGGCGCGCGACAGCGTGACCGGGCGCGAGGGCCCGTCGGTCGGATTCGAGATCGACCTCCCCCGCGACTCCTCAACTTCACGTTGACCACCTCTGCCTACCAAAACCGTGTCTTGGCGACCCTAAAACGGCCGTCTCCCTGGCCCCCGAGTGCCACTTCTCCTCACCGGGCGTGAGGGCCCGTTGGTCGGACTTGAGCTTGACCTCCCCCCGCGCACACTGATAAGCACGTTTACCCTTACGCTGCGTCGCTGTCTGCTTGCATGCGCAGGCACGCGACAGCGTGACCGGGCGTGAGGGCCCGTCGGTCGGACTCGAGCTCGACCTCCTCCCGCAGCTCCTCAACTTCACGGTCCGGTCATACTTTCCGCACATCTGGGCGGCGTACGGCGGGGACGAGGCGATGGGGAGCGGGGTTGCAACGTGCGTGTGTGGTGGGGGGTTGGGGTAGGGCACGTGTGCACGTGTTTGTGTTTGTGTGCGTGTGTGTGTGTGCATGTGTGCATGTGTTTGTGTGTGTGTGTGTGTGTGTGTGCGTGCATGCATGCATGCGTGCGTGCGCGCGTCGGTTGGGGGTGGGGGTGGGGGTGTGGGGGGGTAGCGTTCGTATTGGCTCATGCATAGGCGGCTCCATGCACCATGCACCATGCACCATGCACTACGCACCACGCACCATGCACCACGCACCACACACACCGCACAATGCACCAAGCACTATGTGCACGTCCTTACCACCATGCACCTTTTCCCATGACATGGCGCGCAGGCGCGTGGCTGGAAGCGGTGGTGGCGGTGGCAGTGGCGGGGCGCAGGCTGTGACTGACATGTACCTTGAGTTCTACAAAGAGGTGGGTGTCCGGGGTATCAGGGGTGTGGCGGCACAGCAAAGGATGTTGTGCACACGTTATCAGGCTCTCTCTCTCTCTCTCTCTCTCTCTCTCTGCGTCTCTCTCTCTCATACACTCTCACTCACTTCATCGCACACACATTTACCTTGAGTTATACAAAGGTGTCTCTCTACAGAGTCCAACACAGTCCAACACACCGCTTCTACGTTCTTCTAGTGCGCCCGGGGGGATGGCAACCCCCCGGGCGCACTGCGATCCAGGTGTCGACGACGCGAGTCCGATGACCCTGTAGCGTAGAGCCAACCCAAGGAGGGCATACCGGCCCGGCATCACAGACGGCCAAGGACGCCTCGCGGACTTGAGCTGGCTGGCCGCGGATGCGAGCAAAGGGGAAACAAGGCACCCCATGCATGCAGCCTTTTCCTGACCAGTCCCCGCGTGTAGCGGTGCACGCCTGGCAACGCGTCCAAGTCGTCAATCAGAACACCAGAGTGGCTACGTTCAACGTGCGGACATGTTCTGCAGAGGACGAGGGATTGGTCAAACTGGCGAGTCTGGTGCAAGATTGCGCCAAGCTTAGCGTCGGTGTTGCAGCGCTTCAGGAGCTGCGCAGGACCGGTTCCGGGGAGACGCAAGTGGCTACGGGCGACACGTCGTGGACGCTGCTATGGTCGGGTGGGGAGCACCGGCAGCGTGGGGTGGGCTTGCTGTTGTCCCCTGCATGGGCATTGGCACTCGTCTCCTGGGAGGCGGTGTCCGACCGCCCCATCCAGGCCCGCTTCGCAGCGGACCGTGGGCAGATGATCACCATCGTCAGCGCCTACAGTCCAACGGAGGCGGCGAGCGACGAGGAGGCTGGCGACTTCTACCTTCGAGTAGCGGCGCTCGCGGACAAGGCCAACGACAAGCGCGATCTGCTCATCGTGGCAGGTGATTTCAATGCAGCAGTGGGGAGGGACTCGGTGTCCGACCACGAATGCGTTGGCAAGCACCTGCCCCTCACGGAGCCAGCGGTGGCCAGCAGGAACGGTCGCCTGCTCCTCGACACTGCCACTGCATGCAGCCTGCGCGCTGCCAACACTCTCTACCCCCACAGGCCTGAGCACCAGTACACCCACATCAGCCCCATGGCTGTTGCACAGAGCAGACGGCATGCATGCTCTGTGCGCCGCCTGCACAGCGTCAAGGACTACTTCCTGGTCACGCGCCGCCGCATGCACGCGGTGACAGACTGTAGGGTGCGTAGGAGCCCAACCTGGGACAGCGATCACCGCATGGTGGTACTGTCCATGCGCCTCCGCATGCGAGCCTCCCGCCATGCAGGCGGCTCACAACTGCGGCGCCCGGCTGTCCGTCATGAGTGCAACCTCCAGCTGTCCGATCGCTTTGAGCTGCTGGAGGCCGTGCCGCCTGAGGGCGCTGATGCCCAGGCGGAGTACGACGCGATGGCTGCTGCCATTCACGAGGTGGCCACCAACCATCTCGCTCCATGTGCAGCCGCCGGCGGCGCGGCTGGCAGTTCACTCTGTCGCAGCGCACCCTCCGGCTCATGGACGCCCGGCAGCGCGCGCACACGGCATGGCTCAGGAGCAAGTCTGCTGCTGCCAAACGAGAGCGCAACCGCGCCAACCGCGCGGCCGACGCAGCTGTGCAGAGAGACAGGGAGAGGTGGATCGGCCAGCAGGTGGCGGAGGCGCAAGACATGCTACGCAAGAAGAATCTGCGCCAGTTTGCGCGCGCGTGCGACAGGCTGGCGGGCCGCAGCCGCAGCCATCAGATCCCACCTGCCATGCGGGACGTCTCGGGCGCGCTGCACAGCGGTCCAGACGGGGTGCTGAAGGCCATGACAGAGTCATTCGACAAGCTATATGGCGGGGAGACCAAGCTCAGCGACGAGACCCTGAACCAGCTGGAGAACGATGTAGCGGCGTTTGAGCTCACACGCGCCACAGAGGTGGACGAGGCGCACGGGCGCCCCCCTGACCTGGCTGAGACGGAGGCGTGTGTGCGAGCGTTGCGCTCGGCCGCCGCTCCGGGCGGTGACCAGCTGGACGCCATGCTGTTGCGGTGCCCACCTGCCATCGCATGGCTCCACCGGGTCATCATCGCCGTATGGCGGTCGGGGAGAGCCCCGAGGGAATGGAAAACTGCTATTATCACACCGTTATATAAGGGGAAGGGTCTGCGTGACTCCCCTGGTAACTACCGCGGTATAAGCCTTCTCTCTATTGCCGGGAAAGTGTACGCTGCCATACTTCTGCACCGCGTCTCCACGCAGGTTGATGGTCAGTTGCATGAGGCTCAGTGTGGTTTCAGAAAAAGCAGAGGCACTGTTGATGCGATTTTTACTCTGCGCTCGCTGAGCGCGGCACATGCCGAGTACAAACAATGCATGGCTGTGGCATTTGTCGACTATTCTAAAGCTTACGATTGCATAAACCGTGCGGCACTGTGGAGAGTCCTTAGATTATATAGTGTTCATCCGCACATTATTGATCTGTTGGAGGATCTTCACACCAACACCGCAGCTGCCGTGCGGCTGGCTGGGAAAATCGGGCACGAATTCCCCGTGTCGTCTGGTGTGCGACAGGGGTGCGTCATTGCTCCTGTGTTGTTCAATGTTTTTATTGACCACATAGTGAAAAAGGCGCTAGACATGATGCCAGAGGGGGCTGGCGTGTCAGTCGTGACCCGAGCCGGCGGCTCTGTGTTGTCGTCGTCGGTTGAGCGCATAGTAATGCTGATGTATGCCGACGATTTATGTTTTTTCTCGCATGACCCAGCTCAGTTGGCGCTTATGCTGAAAATCCTTGACAAAGTGTCCTCTAGCTTTGGCATGCAAATCAACGCCGCCAAGACAGAAGTGATGATTTTGCCAGCAGATTTTGACGCGGATCTGCCCACGTTTGCGCTGACTGGTGGTGAAGTGAAGACCGTCTCTGCATTTAAGTATCTAGGGAGTTGGATAACCCAGAGTGGTGGTGTGGAAAAGGAGATCGGTGTGCGTGTCGGTCGCGCGCTGGGCGTGTTTGCGTCTTTTGATAAGATTTGGGCCAGAAAGAAGATGCAAGTGCAGTCTAAGATGCGGGTTTACAACACTTTCGTGCTGCCCCACTTTTTGTACGGCTGCGAAACATGGGCCCCTACTTAAACACAACTGACTCGATTGGAGGTTGCCCACTCAAACTGCCTTCGTCGCATTCTGGGCGTGCGCCTGGTCGACCGGCACAGATTAACTTATATTCGGCAGGCGTGCAACACTGAGCCAATTGAGAGCCTTGTGGCAAAGCGATCAATGCAGTGGCTAGGCCATGTGATGCGCATGCCGGCTTCTCGTCTTCCTCGTACGACTTTTGACTGCACAATGGATGTGGCTCGGCAGCAAGGCCGGCCTCCAGCCTCCTCCCGACACTATTTTCTTAAGCTACTGATTCAGCAGCTAGGCGAAACTAGTGGCACTCGTTCTGATTGGAAGACTTTTTCGGACACGGCGTTTGAGCGTGCTCAGGATAGGGTCGGATGGAGAGCCGTGGTGTACGGTCCGGCTGCCCCTCAGGCGCCGGCCCCTCCACCACGGCGGTCAAGTAGATTGGCAAGCGCCACTTGACCCCCTATCCCCTAGAAGCAGTTAGGACCTATTTTGGAGGCGTCGCACAATAGCTCTCCTTTTTGCTCTGGGACTACACGTTGGCAGGCAGCCGGCTGGTGGCTACCGCCCCTCACAAGTAATTGTTAGGGCCAGAACTGGACTTGGGTCTAGGCGGTGGTACTAGGACCAGAGGTAGTCTTTGCTGGAAAGCCGATGTAACTGTAACTGGGTATCCGGGCATCGGGATGCCCCCAAAAGGATGGTGCCCAGAAAAGGATGGTGCATGCGTGCACTCTCTTCTCTCTCCGTCTCTCTCTTTCACATACATCCACACACACACACACACACACAAAAACACACACACACATTCACGGTGTGCTCCCACTCAGACTCTTAGAAGTTTTTATAGAAAACTTCTGGCTTTTGTAGTCGTGCTAGAAGGCCCCCGAGCCGTCCCCCAGTCAATCGAGATTTTTCTTTTTCTTTTTGTCACAGCGAACGTTCAGTCGTCGTTGCTAGCGTCTCCGACGTCGAGGACGCTTTAGGAAGGAACTTCTAAGTCATGAGTGGGAACACACCCTCACGCGTATGCACATACTATGGCCTTCTCTCTCCCTCTCTCACACATTCACTTGCTTGCACGTGCCATGACCTCTCTCTCTCGCAAACACACACACACACACGCACACACACACAAACACACCGCCTCCCTCACACGCACGCAGGTTGTCCGTCGCACCGCCTCTCTCGCTGCTGTGTGGCAGGCCGTCGGCCTCTCTCTCTCTCTCTCTGTTTCTCTTTCTCTCTTTCTCTCTCTGTCTCTGTCTCTGCCTCTGTCTCTCTCTCTCTCTCTGTCTCTTTCTCTCTCTTTCCCTTTCTCTCTCTCTCTCTCACACACACACACACACAAACACATCTCTCTCTCAAACACACACACACACACACTCATCCAGATTGTCCGTCGCACCGCCTCTCTCGTTGCTGCGTGGCAGGCTGTCGGCCTCTCTCTCTCTGTGTTTCTCTGTCTGTCTGTCTCTCTCTTTCTCTCTCTGTCTCTGTCTCTGCCTCTGTCTCTCTCTCTCTGTCTCTCTCTCTCTTTCCCTTTCTTTCTCTCTCTCTCTCACACACACACACACAAACACATCTCTCTCTCAAACACACACACACACATACACTCATCCAGGTTGTCTGTCGCACCGCCTCTCTCGTTGCTGCGTGGCAGGCTGTCGGCTTCTCTCTCTCTCTCCCTCTCTCTGTCTGTCTCTCTATCTCTCTTCCCCATTCTCTCTCTTCCCCATCCTCTCTCTCACACACACAGAGAGAGATATCGTCACAGAGAACTCTGCACGGCAGACCTAGATAGGCTGTTTCTGGTCATCATTGAGGAGATTCCATTTGGAGGCGGGTGACCAACCGTGCGCCAACAAGAGGGTGAATAACCTCATTCAAAAAGCAGTGGGGGAAAGGGGCAAATGCGGGTCACTGACGGCTGTGTTCGTCACTCCGCTTCGTCACTCCGCTACTGAGTTTAAACTAGATCTCGGCAGATTGACCTCCACAGTTGTGGAAATCTCGCTAAGAGGATCCACTCGAGTGTGACTCGCTTGGGCAAGAGGTCCATGAACTCGGGGTGCTTGGAGATGTCGCGTTTGAAGTTGGAAAAGTGGGTGTTTGCGGAGGAACGGAACTTGACGGAGTGGGCGAAAAAGTCGCCGGCGCTGAGCCGGTAGGATGTGATGGCGCCGCCGGCATAGAGCGAAGTCATGTCCGGTCGGCGGTACGCAAAAAGGGCGGCAGTGGGGGGGTATATGATGTCGGGAGGGAGTGGGGGGGGAGAAGGGACGGGCGGGTGTGTGGAGATGGAGGGGCGGGGGGACGGGGGAGGTGGGAGGCGGCGGATGAGGGAGCCGATGAACGTAGCACGGTGCTTGTTGATCGTGTCGATGATGGGGAACGTACAAGGGGGGGAGGCATGCATCGTGGCGGTGGAGGTGTGCTCCGTGGTGTGAGGAGGGATGCCCTTGATGAGGCGGAGGAAGCGGTTGTGGGTTACTTCAAGTCGGTGGATGTGGGCCTTGTTCAACGTCCATGTCTGGCAGCCATACAGTAGGGCAGAGATCACAAAGGCGTTGTAGAGGTGGATCTTGGTAGTGGGAGAGATTGAGTTGGAGTTCCAGAACCGGGGAGTGAGACGGTTGAAGGCGTACCAGGCACTTCCGATCCGGCGTGAGATCTCTGAGTCGAGGATGTCGGAATCAGACGTGTTGGGAGCGTCATCAGAAGGGGCGGCGGGGGAGGACAGAATACTTCCCAGGTATTTGAACTTGGAGGTGGAGTGGACCAGGTGGGGGGTAGATGAGGAGTTGGAGGGGATGGTGATAGGGGCGGAGGGGACGGTGTGGGCAGAAGGGTGGCCGAGGGATTGTGCCACGGTTTTGTCGTAGTTGATCGCAAGGGCCAGGTCTGAACAGATGCGGTCGAGGAGGGTGAGCATGGTGCGGAGGTCTTCCTCGGAGGGGGCGAGCAGGGCGATGTCGTCGGCGTAGAGAAGGAGGGGGAGGATGGTGGTCAAAAAGTCCTTGCGGGACTCAGGGGTGTACAGTTTTCCGTCGATCATGTAGCCAATTTGAATGCCAGCGTTGGGGAGCTGGGCAATCAGGGACCGGACAACTGTGTCGATGTAGACATTGAAGAGGAGGGGGGAGAGGGGGCAGCCTTGCTTGACGCCAGCTTTGAGAGGGAAAGGGGCGGAGTATGCACCGTTGACTCGGGCTCTGGCGGTGGCACCAGAGTAGAGGCTTTCGATGCGTGCAAGGAGGGCAGGGAAGGTGATGTCGTCAGAGCCGGGGGCAGAGTTCCTGAGGGATTTGATCGCGGAGACCACCTCGCTCAGAGAGGGAGGGGAGGCAAGGGGGAGGGGGAGAAGGGGGAAGGGGAGGGGGCGAAAGGAGGAGGGAGGGAGGGAGAAGGGAGGGGAGGAGGGGGGGGAGGGGGAGGGGGGGGGGGGAGGGAGGGGGAGGGACGGGGAGGGGGAGGGAGGAGGGGGAGGGGGACGGAGGCGGAGCGGGGGTAGTGAAGGAGGAGGAGTGGGAGGGAGACGGGGGCGGTGCGGGGGTGGTGGGTGTGAAGATGAGGTGGGCGGCGAGGGTGGCTTCGTCGACTTCCGAGCGGAGTGGAGTGTGAAGGACACGGAAATATCCTCCAGACGCGTCTGCCACCGCCTGAGCTCCAAAGCACAGGTGGTCGCCGACACGGAGGGCAGGGAGGGCGGCGGAAGGGGGGCGGTCGACGAGTTTGGACAGCATGCGGTGGGCGGAGTGGGGGTTATTGTCGTCAAAATCGTGTTGCACGCTTTGAGCGACACCGTCCCAATGCTTGTTGGTGGCGCGTGCGATGGCGGACTTGAGCTGGGCAGTTATGCGCGCCTCCTTGGGGGCGTCACGGTTGCCAGTCAGTGCGCTGTCGGAACGCATGGACTGAAGGTCGTGGGCGAGTTTGAGAGTCTCGGGGGGGAGGTAGAAGTGGATGGGGACCTCGCGTGGGCGGGGGCCAAGGGTGGATCTGGCCGCTGAGTGGATGGCCGCGGTGAGGTGGCTCGTCATCTGGTCCAGGGTGGGGGGGGTCGGGGAAGGGGGGAGGGTGGCGAGGGCCTCCTCGACTGCTGCCGCGAAGTGGAGCCGCGTGTCAGGGTCTCGGAGCAGGTCGGTGAAATAGCGGGAGGGCGGAGGAGGACGGCGGGAGTGGGTGATGTTCCAGGCTCTGGAGAAGCGGAAGAGGATGCGCGCGGTGACAAGGGCGTGGTCAGAGCGGGCGATGGTGTCAAGTCCCCGGGTCTTGGGCATCGTGCTCGCACGTCTTGCACGGAGCCCAGGTGAGGGCGGCGGACGAGGATGTAGTCTGGGATGTTGCAATCCTTTTGGGTGTTGCTGTACCAGGAAAATACGCTCGAAGGGGGATGGGGGAAGAAGGTGTAGGTGGCGGCAAGATTGTGGGCGGCACACAGGTCGAGAAGCCGGACGCCGTTGTCGCTGATGCCAGGTTTGTGGTGGAACCCGGCAATGGGGGAGTAGGGAGGGAAGGAGGAGGGGCGGTGGAGGGGGGGGCAGGCGTACGGACCCACCGACGGGTGGGCGTCGGGGGATGCCGCTGTGATCTTGGCGTTGAAGTCGCCTAGGACCAAAAGGAAGTGGTTTGAGGGGGTTTGGGAGAGCACGTCGCGGTGGAGTTGTTCGTAGAACGCGTCCTTGGCGACTGCGTCATCCGCGGCGTCTGTGGGGGCGTAAGCGATGACTGCGGTGACGGGAGGGGCGCCGGCGGGGCGGAAGCGTAAGACGAGGATGCGGTCGCTGAGTGCGGCGTAGCCGCCCTCTTTGAGGAGGAGCTTGGCGGTGTCAGGGCTGAAGAGGGCGCCGACGCCGTGGGTGTGTTTGGTCCCACCGGACCAGATGAAGTGGTAGCCATTCTCTTTGAGCGGCTGGCTACCGGAGCCGGGGTGCCGCACCTCTTGGAGGCCGCATATGTCGATGCGGAGGTGTGCGAGGTGTTTGGCGAGAGCAAGGGGTGTGCCATGGGGTTGAAGCGTGAGCCATCTGCTGCACCCCAGAGGGTGCAGCAGTTGTAGGTGGCCGCGATGAGCTCGTGGCGTGGGTGAAGGAGGTGGGGGCGATAGGTAGCCGGGGGGACGGAAGGTGCAGGGACGTTGGCTAGTCGTCCTGCCCGTCGGTGGGGTGGGGCCCGCTTACTCCTGCCCCACCCCGGGGCCGGAGGGGGAGAGCTGCTCAAGGGACATGGAGCGGGTGATGGAGCGGGTGATGCGCTGACCAATGCCTGCAGATGCCTCGCGGATCTTGATGGCCTCATCGAGCCCTTGCCCTTGTGGGTGACAAAGGCCGGGGACTCGTGCGTGGAGGGGCCGCCGTAGTCTGCGAACCCTGTGCCGGGGTTGGAGAGCTCGGAGGGTGTGTGCGCATCGGTGGTAGTGAGGGCGTTCTGGGGGGTGGTGGGCGAGTCGGCGGTGCCGGCTGCGTGGTCCCACCCCTGGAAGGAGGGGGAGCCTGCAGTGGCGTGGGTGGGGGCGGCGGGGGCGGCGGAGGGGGCGGGAGTGGTGGAGGTGGGGGATGCCGGGGCAGAGGGGGTGAGGGAGGTGGGGAGGAGGGCGGCGGCTGCGGCAGATGCGACTGCGGCAACGGCGTTGGCAGCGGCGTTGAGGGCGCGGAGAGGGGAGGCCGACCGGCCGCGCGCTGCAGGCTTGGCAGGCTTCGCGGCGGGGGCGGTGGAAGTGGTGGAGGGGCGCGCGGCCGGGCGCGCGTCCGGGCGCGCGGGCGAGGTCGACTGGCCGCGTTCGGAAAATTTGGCGGGCCTTGCGGCGGGAGTGGTGGCGGGGGGGCGGCGGAAGTCACGGGGGGGGTGAGGGACGGCTTGGGGCCGGAGGTGAGATGGCGGGGGTGGCGTTGGCGTTGGCGGGGGCGGCGGAGGGCGTGGGGGGGGAGGGGTTGGCGGAAGGCTTGGGAGGGGAGGTGGCGCGGGGCGCAGGGGAGGGGTTGGCGGAAGGCTTGGGAGGGGGGGTGGCGGAGGGCGCGGGGGAGGGGTTGGCGGAAGGCTTGGGAGGGGGGGCGGCGGAGGGCGCGGGGGGGGAGTTGGCGGTAGGCTTGGGGGAGGCAGCGGAGGGCGCGGGAGAGGGGTTGGCGGAAGGCTTGGGGGCGGGGGCGGCGGGAGCGCGGGGGAGGAGTTGGCGGAAGGCTTGGGGGCGGGGGCAGCAGAGGGCCCGGCGGCGGCAGGCTGCTCGAAGCAAACGCGCTTGCCAGGTGGGGAACAGGCGCGCTTGGAGGCGGCCTGTGCGGCGGCGTTCACCACCTCGGACACGCCGACCAGGGCGGCCTTTGCTGCCTGGCTTGCAGGGCCAGGGGGGACGATGGGGGCCTGAGGGGCAGGGGGGGCGGGACCACGCCGCGCGCCGCGCATGGGCATGCGCATGGGGGCCTGGCGGAAAGACTGAACTAGCACTACACACACACACACTCACACACACACACACACATATCCAGGTCGTCCGTCGCACCGCCTCTCTCGTTGCTGCGTGGCAGGCCGTCGGCTTTGTTCATGGCGTCCTGAACACCGACAATATGAGCGTGCTGGGGCTGACGATCGACTACGGTGTGTGCCTGTGTGTGGTTGTGTGTGTGTGTGTGTGTGTAGTGCTAGTTCAGTCTTTGTCGTTGCATGCGGTTCGTGCTCGTGTAACGCTGTGATGGATGGTGGGTGTATGTGTGGGAAGGGGAGGGGGGAGTTCTCAACACCGACAACATGAGCGTGCTGGGACTGACGATTGACTACGGTGTGTGTGTGTGTGTGGTTGTGTGTGTGTGTGTGTGTCTGTGCAGTCGGAACTGTGACGAACGTGTCTCTCTCTCTCTCTCTTTCTCTATCTCTCTGTGTGTGTTTGCGCAAAGGGGCATTCTCAACACCAGCTGGGGCTGACGATCGAACACAATGGGGGAGCTTGTATGAGTGGGGTTGGGGTGGTGCAGGCGGTGGCAGGGTTGCACTCTCCCTGGCACTCCCATCTGCTGCTCGCCAACTCGCCGGACAAGACACACTCTTGCTTGCTTGACTGGCGAATACGCTGTCACGCACGCGCCAGGACCGTACGGCTTCATGGAGCGCTACAACCCGCACCACGTGGCCAACGGCAGCGCCTGGCACACACATACATGGACAGAGAGAGAGAGAGAGAGAGAGAGACTTAAGATCCCCCCCACCCGACCCCACCCGTTGTGTGCATTAGGACCGTACGGCTTCATGGAGCGCTTCAACCCGTATCACGTGGCCAACGGGAGCGACGACTCTGAGCTATACAACTACGCAGATCAGCCGGCGATTTGTCGCTGGAACTGCGCAAAGTTTGGGGAGGCGCTGTTGCCGTGCCTGCCCGTACGCCTCACGTCGCAGGCGCTGCTCGAATACGACGAGGAGTTTGCGCGCGTGTACAACGGTACGTCTCAAGTGCCTCTGTTTCTCTCTTTCTCCCTCACTTCCTCTCCCTCTCTCCCCCTCTCTCTCTCTTTCTCTCTTTCTCTCTCTCTCTGTCTCTCTCTCTCTCTCTCTCTCTCTCTCCTTTGTGTCTCCTCTCTCCCTCCACTCCCCCCTCCTCTCTCCCCTCCTCCTCCCCCCCTCCCTCTGTCACCCCGCCATCTCCTTCACGCACTTCCTTCCCCCTCCCCCCAAAACACAACCCATTGCGCTTCCACTAGCGCGGGTTCCATCTGCATGGCTCAGGGTGCGCAAGAAAAAGTATCATACGCCATTACCGGCGTCCAACTGACTGTAGAGTCGGCCACCGCCCCGCAGCCATTCATGCTCTCCCTCACTCTCCCTCGCTCTCCCTCGCTCTCCCTCGCTCTCCCTTGCTCTCCCTCGCCCTCCCTCGCTCTCCCTCGCTCTCCCTCGCTCTCCCTCGCAACCTTCGCAACCCCGCAATCCCGCAACCCCACAACCACACAGCCCCGCAGCCCTGCAGCCCTGCAACCCCGCAACTTCTCCCTCTATTCAGCAACGCCGCAACCCCGCAACCCCGTAATCCCGCAACCCCGCAACCTCGCAGCCCTCAACCTTGCAACCCCTCAACTCCCTCTATCCAGTAACCCCGCGCCCCCGTGCCGCCGCGCCACCGCGCCACCGCAACCCCGCAACCCCGCAGCCCTCATGCGCGCCAAGCTCGGCCTGACCGTCCTTGAGGAGCCCGCCGACGCGTCACTCGCGGCCGATCTGCTCGACGTAATGGCGCAATGCGGTGGGTCCATGGAAGGTTTCGGGCTTCAGGATTTAGCTTCATTGTTCAAGGTTCAGGGTTCAGGGTCCACCAGGCTTAGGGTTTAGCTTAGGGTTCAGCTTCAGGGTTCAGGGTTCAGGTTTCAGGTTTCAGGGTCCACCAGGCTTAGGGTTCAGCTTAGGGTTCAGGGTTCAGGGTTCAGGGTTCAGGATTCAGGGTTCAGGGTTCAGGGTTCAGGGTCCACCAGGCTTGGGGTTTAGCTGAGGGTTTAGCTTCAGGGTTCAGGGTCCACCAGGCAGTGAGGAGCCCGCCGACGCCTCGCTGGTGGCCGATCTGCTCGACGTACTGGCGCAGCGCGGTGGGTCTTCAGCTCTGCACCCAGTGATTTCCTTTTCGCTTTACACAGCCATTTGGCTGTGTTCCTGCTGTACTTTGACCTTGCACACAGCTCAAACCATGCAGTGGATTGTTAGTCTGACAAGCCCGCCCGACAGAGCATGTCAACAGCTTTCAAATGACCTATGTATGCAGGCAAACGGTCAACGGGAGGTCAACGGTCAACGCGGTCAAAGCAAAATCCGGCTGTGGAATAATTAACTAAAACCCCTGACAGGGGGGGGGGGGGCAGGGAAGTTAGAAACAGACCCAACGTTGAAGATCTTCGAATTTTCTCACCGGACCGGCGCCATGCCCTTCCCTTCCCTAAATGAGGGAGATGTCCACTCTAAAAAAAAAGGAAATGGGGGGGGGGTCTGGACCGTTTCTCATAATTTTTATGTAAGTTTTTATTCTGACATCCGTTCGACACGAGAGTTGGTGTGCTGGATTCCTCTTGTCAAGAGGAGTGCAAATCCTCCCTCAGATCCCCCACACACCCAATAGGTAGTGCAGTGGTGTGGGTGTGTGTGAGGGTCCACACCGGGCAATTAGTGTGGACCACTGGTTCACACCCCCTCGGAGCCAGAACGCTCTGCGGACCTCCGATTGGGATGGGGAAGGACACGATGGATTTGTCTAACGACGGGTATGCCAAATCCATGGTCATTTCTGTGGTTCATCGTTGGGAGGGTGTGCAAGGGACCTTGGTGTGTGGGGCTGCACCGGGGCGTGTGGCCGTCTTCCGAGGCATGTTTCAGGAACAGGATTGTGTTGTACAGAATCCCAAATAATGCGATGGAATGGGAACGATGTCACGAAGCTGCCCACCAAGTTTCAGCTCTGGAAGATAAGGTATGGGTTTACTTGGGGGGGGGTGGGGGGGTCCAGGCCCGTTTTGAAAATAATGCAACGCTGGGTCTGAAAAAAGATTCTGCCCCCCCCTACCCCTGACAAGGAAATCACTGACTGCACCAATCCACCAAGGCCTCCCTGGGGGGTTGGAGACAAAGTCTCTAGATCAGCAAAAGAGGCAGTTTAATGCAGTTTTCTTGTGGGGGGTAGGAAGAGACTAAAAGCTTCTCTCTGTCTGACTGTGTTATTGGGGGTAGTGTTTGGAGGGGGGGGGGGTAGGGTTTTAGGGTTAAGGGTTTAGGGTTTGGGTTTAGGGTTTAGGGTTTAGGGTTAAAGGTTTAGGGTTTAGCTAGGGTAGCACACAGATTTTGAGGTCGCCGGCATGGGAGCCCGCCGACGCCTCGCTCGTGGCCAATCTGCTCGACGTGATGGCGCATTTTGTGGGTCCATACCGTCCATATTGTTTGCCTTCGCTGGGAGGGTCGAAACTATAATTGCTAAATGCGATTTCCGCGCGCGCGCGCGGGGTGTTTTTTCCGTCTTTTTCGTCGTCTTGACGCCCAACATCGCGACTTGCGACGATTTGATATTAGTTCAGCTTTGCGAGGGGGCAAAAAACGATACTTATTCGTAACGGCAAACCGCACGGACGGTAGAGGGTTAAGGGCTTTGGGGTTGTGGTTCAGGGTTCAGGGTCCACCAGGCTGTGAAATCGACCAGAAACGTGCCACACGCCACGTGCCAACCGCTCGCCCCCCCTCTTTCTCTGCCCCCCAAACTACAACGCATCCGGCACCTTCCTCTCATTCGCTGAATTCCCGCACCTTCCACCCTCAAATCTGAACCCTTGGAGGCACCGTCTGCTCGCTCGCAAACACTCCGCACCTTCCACCCTCAGATATGAACCGTAAACCCCAAGGCCCTTCCCACACTAGCTTCTACCAAATTGGTGCCACAGTCGGGGACACCCCAAAACGCCCCAAACCAAATCATGGTACATGTGCTAGCCTGGGAAGGGCCCTCAACCCCAACCCCCCCCCCCCAAAAAACAGGCTCCGACTTCCACCCTCAGATCTCAACCCTAAACCCTAAACCCTAAACCCTAAAACCTAAAACCTGAACCCTCAAATCCCAGACCTTGAACCCAGTGATTCCCCTGTGAGCCATATACCGCTCCGAGCCGGATTTCCCATTTCCCAGAAAACCACTCCACACTTAGTGGGAGAGGGCGTGGAGCGGTGCGTTGGAAAGCTGTTGCCGAGAGCAGCACAGCGGCATGCGTTTTATGAATACCCGCTGTGTATTGTGCCTGGTGTGAGCGGTCTAAGTTGCTGGAGCCGCCAAAAAACGAATTACTAAAATTCTTTCCAGGGACCACTGCTCGAACCCCCAGGCTCCGACTTCTCCGGCACCTTCCGGTCGCTGACGTTCCGCACCTTCCACCCTCAAATCTGAACCCCAAACCCTAAACCCCAAAACTCAAAGCCAAACACCCCTAGGCTCCGACTTCCACCTTTCAATCTCAACCCTGAACCCCAAACCCTGAACCCCCAGGCTCCGACTTCTCCGGCACCTTCCGGTCGCTTGCTGACGTCCCGCACATTCCACCCTCAAATCTGAACCCTCAACCCTAATCCCTGAACCCTCAACCCTCAACCCGCAGGCTCCGCCTTCACCAGCGCCTCCCGTGCCTGACTTTTCGCACCTTCCACCCGCAAATCCGAACCTGAAACCCTAAGGCCTCAACCCTACACCCTAAACCCTGAACCCTCAAAATCCCCAGGCTCCAACTTCTCCAGCACCTTCAGGTCGCTTGCTGCCTTCCCGCACCTTCCACCCTCAAATCTCAACCCCAAACTCTAAACCCCCAAAACCCAACATCCCCAGGCTCCGACTTCCACCCTTTAATGTCGACTCTAAACCTGTAACCTCCAAACCCCAAACCCCAGGTTCCGACTTCTCCGGCACCTTCCGGTCGCTTGCTGACTTTCCGATGCCTTCGCACGAGGGGTCGGGGACCTCAGATGGCGTGCCGGAGGGGCCAGGCGCTGGGGGCGCAGGGGCAGGGGCAGCAGCAGCAGCAGGTGCAGCAGCAGCAGCAGCAGCAGCAGTGGCAGGGGGCGGGGAGGCAGCACGGGTGGCAGGGCTGTCAGCAGCAGCAGCAGCAGCAACACCAGCAGCAGCAGCAGCAGCACCAGCAGGGCCAGCTTCCGCACAGCTCCGCCACCCTGACCCCGCCGCCCTCCTCTCGTACCTCTTGTCCGGCTGCGCCCGCATGGCGGAGCTCGCATTGATGGCTGCCCCACGCATGGAGTCATCCAACCTGCACATGCTGTCGCTGCTGGCGCACAGGGATCCTGCGCTTCTGGGAGCGATGGGGCTGAGCACGCAGGTGTGTGTGTGTGTGTGTGTGTGTGCATGTGTGTGTGTGCATGTGTGTGTGTGCATGTGTGTGGATGTGTGTGTGTGTGTGTATGTGCGCATGCTGTCGCTGCTGGCGCACAGGAACCCTGCGCTGCTTGGGGCTATGGGGCTGAGCGCGCAGGTGTGTGTGCGTGTGTGTAAGTGTGTGTGTGTGTGCGTGTGTGTGTGTGTGTGCACATGCTGTCGCTGCTGGCACACAGGGACCCTGCGCTGCTTGGAGCTATGGGGCTGAGCGCGCAGGTGTGTGTGCGTGTATGTGTGAGTGTGTGTGTGTGTGTGTGTGTGTGTGTGCACGTGCTGTCGCTGCTGGCACACCGGGACCCTGCTGGCGGCTATGGGCTGAGCGCGCAGGTAGGTTTGTGTGTGGTGTGTGATGGGGAAGTGTGAAGGGGGGCCAACAACCAAAAGTTACAACAACAACAACAACAAGAACAACAACACGCCAACAGGATGTGGCACGGGAGATGTACAAGCTCCAGCGCTTTCAGGCGATCTCTCTCACTATGATGTAGCACTGGAGATGGACAAGCTCCACCAGGCGATCAAGTCTCAGCGGCACCCACGACCATTTCATGGCCACCGAGCTGGCGTTCTCCCTGGGTGTCTATGCGCACCACACACCACACACACACGCCCACCATTTCAGGATGTGGCACGGGAGATGGGCAAGCTCCAGTGCTACCAGGCGATTAAGTCTCACTCCTAATCACCACCCTCTCTTCACCACTGAGTTGTGGTTTCTCCCTAAATGCTTTCGTCGTACCCACCACCATTCCACCCACTGCTAAAACTGCAGGATGTGGCACGGGAGATGGACAAGCTCCAGCGCTATCAGGCGATCCAGTCTCAGCAACACCACCACCATTCCATCACCACTGGGAGGATTTCCTCTTTATTAATCGAGGCCCCCCAGGTGGGTGCCAACCATCCACCGCCGCCTGCCATTTCATGATGTAGCACGGGAGATGGACAAGCTCCACCAAGCGACCAAGTCTCAGCGGCACCCACGACCATTTCATGGCCACCGAGATGGCATTCTCCCTGTTTTTTTTATGCACACCACACATCACACACACACGCCCACCATTTCAAGATGTGGCACGGGAGATGGGCAAGCTCCAGCGCTACCAGGCAATCAAGTCTCAACCCGAATCACCACCATCTCTGCACCCCCGATGAGTTGTGTTTTCTCCCTTGTTTTTTCCTTCTCTTTCCACCCACCACCCACCACGGCCTACCATTGCAGGATGTGGCACGGGAGATGGACAAGCTCCAGTGCTACCAGGCGATTCAGTCTCAGCAACACCCACAACCATCTGTTCACCACTGAGTTGTGGTTTCTCCCTAGTTTTTTCCCTAGTCTTTCCACCCACCACCTGCCCACCACCCACCACCACCTACAATTGCAGGAT
>VFSX01000999.1:0-16680 GCA_016618255.1 Chlamydomonas sp. UWO 241 | reverse complement strand
GCACTTCATGCCTCACAAGAAAATAAGAACAAGCCACCCTGCGCTGATGGCGCCTGCTGAATGCATTCCAGTTGTGTAGTTGTTCCAGGGGCATCCCCCTGCAATATAATCTCCTGGGGCAAACGTGTTGGCGACAGATTTGGCAAGATCTAGCCGGCGCATGGCGCTTGCATGACGCGCATGCATGCAGAAGAAGGTTGTAGCGCCCACGCAGCACGATGTTGGCCTGCACTTGGTCAGGAGCACGCCCGAAAAAGATAACTCACTGATGGCGCTCTTTGGCGACTGCGTCGTGAGGTCCACCGAGACCCCTGTGACTCATAGGTTTAGACAGGTGACGAGAAGCCCCCCAACTTTTGGAGGCCGACCGCGCGGCGTACGATAGTGAAACTTCGAGGTCGTCAACAAAACATTAATTGTGAGCTGCAGACCGCGGGGCTAGATTGTACGCCTCGCGGTCGACCGACTTTCAGAGGCGCCCGTTTTAGGGTTTAGACGCTTCTGGCGACGCCCAGACCACTCCTCGAAGCCCGTACGTCAAGAACTTACAACCTAGTATGTATACCGCGAGGTGGCATGCGCCTGCGGGGGCGTGGGTGCGTCCCAGGCGGCGCAGTTTGATCGTAAAGTTGGGTCCGAAAACAGGTGCCCCAAAACCATGGAAAACACACACCAAAACGCGATCTGCGACACGTCGTCACGCTGTCCACCCCCCAACTCAAACGCATCGCTGATGTATATGTATGTCCCAGCTCATGACACTCAGTTTTGAGACACTAGAGCGACGCCATTTATAGTGGGGCTCACTAGGGCAAGGGAGTTCGTGTAACAGCACGGCACCAGCTGCCACACTGTGACTGCAACAACTGCAACAAACGCAACAACCATCGACCACCCTCGCCTTAGCCACTATCGCTAAGTCCTGCGACGGGCTGCGGATGGCATGGCGTGAAGAAGGGGCTTGACGAGCGGAGTGGCATGTTGCCATGGTTCGCGAACCGTGGCAAGCCGCCACTCATCCCAAACCGTGGCAAGCTGCCACGTACGGACACACCTGCGTGAATACTATCTAGGGGCGGCCTCGCCGCATTGTAGCAGACCCTGTGTAACCTGAGATACATCTACGTCCCACTGTTGTCTGTCAGCCGAGTCGAGCCGAGCCGAGCCTTCGCTGCGTGCCCGCGTCTGCGACTGCTTGCCTCCCGACTACCTCAAGGCAGTCGAAGCCTGACGACCACTCCGCCGCCCATCGCGGCCATCTGCGCATGCGATCGACCTAGTAATATATCATGGGACTCATCGGAGTCCGCGCGGCGCGCCGGGTCGCCCTGAGTGGGGTGTTCTGTGTGGGGCCATGCATGGCACACTCGAACACCGCCTCCATGGCCGCCTGGCGCAGCCTGGAGCCGTGCACCACCCCATATGGACGCCACATAGCTTGCACAACAGGTCTGCCGCGTCTGGGTGCATGCGGCGGGCCTCCATGCGGTGATGCTGCTGCAAACAGGTGGTCCAGTTTTTTGCACACTCTCTCGCCCTGTGCCATCCAGGCAGCCTCCTCTCCCACCCCAGAGCGGCGCGCAGCTACCAGACACATATGGCCGCGCTTTGTGACGCGCGGCGACAGTGGGCGGCCCCTGTGGGCTGCGCCAGGGTTGTGCACAGCCTCCTAACCACACACTTTCCAGTCCCCACTCGCCCCCACTGCACGCACAGCGTCACCGCTACACTCAAAACAACGCTAGAGTAGCCTCACTTCATGTCTTGTTTCTGACTCAACCAATTTTTGAGTTGTCTCCTGTTGTCTCCTTTTTTCTTGAGAACCCCTCCTTACACCAGGCACACATCTTGGTTGTTGGCTGGGGTCCCGGCAACACATGATTGATTGCCAGCTAGGAAAGCCTGGAGGCTGTAGCCCGAGTGCATGGTCAGTACCACGCATTGTGCTCTTGCAAGCAACAACAGCTCGACCCAACTGCCACGAAATTCTTTCACGGTAGAGTGCCTTGACTTATCTATGTGAACTGGGACAATGCTTGAAACAAATACGCCAGGGAAGTTTCCATCCATGGACACCATGTCGGACGAGATTTGTCTTCGCAGACGGATGTTGTCTGTGACCAGAAGCACCGGTGTCTGGGCGGGCAGGTTTCTAAGCGATGATAGCACGCTGCTGCACTGCACTGCTGCTTGCAGTCTGCTTTCGGGGGTTTCGTTTGGGTGGAGGCCAATATTTTGCATTTCACCGACCATCCCACCCACACGAAGATGAATTGCGGTGAAAACTGGATGTGTGCTGCCGAAGAGTCGACTCAGCTCCTGATCTGCCTGGCGGGTGATCTCAGGGTGGAGGCGCCAAAGCGTTCGCCACAAGCACCGGGCGCTATTGCCCCATGCATTATCGAGGGCTGGACAACCCTCGCATGGACCGTCGATCAGCTCATTGGTAACAATCTGTACGTACTTATCGGTCAGCCGCTTAACCTCGGCGCTGAACGCTGAGGCTCCGTATGGCTTAGACATCATCCACTGCAACGTGCGCGGTGACGGGTGTTCCTTGAAGCCCGTATCATCAACTCGCCAGTCGATCCTCCCTGAAGGTTCCAAGTAGTCGGTGATGTTGAGTTGCCCCCATGAGAAGAGAACGACCCGGGACGAGGCGGCCGCCAACCTGGAACAAGCAAGCGCCAAGTTAGTCACGCCGTGAAATCGGGCCTTGTATTGGCCCGATGTCCAGACATCGGGCTTTGCTTACCTCGTACTGAACATCATGGCGCGGAGACGGTCGCCCAAACCCCCAGCTCCACCCTCCTTGTTTGATTGATGAACAAGGTACTTGGCATCTTCGCGACCGCGCATAGACATGTGGAAGTCGGAGTAAGCTGCAATCCATGACGGACATTTATCTGGGCTGAATACCTGTACCTTGCCGGCTACCGCAGGCGCCCATCCTGCGGTGGATCGTGGGCGTGCATCAGCGGGAAACCCGATTCGGCGGGTTTCCGAGCATCTCACCCTTCGCGCCCTTCAGGGCAAAAGAGAGAAGGATGAGCGCCAAATAAAGCATTCGCAGAAATGCGGAGACTGTAGCCCCGACCCCGAGGGGTGGGCGGCCAGGTTCGGACTTTTTCGGCGGAGCCCCCATGGGGGCGTCGCCCCCGCATCGTACATGTGATGTTAGTCTACAGCCCCCCTCAGCGCCTTCCGCCCCGTATGTATAAATACTAAGGTTCGTGCGTGGGCTCAGTGAAATTTGGTTAGGCGCCCCTGCGCGCCCCGCTGGCCCCTGCAGCTATGGAACGGGTCCTACATGTGTATGTGTACACGTCTGCGTCGCGTTGCAATGGTGGGAAGGGCAGAGGGCGCAGGGGACCTGTCCCTCGGCTGACTCAGCGCAACACCCGTCGTCACAACGCCACCCGCAGCCTCCTCCGCGGCTACAGAGCAGCCAAATAGCTATATTTTGAGATTGCGCTGCGTTAGACGCGGGTCGGGCGCGCCAGGGCGTCGATCTGGCGCCGTCTGTCACCCCAAATGCAGTCCCCAACACAGAACACAGACTGTGCCCCATGGGCCTCTCCCTGCGTGCACACCCTCCCAGCATGTCTCGTACCGTAGTGCCGCTTTGCCTTGACGGGAAAGTACGTCGGAAAACGTACCGGCAAGGCAGATTTCTAAACAAAATGTCGAAAAAGTCACGGGGGGCAGTAACAGGAACACGGGGTTTCCAGCTAAGCAGGCTACTCTTCTAAATAACGGGGGGGCAGAAAGAACAGAAAATACAGGCATGCTGAATATCATTATCCGTCATGCGTAAGTTCCAAATCAATTAAAAATTTTGAATTCGGACACCTGGAGGCCAAGATATGGGGGCTCAAAGTAGAGGGGGGGGGGATGCGCAGAAAAATAAATGCGGGGGGCCCGAACTTTCTTTCCAGTGGGCCGCTTTCGATGGGAAGGCCACCATTGTAACCGCCTTGATGAGAGGAGCACGAATCCACTCTCAGAAGTGACCCTGTCGTAATAGGGAGGGGGTACCCACTTCTCAATGCCCACCCACCCCCCGTGCTACCAAGTGATGCACGAAGTGCCCACCTAGGGGTTTGAGCAACCTTCGTGGATTGAGATGAGACCAATAACATCTAAATCCATCAGCAAGCTTGCGTGTGCGCGTCTGGAACACGGGCTGCGTGTGGCGGGGGTCTGGGGGCGCAGCCCCCGGTAGCAAGGCTGCCCATGCTGCGTGTGTGTGCTTGCCCAGGTCACATGCAGCATGTGGGGATGGTCGGGGTCAGCCCCCTGGGTGCGCAAGTTGTCCTGGGTGCTTGCCATGCACACATCTGCCGCATGGGGGTGCAGCATGCAGCACGGCCCTCGTAACCAAGCGGCCCTTGCGCATCCTTGAGTGTCGATAGTTTTTTTTTGCAGGAGGCGGCGCGGTGGGAGCGCCTCGGGGGCGCCTGCAATTCGCGTCTGAAAAATACCACGGCCTGTCACGGCCTCGTGTGGCCGCCTGCGAGGTGCGCTTGGTCGCCCACTTGCATGAGCCCCGTGAGGCCTCCCTCCCCAAGGGTCCGCCGGTCTGCGCGTAGCGTCAGCACGATCAGGGGCTGCGAGCGGGGCCTGGTCACACGCGTTAGAAAGAGGGATTGGTGCCCGAAATGGTAGGAAACGGCAATTTTGATTGACGTGAACTACCGAACTAACGCATGTACTTCACGTCACGTGTAGTTCACGTCGTCAAAAATGGCTGCCCACAGCCTTCTCGTGACAGTCTTCACGTCGGCCGCCAGCGCTGGCACCCCTCACGTCACGCACTTCATGCCTCACAAGAAAATAAGAACAAGCCACCCTGCGCTGATGGCGCCTGCTGAATGCATTCCAGTTGTGTAGTTGTTCCAGGGGCATCCCCCTGCAATATAATCTCCTGGGGCAAACGTGTTGGCGACAGATTTGGCAAGATCTAGCCGGCGCATGGCGCTTGCATGACGCGCATGCATGCAGAAGAAGGTTGTAGCGCCCACGCAGCACGATGTTGGCCTGCACTTGGTCAGGAGCACGCCCGAAAAAGATAACTCACTGATGGCGCTCTTTGGCGACTGCGTCGTGAGGTCCACCGAGACCCCTGTGACTCATAGGTTTAGACAGGTGACGAGAAGCCCCCCAACTTTTGGAGGCCGACCGCGCGGCGTACGATAGTGAAACTTCGAGGTCGTCAACAAAACATTAATTGTGACCAATAACATCTAAATCCCGTTGGAAAGAACAGCAAAACACCTCAGGAGAGTCAACCCTGTATCTGCCTGGAAAGTGTAAACTGGAGGGTCCACACTCCTTGGTGCCCGTCGACTAAGCCATGTTACAGTTACAGTTACATCGGCTTTCCAGCAAAGACTACCTCTAGTCCTAGTACCACCGCCTAGACCCAAGTCCAGTTCTGGCCCTAACAATTACTTGTGAGGGGTTGTAGCCACCAGCCGACTGCCTGCCAACGTGTAGTCCCAGAGCAAAGAGGACAGCGATTGTGCGACGCCTCCAAAATAGGTCCTAACTGCTTCCAGGGGATAGGGAGTCAAGTGGCGCTTGCCAACCTACTTGACCGCCGAGGTGGAGGGGCTGGCGCCTGAGGGGCAGCCGGACCGTACGCCACGGCTCTCCACCCGACCCTATCCTGAGCACGCTCAAACGCCGTGTCCGAAAAAGTCTTCCAATCAGAACGAGTGCCACTAGTTTTCGCCTAGCTGCTGAATCAGTAGCTTAAGAAAATAGTGTCGGGAGGAGGATGGAGGCCGGCCTTGCTGCCGAGCCACATCCATTGTGCAGTCAAAAGTCCTACGAGGAAGACGAGAAGCCGGCATGCGCATCACATGGCCTAGCCACTGCATTAATCGCTTTGCCACAAGGCTCTCAATTGGCTCAGTGTCGCACGCCTGCCGAATATAAGTTAATCTGTTCCGGTCGACCAGGCGCACACCCAGAATGCGACGAAGGCAGTTAGAGTGGGCAACCTCCAATCGAGTCAGTTGTGTTTTAGGAGGGGCCCATGTTTCGCAGCCGTACAGAAAGTGGGGCAGCACGAAAGTGTTGTAAACCCGCATCTTTAGACTGCACTTGCATCTTCTTGCTGGCCCAAATCTTATCAAAAGACGCAAACACGCCCAGCGCGCGACCGACACGCACACCGATCTCCTCCTCCACACCACCACTTTGGGTTATCCAACTCCCTAGATACTTAAATGCAGAGACGGTCTTCACTTCACCACCAGTCAGCGCAAACGCAGGCAGATCCGCGTCAAAATCTGCTGGCAAAGCCATGGTATGACTAGATTTGGGGGACGACTTTGGCCATTTGCCGGCGAGTTAGACATTGCGATGGACAGCCCTTACTGTAAGGAACCCATGCGCCTTGGTCCCGGCTCCATGCATGGTGTATTCAGCGAGTTGGGGGGGGGGTCAGACCCACCAAAATAAATATGTACCATGCCTGCAGGAAATAAGTTTCTTGCCCCCCCCCCGTGGAAAAATTCAAAACACAAAAAGTGACGTCAAAACGGACGTCAAAACGGACGTCAAAACGCGAAGAAACGCAGAAAAACTCCGGCAAGGCACCAAATTCTAAATTCAGTCGACATTTCATAAAAGTGCCGGTAAGGCAAAGCGACACTTCGGTACATCACATGTGATTGATGTGTTGCCCCAGGGCTGCAGACACCCTTTGGGCTGGGCCGCATGGGCATGCGCCATGCGCCATGCAGTGCCGGCACGCGCACACGTGCAGCAACAGCGCGGCGCTCACTGAGCCCAGATTGCATGAATTGCAATTATCCTCGCCTCGGTGGTTATCCGGATGGGGTCTGGTTGCCCGTCCGGAAGTGTAGAAAGTGTGGACTTTCCCCCCCTTTTTTGCGTTAGGCTTCTCGTCTTCCTCGAACGACTTTTGACTGCACAATGTGGCTCGGCAGCAAGGCCGGCCTCCAGCCTCCTCCCGACACAATTTTCTTAAGCTACTGATTCAGCAGCTAGGCGAAACTAGTGGCACTCGTTCTGATTGGAAGACTTTTTCGGACACGGTGTTTGAGCGTGCTCAGGATAGGGTCGCGTGGAGAGCCGTGGTGTGCGGTCCGGCTGCCCCTCAGGCGCCGGCCCCTCCACCACGGCGGTCAAGTAGATTGGCAAGCCCCACTTGACCCCCTATCCCCTAGAAGCAGTTAGGACCTATTTTGGAGGCGTCGCACAATAGCTCTCCTTTTTGCTCTGGGACTACACGTTGGCAGGCAGCGGGCTGGTGGCTACCGCCCCTCACAAGTAATTGTTAGGGCCAGAACTGGACTTGGGTCTAGGCGGTGGTACTAGGACTAGAGGTAGTATTTGCTGGAAAGCCGATGTAACTGTAACTGTAACTGTTTTGCGTTAGCCTCTTCGGGACGTTTTCGTCCGATCTTGACCCCTTTGAACGGCCCTGACGCACACACACACCACACCAAAGGTGTCCGACGGACTGTGCAATTGACCACACGCACACACAACAGGCTTATTATATATACTCGCCCCAAGCGGCCGGGGTTGCACCAGGTTTGGTAGGCCTGTGTTCATAGATCTTCTCTCTCTCTCTTTATCTCTCTCTCTTTATCTCTATCTCTATCTCTCACACCGTTTCTCTCTCTGTTTCACTGGCTCTCTCTGTCTCACTCTCTCTCTCTGTCGCTCTCTCTCTCTCTCTCTGTCTCACTGTCTCTCTCTCTCAACTCTCTCAACTTTCTCTCTCTCTCCAAAGGGGGGGGGTCCACATGCCGGATGCCCCGCCCAGGCGCCCAGGCGCCATGCAACGTGCAACAGCACGAAAATGTGTCAGCGGGATGGGCGACGGCGTGGCCGAGACCGACGCATATTCCGCGGGCTGTGGCACGTTGCAGGGAAAAAATAACCGATAGGGAAAGGTTCCGAAACCGACGACGGCCAAAACTTTGCCGATGGACCCGAGACCGAGTGCGTTTACAGTGTTTACAGGACGCTCCCTTGGGGCTCGATTAACGGAGGCGCGTTCTTGTCGTCGAGCCCTGGACCCAGCAATGCGGCGCTGCTGGTGACGAGGATCTCCGTGCCGCTGACGAGCGGGGTAAAATACGACTGGCCTGGCTCCTGCTAGACTGCCCCTCGGTGGAACACTTCAAGGAGCGGCTTGCCCGGCGCTGCCATGGCTTGGCGAGTAGCCGCGGCGCTGCCGCGGCCCGTGCTGGGAGACGGCCCTTATCCTCCCCCATGCAGGACGCCATGCGGCACCGATCTCGACGAGTTGATCGACGAGCGGAGGAGCTGGCGCCCGTCAATGCATGCTGGACATTGGTCAAGATGGCTGCCCGTGGAGGCGGGCTACCATCACGGCTTCAGCGGTGGCGACCGCCGAGGCAACACAGAGTAAATCCGCTTCACCCATCGCAGCGTTCGTCACCGCGCTCATCCTCGGGGTCGCTCGTCTGCCGGTGACTGGCGTTGGAAGGTCTTCAGGCAGCCCTCATGACAACTCTGTCGTCCATGCACCCCTGGAGGGTGGGACCTGGCCATGCATGAGGCATGGGGCGCCGGCTGAGCCCCATGCAAACGAGAGCTGGACAGCCATGCACTGCCAGGCGGGGACCGTTCCAGTCAGCGCCAGTCGGCTCTGCCGGCTTGACTGGCCACAAGGCCACTACTGTGACCCTGAGGAAGGTCCTCTCCTATATGCTCCTTGCCAGACATGTCTCTCAGAGACCGCTGTTTGGGTAGTCTAGCCGGCGGGAGCGGTAGTCTATCGGCCGGGAGCCGGCGGTACTCTAGTACTTAAGTGTGCTGGAGTATCGGCGGGTGTCTCTAGTAGGAGAGTAGCCTGCTTAGCTGGAAACCCCGTGTAACTGTTACTGTTACTGCCCTCGGGCGTGGTGTTCAGGAGGGCCGACAAAACAAGCCAGGGACCTCTGTCCATCTGGTTGCTACAGGTCAAAGCCACCATGCATGGGGTCTAGGCCACAATGCGTCCCGCCCATCGCCATGCATGCATGGGCCGACGCGACATTCAAATCCCGTAGCAGTCGTGTGCGGCATCAAGCCCGTTGTTCCTGGCCGAAGGCATGCCAGTCCTGGTACTTGTAGTCCGCTCCACAGCGGAGAGCCGCCGGGTAAGCGGAGGCGACTCCACCCGCGCCCGCTCTTGACCGTCAAGAGCTGACGTTTGCATGGTTGCACGCAGCGCCAGGTCTTTTGTTTGTGAGTAGGCCACCCCCGTGTTTGATGTATATCCCGCTCTCACGAGCGGCGTGAGGTCTTGGCTGCCAGGAGGTCCAGCAGCAATGAAGCCGCCGCCAGATGTTGTTTCCAGGGGCCGCAACGTGGGCGCGCCTCACATAGCCCCCACCGAGTGCGCTGGAAAGCTGACTCTTCTGCGTCTTTGACCACAGGGGTCTAAGGGAGGAGGGAGTTATGGCCCGGGGAGTGTGGGGTAGTGGCAAA
This sequence comes from Chlamydomonas sp. UWO 241, assembly GCA_016618255.1. Classification (NCBI taxonomy): domain Eukaryota; kingdom Viridiplantae; phylum Chlorophyta; class Chlorophyceae; order Chlamydomonadales; family Chlamydomonadaceae; genus Chlamydomonas; species Chlamydomonas priscui. The sequence continues at coordinate 7,197 of VFSX01000999.1, read as the reverse complement.
CCGCCCCAAATTTCGCCACGCCGAGCCCTTTGTGCGCGCCTGGTGAAAGGGAACGCCAGATCTTTGGACATGGGCCCTTACTGTGTATATATACATGAATCAGGGCAGCTGTGGCCGAGGCGGCGCGACCGTGGGCGCAGCGGACCGTCTTCGTCGCAAGGGGGGCGCATGGAGTTGCATGGGAGGGGGGAGCAAGCGCAGCGACGCCTCCGGGCGCCGAATCCTGCTCCCACGGGCCCGCGACCGGGCGCGATGGATACCCAACTCCGCGTCGCATCTGTATTGTGTCGATGGGGGAGGGGGGGGGCAAGCGTCTGCTGTTCGGGGGCGTGGCTTACCACCAAAAACTGTGCTACAACAGCATCAGGACAGGCCACCCGGTGGCAGGGGGCTACAATCTGACTACACGGGGCTATAGAACAAGTGGAAGGGTAGTAGACAGAAAACGCAAGTGGCAGTGCGTGCAGTGGGCCGCCAGAGCTGCATGGGGGCGCATGGCGGAGACACATGGGGTGACAGCGCAGCGACAGCGCCGCTGCCCACACAGCGCTGAGCCCACAGTGGGGACATGCAACGAAATTCAAAATTATGTATTAAAGCTGAGCAAAGGGGGAGGGGGAGGGTGGCAGCGGCAGGCGGCGCTGGTTGCTGTCGGGACGCGCCCGGCCGGTTCTAGGGTTTTAGCTAGAGAGGCGCCCGCGACGGCTTGGCGCGCAGCAATGCAGCAGCCAAAATCATGCAGCAGGCCACGTAACCACCATCATCCACCATCATGACAGTGGAGCCGGGGCAAAGAGGGGGGGTGGCACAGAGCACCACCGCCGCCCGCGTGCGCATACTACATCGCAAAGAACTCCCGGATGGTTGCGTCGCGCTTGGGCGACAGCGCTTTGAGGGCAGAGTCGATCTTGGAGAACACGGGGTACATGTAGTCGTTGATGGCTTTGGGCGTGCCGCTCAGGTGTATGCCGTCACTCCACGTGGCGTCGGCCGCGTACGTCGCGTTGTGCCAAGAGTAGTGGCTCTTGGTGGACTTGGGCAGGTCAGGCCCCACTCCTCCTGCCGGACTGCAAACAGGAATTCCATCTTGGCCAGGAACGCCACGGCCGTCTTGAACGATGGCTTGAAGCCGCAGCTGTTGACGAGCAGCGCAAACTTGGCCTCGAGGTCGTCGGTGCTGAAGCTGCACTCCACGAGCATGGGCGTGGCCGCGGGCGCGTACTCCAGCAGCTGCTGCCCGCGCCTCCATGTTGGCGAGCATGACGGAGAGCAGCTCAATCGTGAAGCCGAGCACGGTGGTGCGCTTGCTCGCAGAGTTCGACACCGTGACCACGGCATCGAGTGTCGGGCGAAGCACGTCCCACAGCAGGGCCTGCACAGTGGATTCAGGGCCTAGTTTACTACCCCGTTAACAGGGGGGTAAAGTGAGCATTTCCTCAGTGACGAGTTAATACCCCCGGGCTCTACCCCCCCCTGAAAACAAGGTTTATTAGGGGTGATATGCGGGAAATACCATAGTTATTTCGTCTCTACCACCTGCTAATTCCGCGGTGCAGTTTAGCATGCTATTGTGAACGCCAACCCCTATACCATGGTATCGTCCGCCTCTCCTACCATGGTAACGTCCGCCTCTCCTACCATGGTTATGTCCGCCTCTCCTACCATGGTAATGTCCGCCTCTCCTACCATGGTAACTCGTTGTCGCTGCTAGGGGGTTAGCTGCAACAGTGCTGTTGGGTAGCTGCTGGGTAGCTGGTGAGTAGCTGCAGGGGGGCAATCATACGCCGGCATTTTGTTTACAAATCATTGTTGTCCTCCGTCCTTCTCAACAAATATCCAAATCTCTCACATCCATATTAAGACAGATCTCGGAACCCCAACGGCACCGCGCCACGCACGCACTCAAAACTCCACAGCAGATCTGTGCAACACGTGTGATCAATCCACTCAAGATAGACTCCCTTAGGCTTGACGCGCGCACAGAGCGCCGCGGCGGCAGAGATCTTGCGCGAGTTGGTAGGCAACAGCCCAGTTGCCGGCCACTTCACCTCAGCGCCCACCAGCGCACTGAACGCGTCGTACCACTCAGCAGTGGAAGGGGGCATGCCGTCACAGCTGACCAGTCAATTGCATCGGCCGCCGGGCGCCCACGCCGTCCTCCGCCAGCACGCCCAGCTCGCGTGCCACGTCCTCGTAGACAAACTCGAAGCGCATGGGCACCATCGACATGCCTGACTCGATCGAGACGCCCTCGCGCGCACGTACGATGGGCACATACTCCGGCACGTCGCGCGTGTCTCAGCCCGGCACCACGAGGAACATGCAGTCGCTGCGTGGTGTATGTGTGTATGCATGTGTGTGCGTGTGTGTGTGTGTGTGTGCGTGTATGTGGTTGATATGGCGAGGGAGGAAGGCGAGGGTTGTCATGCGAGGGGGTTGTCATGCGAGGGAGTGGTAGGCATATGAGTAGCAGGCAAGGGAAGGGCTGGGGGTGGCAGGCGAGGTATTGGCGAGGGGGTGGCAGGCAGGGGGATGACACGCAGAGCTCCTCAAGGAGTAGAGGCGAGGCAGTGGCTGGGAGTGGCAGTCAAAAGCGGTAGCAGCCGAGGGTGGCAGGCAGGCAGGCTAGGAACAGCAAGTTCTTACCCCTAGGAAACCTCCGAGCCGGAGTGCGGGTACTCGCTGCTCCCGTTGACCCAGCCGACGACCTTCTTGCGGCCCTTGGTACATGTCATCCATGACCCCTGGCGTCCAGTCCGGCTTGCCGTCGCGGGAGCCATCCTTGACTTTCACCTCGGCGACCTACAAGAGGGGGTGATATGCAAGGATGGAGCGAGTGAGAGCGCGCGCGAACACACAGAAGCTGAAGGGGTGCCGTGTGCGTGCATGCAGTGGGGGCACAGCAGCAGCGCACAGCAGCGGCGCACAGCAGCGGCGCAGAGCAGCGGCGCACAGCAGCGGCGCACAGCAGCGGCACGCAGCAGCGGCGTACAGCAGCGGCGTGCAGCAGCGGCGCACAGCAGCGGCGCGCAGCAGCGGCGCACAGCAGCGGCGCACAGCAGCGGCGCACAGCAGCGGCGCACAGCAGCGGCACACAGCAGCGGCGCACAGTGGCGGCGCACAGCAGATGGGAGCGCGCACACAAGGGGGGAGCCTTACCGCATCAGCTTGCATGCCCGCAAGCTGGGGTCGATCGATCGGCACGCAATCTAGGTTCCCTTTACGAGCATGCTGGGCAGCTTGTCCGCAGACATTTTGCGCTGATCACAGATGGTCTAACCTGCAGGTAGCATGCGGAGATTTGGCTGTTGGGCTGTGGGGCGGACGGCCATGCACGCGCAGCATGCATGCATCTGGCGCTCGCCATGCGGCGCATGGTGAGCATGCATGCGCTCATCATGCGCCACCCACCGCATGCATGCCAGTGCACGATCAAGCATCCACCCCAGCATGCCAGTGGTGCTGCTTGCTTTGAATTGGGGTGCGCAGCTGGGGCCTTTCGAGCTGGGGCCTTTGGAGCTGCTTGCATGCTTGACCTGCGAGCATGAGGTCAAGCAGCCACACGACGATGTCGGCGCCGAATGGGCTGCGATCCTGACCACGCGTGCACGCCATTCTAGATGCCGTTGGACGCTGCCCCCATCGCAAGCATGCACCCATGCGCCTCGCCCCCAAGCTCTCGCCCCTGCCCTTGCGCCTGCTCGCGACCCCGAGAATGAATGATTAACAACGCAAGCGTGGTGCCAGGTCACCTGGGGGATGCCGCTGCAGTCAGCTGCGGTCAATGCCTACCACCATGCCGACCCACCATGCCGACCCGCCGGGCCACCTGGCGCATCATCGCATCGCGTATTGTCTCGACGATAGGGACGCACTGGGACGAAGGCTGGACGAAGCTGGCTTGGGGTGCCTGTGAGTCCCCCACACACCCCACCTCTGCGTGTGGTGACCCACAGAATTCCATTCGCCTCATACATGCCCTCTCCATTCAGAGATTCACCCCAGACAGCACCCCATCTAAACTGCCAAACAGCTGCAGGACTTCCACACACACCTGACACACCCGCTACAAAATAGTAGCGCACCAACATAGAACTACAAGGAGGTAGCGCACCAGCAAGGGGCTACAGGGGGTAGTAGGCACAAAGATCACCCACCCTACATGCCCCCTGCATAATAGTATGGTAACTGTGTTTTTACAGGGTGAAGTTTCTTTGTCACGACGACACGGGGGGGTAACTGCTGCTACATTTTTTGGGGGGGGGTAGGGAGCAGGCCGGGGGCAGTAAACTAGGCCCTGAATCCACTGTGCTGCAGGTTATGGTGCCGGTTCCATGCGTACATGGCTGGTGAGGTGCATGTCCCACGCCTGGTGCGCATGGCTGAGCACCTTGCATCGATGCCGTGGCCGTTGATGACCAGCTGCACCTGCAGCTCGGAGTCGTACAGCAGCGCCTCGACGATCGGCACGTTCTGCGCGTTGGCGCTGGACGAGAGCACCGGCTTGACATTCCGCTGGTCGCTCAAGCCCTTCGCCGCAGCCAGCAGGTGCTGCTTGCACAAGAGCACGCACGCCGGGTCCACACCTGCCGTCTGGCTGCGCAGCTGTGAGATGAGGCTCTTGGCCTTGTGGACGTAGTCCTCGTGATCGCCCAGCCATCGCCCCGTGTGGCACGACACCGCTGCCTGGTACACAAAGGAGATGAAGTCGCGGCGCTGGGGCACTCGATCCATGCGCTGACACTCAAACGCGATCTGCGCAACCATGTTGCATGTTGCCCAGGTCTTGCCGCCGGATCGACGCCAATCGAGGTGCGTGGGGCAGACGGAACGCAAGCAGCGCCATCTCCGTGGTTGGCACGCCACCGCCCACGGCGCCCGGCCGGCACGCGAGCACGGGGCTGTCCGGGCTGGTGGGCAGCTCGACCCACTGGATGGGGTGCTTGGAGAACAGGTCCTCAAGCCGCAGGGGGGCTGGCGCAGCCACCTTGCCCCTGTCGCCTGCAGCCTTGCCCCTGCCACCTGCAGGCGCTTTGGCAGCAGCCTTGGCAGCAGCCTTGGCAGCAGCCTTGCCCTTGCCCTTGGCAGCAGCCTTGGACTTGACCTCGGCATCTGTCTCCGTCACCGACACGTGCTTGCGCGCCGCGCTCTCCAGCAGGTAGCGCAGCTGCCCCTGCCGCACCTCTCCCCGCAGGTACACCTCCGCGGCGCCCCTTTCGCAGCACGCGTCCGGGGGAGCCTCCATCGCAATGGCCATGCGCGTGAAGGTGCGGTCTGCCGCGCAGCAGGGGGGCCTGGTGTATCAACCCCCACTCATCCTCTGTGAGCAGCGACATGAGCTGCCCCCGCGGTTTCGCTGCGGCGTGGCCGCGCGTGCCGATGCCAAGGCCAGACCTGTAGCCAGTGTACACCGACGTGTCCCCGAAGCACACTCTCCAGTACTTCCTTGGCCCCCTGCTTGGCGATGGTCGGCTGGTCGGCCAGGTCGCCCACACGGATGATGGTGCTCTCACCATCGTACGCCTGGAAGATCACGTTGCACCCGGCAGGGCCGAGCGTTGCCTGGACGCGTGCCAGCAGGTGGCCGACCAGCAGCCGCACGTCTGCGCCAGACACCGAACAGACCGGCACGCGCAGCACAGGAGCATATGTGTGGTGCATCACGTCTTGCAGGCGCACAGTCAGCATCTTGGAGGCCATTGTGCGGCGCGTCGCAAACACTGCCCCCTCCGCTGCCGCTGCATCCTCGGCTGCGAGCGCATCGAGCGCCGTGTCCGCCGCAAGATGCACCGCACCGTCTTCCAGCTCTGGAGCCTCAGCTGGGGAGCACGCCTCGCCCGTGGCGTTGCCCTTCCACGGCATCGGATCAGGCATGGCGGTCGGTGCCGGTGCTGGTGCCGGTTGCTCCGTCGTCGCCTGTTGCACGGAGCCCAGCCACTTTGCCTGCTCCGCCGGTGTGGGGACAGGCAGGTTCATGTCGCTGTTGATGCCGCGCAAGTCAGCGATATCAGTGCGCAGCTCAGAGCTGTCATTGATTGCGGCGTTGATGCGCGACATCTCTGCGAGCAGCTTGCCGAGCTCTGCCATCTGCTTGACGTACAGGGCCTCCTGGGCTCGCGCACGCGGGCGGGCTGCAAAGTGTGCTGCGCGCTGGTTGTGGTCGTTCTAAACACGGGCGTAGCGGACGTGGAGGGCGGACTCTCCATCGCCAGGCTCGGTCTCTCTGCCCCCAGGCATGGGCTCTCCACCCTCCAGCGGCACACACTCGCGCTCTAGGAAGTCCGATACGCCCTCAAGCGCAAGGCGTGCAGCCGCTAGCAGTTGCTGACTGTTGAGCGACCTACTAAAACACAACTGACTCGATTGGAGGTTGCCCACTCTAACTGCCTTCGTCGCATTCTGGGCGTGCGCCTGGTTGACCGGCACAGATTAACTTATATTCGGCAGGCGTGCGAAACTGAGCCAATTGAGAGCCTTGTGGCAAAGTGATCAATGCAGTGGCTAGGCCATGTGATGCACATGCCGGCTTCTCGAATTCCTTGTACGACTTTTGACTGCACATTGGATGTGGCTCGGCAGCAAGGCCGGCCTCCAGCCTCCTCCCGACACTATTTTATTAAGCTGCTGACTCAGCAGCTAGGCAAACCTAGTGGCACTCGTTCTGATTGGAAGACTTTTTTGGACACGGCGTTTGAGCGTGCTCAGGATAGGGTCGGGTGGAGAGCCATGGTGTATGGTCCAGCTGCTCCTCAGGCGCCGGCCCCTCCACCTAGGCTGTCAAGTAGATTGGCAAGCGCCACTTGATCCCCTATCCCCTGGAAGCAGTCAGGACCTATTTTGGAGGCGTCGCACAATAGCTCTCCTTTTTGCTCTAGGACTACACGTTGGCAGGCAGCCGGCTGGTGGCTACCGCCCCTCACATGTAATTGTTAGGGCCAGAACTAAACTTGGGTCTAGGCGGTGGTACTAGGACTAAAGGTAGTATTTGCTGGAAAGCCGATGTAACTGTAACTTTAGATGAGCGACTGGCCGTGAACGAGCAGGTGGTGCACAGGCTTGAGCAGCTGTTGGAACTCAGTCTGGAGAAGCTTGGCGTTTGTGTGCTCGTCAGACGTGAAGGGAACGTCGGGCACGCGAGGCCGACCTGGGTCACCGTGAAACTCCATGTCGTTGGTCACGCGGATGAACTGCGTGTGG
>VFSX01001181.1:0-10515 GCA_016618255.1 Chlamydomonas sp. UWO 241 | reverse complement strand
CCCCATCTGGAAGGAAACCCCTGGTGTGGGTGCACGCCGGTGTTGTTGGATCATTTTCGCGCTGGGCCTACGCGTTGGCAGGCAGCCGGGTGGTGGCCACCCCCTACCACAGCCCCCTCATAGGGTGTGTTCCCACTCGGACTCTTACAAGTTTTCTAGAAAACTTCTAGGTTTTCTAGTCGCGCTAGAGGGCCCCCGAGTGACCCCCTAAGCAATCTAGAAGAAGTGTTTCCTCTTCAAGTCACAGTCGACGTTCAGTCAACGTTGCGAGCGTCTCCGACGTCGAGAACGCTCCAGTCAAAGTCGCTCCCCACCCTTCTTCCAGACAGAAGGAACTTCTAGGTCGTGAGTGGGAACACACCCACCGTGTTACCCCGGCTGTAGAAAGGGACGCACAAACCCACTCAAGACTGTGGAGAGGAGTGGAGAGGAAAGAAGAGTGAGGAAAACGCACCGTCGTCGCATCACCTCATACTCTGATGAGCTCGGCTGCCCGCGCCGCGCAGCCAGCTCTGCACTCGTGGTCGAGAGCTCATTGGTGAGGGAGGCAACGCGGCCCTGCGGGAGGGGGGGGGCAGTGTGTGTGTGTGTGTGTGTGTGGACAGTTCACTGCTGAGAGAGGCAACGCGAACCGTGTGTGTGTGTGTGTGTGTGCATGTGTGTGTGTGTGTGCGCCAGTAGTAGAACAGGCATTGCCGGTGCATGCGACGGCCTCATGTAACGCTTGCTTGGTTGGTTGTGTGTGTTTGCGTGTGCCAGCTCAGTGCTTGCGGTCGAGATCATTGGTGAGGGAGGCGACGCGGCCCTGGTGTGTGTGTGTGTGTGTGTGTGTGTGTGTGTGTGGGCGTGCATCTGTGTGCGTGTCAGCTAAGCGCTCGTGGTGGAGAGCTCATTGGAGATTGAGGCGACGCGGTCCGAGTGTGTGTGTGCGTGTGTGTTTGTCTGTGCGTGTGTGTGTGCGTGTGAAGGTGTGTGTGCGTCTGTGCGCGTTTCAGCTGAGCACTCTTAGTCGAGAGCTCGTTGGTGAGGGAGGCGATGCGGCCCTGGCGTGTGTGTGTGTGTGCGTGTGTGTGTCCGTGTGTGTGTCAGATCTGCACTCGTGGTTTGGAGCTTGTTGGTGTGGGAGGCGACGTGGCCCTGATGTGTGTGTGTGTGTGTGTGTGCGTGTGTGTGTAACTGTGTGTGACTGGCCTTTCATCCTGGCCGCAAATCCACCCCCCCCCCCAAATCCAACAGCGCACCTGCAGCTCCCCCAACACCTTTTGGCCCTCGTCTGCGCGGCCAAGAACGGCCGGAGCGTGCGGGCTCCAGGGCAACCCAGCAGTGATTTCCTTTATGGCGTGTGGCGCTGGATTTTGGAGGCATGGAGCCAAGGTCAAGTCAAATGGCACTCGAATAGCTAAAAAAAACGAGCAGGAAACCACTGCGACCTACATCCAGACCCGGTTCTGCCTCAAGACAGGGCCGTGAACATACGGCGTCGAACACTGGCCTTGAATTCTAGCCGCAAATCCACCCCCCCAAATACAACAGCGCACGTGCAGTCCCCCTCCCAGCACATTTTGACCCTCGTCTGCGCGGCCTAGCACGGCTGGGGCGTGCGGGCTCAAGGGAGGCCCAGCAGCAGTGATTTTGTTTTGGGCTCCTGGGAGCCATTGGGAGCCATTTGGCTACTGACGATCTCATCAGATAGAGCTCAACCAACCGAGCTGCTTGATGGTCTGACGATTCCATCAGATAGATCTCGTCAAGAGCTTGAAAATTACCGATGTTTGATGGTTAACGGTCAACGCTAAGGCAGCGGTCAAGGCAGTCAACGGGACGTTGGTCCGCGCACCGGCTTCCACAAAACAACTAAAACATCTAAAAACAAAATCACTGCTCAGCAGTGATTTCCGTTGCGGCGTGTGGAGCCGGATTTTGGAGCCATGGAGCCTGATCTCCAGCCAAGTGGCAGTCAAACAACTAAAAAAATCAATTAGAAGTTGTGCGGTCGGGCGCTACACGCCGAGCAAGGTCGAATGCGCTGCCTGTATAAGCTGCGTCACACACGGCTGTAAAATCCATCACCAACATGCAAAGGAAATCACTGCAACCCAAATCCAGAGCGCGGTTTGGCCCCAACATACAAACACTTCGAACACTGGCCTTGAACCCAGGCCTCAAATACAGGTACAGTAACAGAGGCATCGGCTTTCCAGCGAAGACTACTACCTTATAGTCCTAGTCCCACCGCCTAGGCCCAGGTCCAGTTCTGTCCCTTACAATCACTTGTGACGGGGCGGTAGCCACCAGCCGGCTGCCTGCCAACGCACCACCCTAGGCGCCCCTAGCGCAGAAAGGAGAGCGATAATGCGCCGTCTCACAAATAAACCCCAGCTTCTCCCTCAAAACCACCACCACTAGGTCCACCGACGCACCTGCAGCTCCCCCATCGCCTTTTGTCCCTCGTCCGCGCGCGCCGTGTGGCTGGCGGCCTCGGCGCGCGCAGCTGCCAGACGCGCCTCTGATGCCACGGCCTGCATAGTGGACAGGGGAGAGCAGATGGGGGGAGGGGGGGGGTCAGTTCATGGCCCCATAACAAGAGGCGTGCACAGAGCACGCTGAAGAAGGAAAAATCGTGCGCGCGCCGTGTGTCTGGCTGGCCTCGGCGCGTGCAGCTGCCAGACGCGCCTCTGATGCCACGGCCTGTACGCATGTGTGTGTGTGTGTGTGTTTGTGTGTGTGTGTGTGTGTGTGTGTTTATGCGTCATTCAGTTTTTTGTTTGGGGGGAGGGAGGTTTATGAGAGTGGTGTGGTGTGTGGGACTTGACAGCATCTGGTATGTTTCTGAGAGGCGACTGGCGCATGTGTGTGTGTGTGTGTGTGTGTTTGTGTATGTGCGTCATTCAGTTTTTTGTTTGGGTGGAGGGGAGGTTTATGAGAGAGGTGTGGTGGGTGGGACTTGACAGCATCTGGTATGTTTCTGAGAAGCGCCTGGCGCACGTGTGTGTGTGTGTGTGTGTTTGTGTATGTGCGTCATTCAGTTTTTGTTTGGGGGGAGGGGAGGTTTATGAGAGTGGTGTGGTGGGTGGGACTTGACAGCATCTGGTATGTTTCTGAGAGGCGCCTGGTGCATGTGTGTGTGTGTGTGTGTGTTTGTGTATTTGCGTCATTCAGTTTTTTGTTGGGGGGGAGGGGGAGTTTATGAGAGTGGTGTGGTGGGTGGGACTAGACAGCATCTGGTCCGTTTCCGCGAGGCGCCGCGTGGCTGGCGGCGCGTGGCTGGCGGCCTCAGTTCGTGCAGCTGCCAGACGTGCCTCCGATGCCACGGCCTGCATAGTGGACAGGGGAGAGCAGATGGGGGGAGGGAGGGGAGGGGGGTCAATTCATGGCCCCATAACAAGAGGCGTGCACAGAGCACGTTGAAGAAGGCAAAATCGTGCTCGCGCCGCGTGGCTGGCGGGCCTCGGCGTGCGCAGCTGTCAGACGCGCCTCTGATGCCACGGCCTGCATTGTGGACAGGGGAGAGCAGATGGGGGGGAGGGGGGGGAGGGGGGTCAATTCATGGCCCCATAACAAGAGGCGTGCACAGAGCACGTTGAAGAAGGCAAAATCGTGCTCTCGCCGCGTGGCTGGCGGGCCTCGGCGCGCGCAGCTGTCAGACGCCCCTCTGATGCCACGGCCTGCATAGTGGACAGGGGAGAGAAGATGTGGGGAAGGGGGGGAGGGGGGTCAAGTCATGGTCCCATACTAGGAGGCGGAGCACGCTCAAGGAGGTAGATGCGCGCGATGCACCGCGTGGCTGGCGGCCTCGGCGCGCGCTGTGGCCAGACGGGATTCTGACGCCAGAGCTTGAATGGAGGATAGGGGAGAGATGAGGTGTGTGTGTGTGTGTGTGCAGGTCACTCTCTGGCCCACCCAATCTGTCCCACACTCTCCATCACACTCAGTCACACACACTCTGCCCCACACTCTCGGTCCCACACTGTCTGGCCCACCTGCTCCCCCACGGGCGCATTTGCAGCACCAAGGCTGACCTGCAGTTCACCGCGCACTCTGCCCCAAACTTCCTGTCCCACACTTTAAACTCTGAACCGTTTAACCCTAAACCCTCGGTCCCACACTCTCAGTCACACTCTCAGCCGCACCTGCCTCCCCCATGCGTGTTTGCAACAGCACAGTGCACACATGTCCAGCTCTAGGTACTATCAACACAACGGGTGAGTCTGCGGAACCTGCTCCCCCATGTGCGCAGCAGCAGCAGCAGCGGCCACCTGCACACACTCTCTGTCCCCCACACTCTCTTGTGTCACACTTTATCCCACACTTCCAGCCACACCTGCTCCCCCATGCGCGCATTTGCAGCACCAAGGCTGACCTGCAGTTCACCGCGCACTCTGCCCCAAACTTCCTGTCCCACACTTTAAACTCTGAACCAAACAACCCTAAACCCTCGATCCCACACTCTCAGTCACACTCTCAGCCGCACCTGCCTCCCCCATGCGTGTTTGCAACAGCACAGCGCACACATGTCCAGCCCTAGGTACTATCAACAAATGGGGTGAGACTGCGGAACCTGCTCCCCCATGTGCGCGTTTGCAGCAGCAGCGGCCACCTGGACCCTCTCTCTGTCCCCCACACCCACTGTCACACTTTTTCCCACACTTCCAGCCACACCTGCTCCCCCATGCGCGCGTTTGCAGCACCAAGGCCGACGTGCAGTGAAGTGCGCATTCTGCCTCACAATTCCTGTCTCATACCTTAAACCCTGAACCGTACAACCCTAAACCCTCGGTCCCACACTCACACTCAGTCACCCACACTCAGCCGCACCTGCCCCCCCATGCGTGTTTGCAACAGCACAGTGCACACACGTCCAGCCCTATGTACTCAACACAAGGGGTGAGTCTGCGGAACCTGCTCCCCCATGTGCGCGTGTGCAGCAGCAGCGGCCACCTGGACCCTCTCTCTGTCCCCCACACCCACTGTCACACTTTTTCCCACACTCCCAGTCACACCTGTTCTCCCATGCGCGTGTTTGCATTAGCAAGGTCGACCTGTAGCGCTGCACACCGCGTGCGCAGCACTGCCACTTTGACGCCGTCGTCCGTCGCTCGCCCCAGCTGCGCGTTGGCTTCCGCCACCTTCTCCTCAGCTTCCTTGGCCGCCCCGATGCAGCGCACGTTGTCGCGCGCGAGATCGTTGAGCTGGGCATTGAGAGAAGAGACATCGGCCTGCGTGTGTGTGTGTGTGTGTGCGCGCGTGTGTGTGTATTTGTGTGTGTGCCTGGCACGTGGGTGTGCATGGGGAGGAAGGAAAGCACACCAAATTGTGTGTGTGTGTGTGCGTGTGTGTGTGCGAGCTTGTTGAGCTGGGTGTTGAGAGAAGAGACGGCGGCCTGCGTGCATGTGTGTGTGTGCGTGTGTGCGTGTGTTTGTGTGTGGTGTGTGTGTGTGTGCAGGGTGCGCAGGCGCGTGCCTGTGTGTGTCAAACTTGTGTGATTGGGGGGGGGCACGTCCGTGTGTCTGTCTGTCTGTCTGTCTGTCTTCTGTCTGTCTGTCTGTGTGTGTGTGTGTGTGTGCGCGCGAGCTCGTTAAGCAGGGCGTTGAGAGAAGAGACGTCGGCCTGCGTGTGTGTGTGTGTGTGGGGGGGGGGCGGGGCGCGTGTGTCTGTCAATTTAACTTGTGTGATGGGGGGATCTGATGGCTGCGGCTGCCATGCGGGACGTCTCGGGCGCGCTGCACAACGGTCCAGACGGGGTGCTGAAGGCCATGACAGAGTCATTCGGCAAGCTATATGGCGAGGAGACCAAGCTCAGCGACGAGACCCTGAACCAGCTGGAGAACGATGTAGCGGCGTTTGAGCTCACACGCGCCACAGAGGTGGACGAGGCGCACGGGCGCCCCCCTGACCTGGCTGAGACGGGGGCGTGTGTGCGAGCGTTGCGCTCGGCCGCCGCTCCGGGCGGTGACCAGCTGGACGCCCTGCTGTTGCGGTGCCCACCTGCCATCGCATGGCTCCACCGGGTCATCATCGCCGTATGGCGGTCGGGAGAGCCCCGAGGGAATGGAAAACTGCTATTATCACACCGTTATATAAGGGAAAGGGTCCGCGTGACTCCCCTGGTAACTACCGCGGTATAAGCCTTCTCTCTATTGCCAGGAAAGTGTACGCTGCCATACTTCTGCACCGCGTCTCCACGCAGGTTGATGGTCAGTTGCATGAGGCTCAGTGTGGTTTCAGAAAAAGCAGAGGGACTGTTGATGCAATTTTTACTCTGCGCTCGCTGAGCGCGGCACATGCCGAGTACAAACAATGCATGGCTGTGGCATTTGTCGACTATTCTACAGCTTACGATTGCATAAACTGTGCGGCACTGTGTAGAGTCTTTAGATTATATAGTGTTCATCCGCAAATTATTGATCTGTTGGAAGATCTTCACACCAACACCGCAGCTGCCGTGCGGCTGGCCGGGAAAATCGGGAACAAATTCCCCGTGTCGTCTGGTGTGCGACAGGGGTGCGTCATTGCTCCTGCGTTGTTCAATGTTTTTATTGACCACATAGTGAAAAAGGCGCTAGACATGATGCCAGAAGGGCTGGCGTGTCCGTCGTGACCCGAGCCGGCGGCTCTGTGTTGTCGTCGTCGGTTGAGCGCATAGTAATGCTGATGTATGCCGACGATTTCTGTTTGTTCTCGCATGACCCAGCTCAGTTGGCGCTTATGCTGAAAATCCTTGACAAAGTGTCCTCTAGCTTTTGCATGCAAATCAACGCCGCCAAGACAGAAGTGATGATTTTGCCAGCAGATTTTGACGCGGATCTGCCCACGTTTGCGCTGACTGGTGGTCAAGTGAAGACCGTCTTTGCATTTAAGTATCTAGGGAGTTGGATAACCCAGAGTGGTGGTGTGGAAAAGGAGATCGGTGTGCGTGTCGGTCGCGCGCTGGGCGTGTTTGCGTCTTTTGATAAGATTTGGGCCAGCAAGAACATGCAAGTGCAGTCTAAGATGCGGGTTTACAACACTTTCGTGCAGCCCCACTTTCTGTACGGCTGCGAAACATGGGCCCTACTAAAACACAACTGACTCGATTGGAGGTTGCCCACTCTAACTGCCTTTGTCGCATTCTGGGCGTGCGCCTGGTCGACCGGCACAGATTAACTTATATTCGGCAGGCGTGCGACACTGAGCCAATTGAGAGCCTTGTGGCAAAGCGATAAATGCAGTGGCTGGGCCATGTGATGCGCATGCCGGCTTCTCGTCTTCTCGTACGACTTTTGACTGCACAATGGATGTGGCTCGGCAGCAAGGCCGGCCTCCAGCCTCCTCCCGACACTATTTTCTTAAGCTACTAATTCAGCAGCTAGGCGAAACTAGTGGCACTCGTTCTGATTGGAAAACTTTTTCGGACACGGCGTTTGAGCGTGCTCAGGATAGGGTCGGGTGGCGAGCCGTGGTGTACGGTCCGGCTGCCCCTCAGGCGCCGGCCCCTCCACCACGGCGGTCAGGTAGATTGGCAAGCGCCACTTGACCCCCTATCCCCTAGAAGCAGTTAGGACCTATTTTGGAGGCGTCGCACAATAGCTCTCCTTTTTGCTCTGGGACTACACGTTGGCAGGCAGCCGGCTGGTTGCTACCGCCCCTCACAGTACCTTGGTGTTTAGGGCAGAACTGGGACTTGGGCTAGTCCGTGTACCGACCACCCGCCCTAGACAGTGCCAGTTCTGGCCCTAACAATTACTTGTGAAGGGCGGTAGCCACCAGCCGGCTGCCTGCCAACGTGTAGTCCCAGAGCAAAAAAGAGAGCTATTGTGCGACGCCTCCAAAATAGGTCCTAACTGCTTCTAGGGGATAGGGGGTCAAGTGGCGCTTGCCAATCTACTTGACCGCCGTGGTGGGGGGGCCGGCGCCTGAGGGGCAGCCGGACCGTACACCACGGCTCTCCACCCGACCCTATCCTGAGCACGCTCAAATGCCGTGTCCGAAAAGTCTTCCAATCAGAACGAGTGCCACTAGTTTCGCCTAGCTGCTGAATCAGTAGCTTAAGAAAATAGTGTCGGGAGGAGGCTGGAGGCCGGCCTTGCTGCCGAGCAACATCCATTGTGCAGTCAAAAGTCGTACGAGGAAGACGAGAAGCCGGCATGCGCATCACATGGCCTAGCCACTGCATTGATCGCTTTGCCACAAGGCTCTCAATTGGCTCAGTGTCGCACGCCTGCCGAATATAAGTTAGTCTAAGTTAGTGCCGGTCGACCAGGCGCACACCCAGAATGCGACGAAGGCAGTTAGAGTGGGCAACCTCCAATCGAGTCAGTTTTGTTTTAGTAGGGGCCCATGTTTCGCAGCCGTACAGAAAGTGGGGCAGCACGAAAGTGTTGTAAACCCGCATCTTAGACTGCACTTGCATCTTCTTGCTGGCCCAAATCTTATCAAAAGATGCACACACGCCCAGCGCGCGACCGACACGCACACCGATCTCCTTTTCCACAACCACTCTGGGTTATCCAACTCCCTAGATACTTAAATGCAGAGACGGTCTTCACTTCACCACCAGTCAGCGCAAACGTGGGCAGATCCGCGTGTAAATCTGCTGGCAAAATCATCACTTCTGTCTTGGCGGCGTTGATTTGCATGCCAAAGCTAGATGACACTTTGTCAAGGATTTTCAGCATAAGCGCCAACTGAGCTGGGTCATGCGAGAACAAACATAAATCGTCGGCATACATCAGCATTACTATGCGTTCAACCGACGACGACAACACAGAGCCGCCGGCTCGGGTCACAACTGACACGTCAGCCCCTCTGGCATCATGTCTAGCGCCTTTTTCACTA
Organism: Chlamydomonas sp. UWO 241; assembly: GCA_016618255.1. NCBI lineage: Eukaryota > Viridiplantae > Chlorophyta > Chlorophyceae > Chlamydomonadales > Chlamydomonadaceae > Chlamydomonas > Chlamydomonas priscui. The sequence continues at coordinate 1,701 of VFSX01001181.1, read as the reverse complement.
TGTGGTCAATAAAAACATTGAACAACACGAGCAATGACGCACCCCTGTCGCACACCAGACGACACGGGGAATTCGTGCCCGATTTTCCCAGCCAGCCGCACGGCAGCTGCGGTGTTGGTGTGAAGATCCTCCAACAGATCAATAATGTGCGGATAAACACTATATAATCTAAGGACTCTCCACAGTGACGCACGGTTTATGCAATCGTAAGCTTTAGAATAGTCGACAAATGCCACAGCCATGCATTGTTTATACTCGGCATGTGCCGCGCTCAGCGAGCGCAGAGTAAAAATTGCATCAACAGTGCCTCTGCTTTTTCTGAAACCACACTGAGCCTCATGCAACTGACCATCAACCTGCGTGGAGACGCGGTGCAGAAGTATGGCAGCGTACACTTTCCCGGCAATAGAGAGAAGGCTTATACCGCGGTAGTTACCAGGGGAGTCACGCGGACCCTTACCCTTATATAACGGTGTGATAATAGCAGTTTTCCATTCCCTCGGGGCTCTCCCCGACCGCCATACGGCGATGATGACGCGGTGGAGCCATGCGATGGCAGGTGGGCACCGCAACAGCTTGGCGTCCAGCTGGTCACCGCCCGGAGCGGCGGCCGAGCGCCACGCTCGCCCACACGCCTCCGTCTCAGCCAGGTCAGGGGGGCGCCCGTGCGCCTCGTCCACCTCAGTGGCGCGTGTGAGCTCAAACGCCGCTACATCGTTCTCCAGCTGGTCCAGGGTCTCGTCGCTGAGCTTGGTCTCCTTGCCATATAGCTTGTCGAATGACTCTGTCATGGCCTTCAGCACCCCGTCTGGACCGCTGTGCAGCGCGCCCGAGACGTCCCGCATGGCAGGTGGGATCTGATGGCTGCGGCTGCGGCCCGCCAGCCTGTCGCACGTGCGCGCAAACTGGCGCAGATTCTTCTTGCGTAGCATGTCTTGCGCCTCCGCCACCTGCTGGCCGATCCACCTCTCCCTGTCTCCCTGCGTCGGCCGCGCGGTTGGCGCGGTTGCGCTCTCGTTTGGCAGCAGTAGACTTGCTCCTGAGCCATGCCGTGTGCGCGCGCTGCCGGGCGTCCATGAGCCGGAGGGTTGCGCTGCGCACAGAGTGAACTTTGCGCAGGCGCAGCCGCGGCGGGCTGCCGTTGTGGAGCGAGTGGTTGGTAGGCCACCTCGCGAATGGCTAGCAGGCCATCGCGGTTCGTACTGCCGCCTGGGCATCAGCGCCCTCGGGCGGCACGGCCTCCAGCAGCCCAAAGCGATCGGACAGCTGGAGGTTGAACTCACGACGGACAGCCAGGCACCGCAGCTGTGAAGAGTCCCATGCGCGCCGCTGAGAGCCGCCTGCATGGCGGGAGGCTCGCATGCGGAGGCGCATGGACAGTACCACCATGCGGTGATCGCTGTCCCAGGTTGGGCTCCTACGCACCCTACAGTCTGTCACCGCATGCGGCGCGCGACCAGGATGTAGTCCTTGACGCTGTGCAGGCGGCGCACAGAGCATGCATGCCGTCTGCTCTGTGCAACAGCCATGGGGCTGATGTGGGTGTACTGGTGCTCAGGCCTGTGGAGGTAGAGAGTGTTGGCAGCGCGCAGGCTGCATGCAGTGGCAGTGTCAAGGAGCAGGCGACCGTTCCTGCTGGCCACCGCTGGCCACCGCTGGCTCCGTGAGGGGCAGGTGCTTGCCAACGCATTCGTGGTCGGA
>VFSX01001117.1:0-12425 GCA_016618255.1 Chlamydomonas sp. UWO 241 | reverse complement strand
CCCCCCCCACACACACACACGTCAGCTCCCCTGTACAGCCCCCCCGCCTCCCACCCACAGCCCATGCCCCCCCTACAGCTCCCGCCAGGCCCCCCCAAGCTCTCCCATGGGAGGCCCGCCACTCCCTCAGCTCCCCCGGGCACCAATGCGTCCATGCATGCATGCATGCATGGACAGGGGCCCCCCCGCTGCTGCCCCCCCCCCCCCCCGTCCACCTCCGCTGCCCCCGACTGCCCCCATGGGCAAGAAGTATCCCACCTTTGTTTGCGTGAGTGCTGGCCTGCCGGCCGTTGCTCCGGCGCACTCCTGCAGACCCTAATACACGCGCGTCCATCTGCCCGATCTCCGATATCCTCCCACCGGTTGCATGCAGATCACATGCGATGACGCAATCCCGGAGGCTGAGCTGGCGGCGAGGGACACAGCAGCGACACGAGATGGAGGTCACACATTTCCCCTTTGCCGCTAATGCGCCCGGAAGACGAACCGCAGCAGACACATATGCATGCATGTATAGATCGTGTTGGTATGCCAGCGGGGGACGGTGGCTGCTTGCATGCTGATGCCGATGTTGACAAGGGGGGGGGGGGGGGGACGCCGCCTCAAGACCAGCTTCCGCCAGCTTCTCTAGCGCCTGCTAGGAATCCTTGCGGAACATGAGGTTTCAAACGGGTGTCAGTCAGAAATTGAATCAAAGCATGTATTGGATTCGTCATATCACTGGTGGAATAAAGCCACATTAATTTTCAATGAAACTGTGGCAGTTCACTGCAGTGGCAATAAATCAGAACATCGCAAAGCGTAGGCCACGCTTCAAGGCCGGCGTCACGGTGGCACTGTGTCCATAGAATGCACACGGCGCGTATGCAGCTGCGGCAATGCAACGCTTGCATGCACTTGCCAGTGGGTCCGCACAGCCTGCGCGGCACAGCCAGAGCGCCACCTGCGGCTGCATTGTCCTGTGTGCAATGGCGCTTGCGGTGGCTGTGGTTGCCACAGGCTCGCAGTCTGTCATCATCGTCATCATCATCAAGCCTGTTGCAGCCGCTCGGCGGCCGCCTGGTCAAAGCTGTGGGACTGAACCAAGGAGCACACCGGCGCACCACCAAACACAAGCAACGGAGTTCGTGGCAGGCCGGCAGTGGTGCGCGGCACGACAAAGGCGGGCGGAGTGCGCAGGCAACGGCGCACGCGACCCGAACAAGGCGCAAATCCACATGGGCGGCCCAACGCCCAAGCACCCACACCGACCGCCCAAACCGCAACACCATCGCGCGCGGTGCGCCGCCGGGGGGGGGGGATAGAGAGGGTGGGATGGCCAAGCTCACGTACTGGAGGAGGGCAGGCCGCGTCAGCGCGGGGGGCGACCAGACGTCCGTGACGATACAGGCATGGGGTGCGGAAGCGTGAACCCGCTGCAGACGCCGCGCGTTTTTTCTTGTTCACTTCGTTTTTTTAGGGGCGCCGGGTTGCGGGTGGGTGTGGGGTGTGGTTGGTTGTGGGGGGTGAGTGGGTGGTGTGGGTGGTTGGAGTAGGTGTGTCCTGAGTGTTCTTGGGCGCAAAATGTTGGATTTGAGAAGTTGTTAGGGTAGAGTTTGCACAGTTGCAGCGGCAACTGACGCCAGCCTTGTCGTGACGACCACACTCAGGCATGCCACCGCAAATAAGCTTGCTTGTGTTTGGTGGTGCCGCAGGTGGTGATGCCATTGGTTCAGTCCAACAGCTTTGACCAGCGGCCGCACGAAGCGGCTGCAACAGCTGATGATGATGACGATGATGGAGCAGACTGCGAGCCTGTGGCAACCACAGCCACCGCCAAGCGCCATGCACACAGGCACATGCAGCCGCAGGTGGGCGCTCTGCTGTGCCGCCGCAGGCTGTGCCCTGGCACCCCACTGGCAGTGCATGCAAGCGTTGCATTGCCGCAAGCTGCACCGCGCCGTGTGCATCTATGGACACAGTCACGTGACGCCGGCCTTGAGCGTGGCCTAACGCTTTGCGCATGTCCTGACATTTTCTTTGCACTGCCATGTGAACTGCCCCAGTTTCATTGAAAATTAATGTGGCTTTTATCAAGTGATCTGACGACCTCCAATACATGCTTTGATTCCATTTCTGAACTGACACCCGTTTGAAACCTCAGTTCCGCAAGGATTCCAGCAGGGCTAGAGAAGCTGGCGGAAGCTGGTCTTGAGGCGGCGTCCCCCCCCCCCCCCCCCCTTGTCAACATCGCATCAGCATGCAAGCAGCCCCGTCCCCCGCGCGCATACCAACAGATCCTATACATGCATAGCATTAAATGTGTCATGCTGCGGTTCGTCTTCGGGCGCAATTAGCGAGCAAGGGGATGTGTGACCTCCATCTCGCTGTCGCTGCCGTCCCTCGCCGCCAGCTCAGCCTCGGGATTGCGTCATCGCATGTGATTTGCGATGCACCACGGGTGGGAGATATCGGAGACGGGGCAGATGGACCGCGCGTGTATTGGGTTGCAGGAGTGCCCCCGGAGCAACGCCGCAGGGCCAGCACTCACGCAAAAAGGTGGGAACTTCTGCCCATGGGGGCAGTGGGGGGCAGCGAGGGGACGGGGGGGGGGGGCAGCAGCGGGGGGGCCCCTGTCCATGCATGCATGCATGCATGGACGCATTGGTGCCCGGGGGAGCTGAGGGAGTGGCGGGCCTCCCATGGGAGAGCTTGGGGGGGCCTGGCGGGAGCTGTAGGGGGGGCATGGGCTGTGGGTGGGAGGCGGGGGGGCTGTACAGGGGAGCTGACGTGTGTGTGTGTGGGGGGGGGGGCACATGCCACCAAACGTGACGCGACGCAGGAGCCTTACAATAAATGTACTTCACGTCAAGTGTAGTTCACGTCAGCTGGACGGCAGCTCTGCTTGGCTAATGCTTGCCGTGTGCATGCAAAAGCTAATCATGCAGAGCCCATGCAACCCTGGCTTCATCCTCCTTTTGCCGAGGAGATTATGCTGTAGGCTCAGTTGTGTCAGATCAGGATTGGGCCTGCGACGGTGACGGGGACGCAGAGAAAAGTGTGAATTTCACCGCCGGCAGCACTCATTCTAACACTCGATGCATGGTCACCTGAACTGTGTAGGAGTCCTTTCCATCGATGGCTTGTCTTGTGCTCCCGTCGCCCTGCATCCGGCCCGCCGGGATCGCCGCTGCAGCTGGAAGTCAGCCAGCCGCCCACCCCTCCGCAGCTGCAGCCGCCCAGCGTCTCGCTGGCTGCCTCTTCCGTCGAGTCGGCCGCCGACCAAAGCGGCCAGCGCGTGCCGCCCCCGCCGTCACTCGACGTCCCAGCGCTGCTTGGTGCAGGACCCACCGATGGCTCGCAGCAGTACTTCAGCTCCGTGCAGCCAGCTCAGGGCCCCACAAGCAGCGGCTTCTCCCGAGACGTCAGCCAGCACGACGGGGCGCAGCCTGAAGGCTGGCGTGGGCGCCAGGAGATGGCGCCAGGAGATAGCGAGGAGATGATCAGGGTGCGCTTGCATCACGGATGCAGGGGGAGGGGGGGGGGCACAGACAGGTAGCACAGGAACAGATTGGTTTTTTCTTTTGCGTGCCAGGGTTGTGCCATATGGTAGACAGCGGGTACAAGTTGCCGTAGCGTTGATCACAAAAGCTGGGAGCATTCGTAGGCCGTCACATGCGCGCTATTACCTCCACCGACTCCACACATGCTTGTCCTGACCTCTTTCAACTTCACACATGCTTTGGGGTGACGCCTCCCTCAGGTGCACGTGAGCGAGAAGGTGCTCGTGAGCGAGAAGCTTCTCCACCTCACAACAGAGATGCTGGCCAGCGGCAGCAGCGATGCCTCAGATTACACGGGGCGCTGGGGCGAGGCGCTCGTGTTCAAGTACCTGCAGCTGGACCCACAGGTGCGGGTGCCCACACATATTGTCCACAGCTACAGTTGGGTTGAGTTTAACAGGTCAAGGTTGAAGAATAACTATACCCTAGACCCTGAACCCTAAACCCGTAAAGCCTCAACACTGAAACCTAAACCCGTAAAACCCTAATCCCCAAACCCTAGGAGTACTCCTATAGTTGGTGGTCTACGTTGGGCAGTTGGATTAGCACGTCCAATTCACCCGTGACATAGACGGCTTCCTGCGTTGGTGCGTGGGGCAATGAAGATACGCCACTTCGGGAGTAGGACTAGGACTAAAGCCATAGTGCCATCACCGACACTGCAACTTGACCTAAGTGGCTGTGTGATTGAAACCTTCAGTGCCAGTGTGCTATGTGTGGTCCCGCATCACACACATGTGCCCTGCCCAACCCAGGTGTCAGACATGGGCTTGTCCGTGGAGTGGGTGAATGAGAAGGTGGAGAGCGGCAAGCCGTACGGCATCTGCCTGCGCAAAATCGCCGGAAAGATCGAGGTGTACATTGAGGTCAAGAGCAGTCAAGAGAGTGAAGAATCACCGAGCTGATTGATCAATGAGCAGTACCCACACACTCGTTCACACAACACACATGCGCACGTGCACACACACCAAACACACACGCACGCACACACGCACACGCTCAACCATATGCATGCATGGACACACAGGACAAAACGCTAGTGGAGGTGTCCGCCAAGGAGGTGCAGCTGGCAATCAAGGAGGGCAGCAGGTGAGGGGCCCCATCCACATATTGGACTGCTTTGCCCCCAGACTGACCGCATACTTCAATACCTCAGCCGTCCCCCCCCCCCCTGCCGGCCAGCCGGCCTCAAAACAGGTGGATCACAGTTAGAAGTAGTACCAGCAACGGCAGGCGGTTAAACGCTTGGAGGCTCCATCATCAATCATCCGTGCAACAATAAAACAGACAACATCCGTCCGCGCCCCCATCTGCTCTGTGTAGGTACCACGTGTACCGTGTGCACGGCGCAGGCAGCGCGATGGGCTCCATCAGCAAGTTCACAGGCCCTGTAGACAAGTGGCATCGGCAGGAACTCAAGGTGTTCATGCACCTCCCCGTGTGACACGGCTGCCCGATTCAGCGTGACGGCGGCGCCGCCAGCGCGCCGGCGCACACCGGCGGCTACTTTCACACAATTGTAGCCGGGCAACCGGCTGCTGGGGAGTGACCGCGAGTGCGAGCCCCATTGTGTAAGGTACAAGCCCTCGGAGAGTCAAGCCGTGAGGACTCAGCCTGCTCTCTAAGAGGTGAGTGCCACGGCGGCTGTGCCTCAGAGCACGGTTTGCAGCATGGCGCACAAACCCTGCTTACCCTGCAATGAGAAAGACAAGAGTTAAGTCGTGTTGGGAGAGCCAGCTCTGCGTAATGCGGGTAGCTGGGAGTGCAAGAATCTGGTGTCCACCTCCCAGCAATGCGTGGAGCTGGCTCCATTGGTGTATAAGGCGGCTCTCAACGCCCCCAGCCGGTCCCATTGTACATTAGAGGAAATGCTGCTTGTGTTGTAACACTCTTCCGTCTATCCTCGTTCCTGGACCAAGCCAGACAGCCCCAACGCAACCAATCCTTATCACCGTAGCCTCTGCGTACATTGTCGTCACCTCCGCACCTTGCCTTTCTCCTTTCTCCTCCGTCCTTCGCTCGCGCTAGTGTGTGCACAGCACTGTGCACACACCTGCACCTTGACTACGTCCTCCCGGGGTGGCATGATGCAGAATACGAATGTGAATACGTAGTAGGATCCCACTAGGCAGCTAGTTTCCCACGCCCAAAGGGTGTGTACTGCAAACTGTAAACCGTACCATGATACGATGCGGAATACGGGGGGAATACAGTGGAAGAATACGGTGCTGCAATTAAGGCACCACACGCGTGCATGAGCCCATGCATCATCACATGTACGCTGACAACGTCTCTAACTACGTAGCATATGCAGAGATTGCCGCTGGGCTGGGCAGTGAGGGGGGGGATCTGAGCAGGAGGTGAGAGATCGGGAGAGCAGGCGAGAGAGGGGGGGACCTGAGCAGGTGAGAGAGAAGGGGAGCTGAGCACGTTGGAAAGCAGAGGGGGGGGGGGGAGAGGAGAAGGGGGGAGGAGGATAGGGAGGGTAGGCGTGCACGCATGGGCACTGCTCGCAGGATCTCGACAAGCACTTCCAATGGGGGCCCCAGGCAAGCACACCTGGCCTCGCATGTCCCCCATCAGCCTACCAGATGCAGTGACTTGAAACCCAGACTTCCCAACTCGAACAGCGGCAGCTGCCGGGATAGTGTGCTGATCAGCATGAGCATCATGCGCAGGCACATGCGGCATGCACGAGTGTCGCCACGCCATGCATGGGGCGAACCCTTGAAGCGTATGATGACAACACCCAATGTTATATGTATGCATCAAACAAGTAGAACTGTGAGCAAGGAAGTTTCTCAGCAGTGGTAAAACTCGAATTGACTTCTCTTTTGAGCAGTGTGAGTGAGAGGTGTGAGGGGCATTATTTCAGCCCACGGTCGGAGGCCCAGCTGTCCCTCTTGGCAAAAGGGCCGTCGCGGAGAGGAGCATCGACGTCGCGGTGGTTTCCAAAAACAGGTCGGCCTTCAGCACAAATGCGTAGCGCGTGCACCGTCGCATGTCGCCTGTCTATCGCGTGCACCGTCGTACGTCGCCTGGCTATCGCGTAGCTCTCGGCTGACGACGGCGGCCGCGCCCTTCCCCGCGCGCATGCGCAGGGACTGCCTTTGACTGCAGCTGTCAGCACGCTAGCCAAGCTAAACCAGGTGTGCCTAGGCTGTATGTGTGAGCAAGGGCAGAGGGACTATTGGGGGGGGCTATCAGCTGCTTGAGGGAGGGTGGAGGGGCAGCGCATGTGCGGATCTGCCGTTGGCCACTTGCATGGGGACACCCCATGCGCAGCGAGTCAGCAGGGGGCACCACCTGAATGCAGGGAGGGCACCACCTGAGTTCACCACCTAAAGGCCATGCAGAGGCTGCTTGGTGGTGGTGGTGGTGGTGGTGGAGGGGGCAGTTCAGGGAGATGCGTAGGTTGCGCGCATGGGGCGGGCCTGCCATGAAGTTCGGTGATTCAGCAGGGGCAGCACCTAAAAGCGGGGAAGGGGGGAGGGGGGGCACCACCTTCAGGCCATGCAACAGCTGCTCATTGGGCGAGGGGGGTAGTTTAAACCCAAACCCTAAACCCGCTCTGCAACTCTACTCGGCACTCTACTCAGCAGCCACACCGCACCCACTACCTCACGCACACCCTTGGAGCACACTCACCAAGGCCCCTGGAACACACTGACCAGGTGCCCTCAGTTCAATCATGTGTGCTGCACCCGCAGCATCCAGCGTATGTATGTAGAGCAAGGACTTGTCCCTGAAACCTAAACTAAATCCACATCCATCTGACTCCCTGTCAGTTGATCACACTGCGTGCACTGCGACCACATCTCCCACACTGCAGCTTCCATGGCTTCCATGCTCGGTTCCGACCTGCCTGCAGAGGTGCGACGCACGGCACGAGCAGTTTGGGGCCTGCATGCGAGAGCGCCATGCATGCAAGCAGTCGCTCCACCCCGCAGCCCCCACAACTCCAGCTGACAGCGTTGACTGCCTCCTACCCCCAGATCGTCAACATGCTGCCATCGGACTCGTCGGGGCAGTTGGAAATGGCGTCGCGGATAGTCAATTACGCTTTCGGACTCAAGGTAAGAAGCAGAGGCACGCACGCACACACACACGCACAAGAACACACACACACACACACACACACCAGGTGGCCGAGCTGGAGCACGCAGCGTCGGAGCTACGGGAGAGCCTGATCAGCAAGAACCAGGTGGTCAAAACGCTGGAGCGCAAGTGCAGCAGCCTTGAGGTGGAGGTGCAGGACATGCAGGCCAAGGTGGGGCTTTGCTATGGCAGGCATCGCATGGCGTTCCCCTGCTATTTGCAAGCACGCATGCACCCGCACCCATGCCATGCGCGCCCATGCGCCCGCCAACGGCATGGCATGCATGTGCGCCCCCCTGGGGACCACAGAACCATTCTGCGATGGAGGATTCGCGCCGGCTGAGCTCTGAGAAGTCGCTGCTGATCGACACTGTGAAGAAGCTCAACCGGGAGATTGCCAAGCTCGCAGCGTTCAAGACGAACCTGCTTCAAACGCTGCACGACGACGACGAGGTGGGCGTGCGGCGCGCGCAGTATGGCTCGTACGCATGAGCATGCGGCATGCGGGCGTGTGTATGCTGCGGGTGGTGCGTTGTGATCGGGATCTGAGGAGGCGGCTGGACACGCTGCTGCTGCTGCTGCTGCTTAACCTGTGCGCTCAGCGTGCACAGCGGTTTTGGGAAGAGGGGGCGAGTTACTTTGCACCGTGTCGTCGGCACGCGGCTGGCACAGGGCCTGCTCCAGCGCACAACACGCTCCGCTGCATCATGCACGCACACACGCAGCCGAGCACGCAGCTGGACCGCTCCATGGCCGCGGTTGACCTGTCGTCAGACCGGCTCGTGAACGAGCTGCTGAGCAGTGCGAGCAAGGCGCACACGACGACGTCGTACGGCGTGCGCGGTGAGGCCTCCCAATCCAGCAGCCACGCGTGTGTGTTCGGTGATGTGCACGGCCCAACCAATTGCTGCTGCCACGCACACGCACACACGTCGACGGCCGTTGCCACGCCCGCACGTATGGTGCGCACGCGTGACGGGCTGCCCTTGCCCCTCCACCCTCGTTTTCCTCCCACACGCAGCGCCTGCGTCTGGGCCCGCGTTTGGCACGGGAGCAACCAGCCGTGCGTCTGGCGGCTTTGCGAGCGGCCCATCGTCGCCGCCGGTGTCAAAGAGTGTGTACACTGCGACGCCCGCAGCGCGCCCCGACTCGCCCGGCAGCGGCGCGCAAATAGACGGCAAGCAGGTGTGGCCTGGTGCTGATGATCATCCAATACCCAAAGGGACCTCTCTCCCTGTCTCTCTCTGCCACACACACACACACGCACGCACACTCACACAGTTCTTCCAAGTCGCACGCTCCAAGCTGTCATATGAGCAGTTCTCGCAGTTCCTGCACAACATCAAGGAGCTCAACGCGGGGCGCCAGAACCGGGACGAGACGCTTTCGCGCGTGCGCGACATCTTTGGGTACCAGCACCACGATCTGTTTGCCGTGTTCGAGCAGCTGCTGAACAAGGCGGCTACGTCGTTTGGAGCGTAGGGCTTGGTGTGTGTGTGTGGGGGGGGGGGGGCTCGCGATTGGCGGCGGTAGGAATGTGATGATGATGGATTTGATAGGGTGTTACCAGTTACCCGACAGTACCCGACCAGTAAATGGCAAAGTGACGCAGTCGGCTGCCCGTTACACTGGTAACAATGGCACATGTCGCCGCGAGACGGCACAATAACAATGGCACACGTCTCCGTCTCATGCCGTGCAACCGACCAGTTGGTTCTGGGGCGGGGACACGTAATGAAGGAGGAATGCGTCGCTTCTCAGGGCCCTTCCTCGTGCGCACTGCCTGTCGTCGTGGCTGCGCTTTTCCGCCTTGTCAAGCCTGTCGAGAGGGCTGGGTTCCACGACATGACACGAATTGCGTGCTGAGTGCGCGGCCAATTCTGTGCTGTGTGCTGACAGCATACTCGAAGTTTATCCAAAGATGTCCGAGGCCACGTCCGAAGCGCTAAGACAGCAGACCCACGTCATCTTCTGCAGTTCTGTACACGATGGGGCGGGCCAGGTGACACGATGCCACGATCAGCGCCACGCTGTAGCGTCAGGCATAGTTGGTGCACACAGGAATCAGAGGTCTGTGAGGTCTGTGAGGTCCTTGCACACAGTCAGGCGCCCGCTGCCAGGCGCCCGCTGCCGGGGGAGATGAGCGGGTGCGACACCAACGGCTGCGCAGCACCTCGCCCTTAGGGCGAAGTCTAACGCCATTGAACGTTGGCCAAAGACGTTGTCTCAATGGCTGGCGTGTGCGTGCTGGATATAAATAACCTCGATGAGATTTAGTGCGACTCCTCACACTTCCACACCACACCCTGACGTGGCGTCGTAATGCCAGTCCCCGCCCAAAACACATCAGATCAAGACGCAAGACACCCATCACCCACGTCGGTTTCCTCTATTCACTCAAGCAGTATGCCTCTCAACCCCGAAGCCCCAATTTTCGTCCCCTGCCACCAGATGCTGCTGCCCGACTCGGAGCCGTCCATGGAGGGCGAGTTCGACTACGAGGTGGGGTGATGCGGTGGAGAGGATGGTCAGAGAGCACGAGAGGAGTGGTAGTAGCAAGGGCTTACCACTCGCTGTTGTTCCCCGCGCCCCACCTGACGTTGCTGCACACCCACCCACCCAACACAGTGCGCCGTGACAGAGCAGGAGCTGTCAGAGCTGGAGGTGAGGCTAAGCATGGAGGATGAGCCTAGACCCGACAACCCTTGCAAGCACGTTTTGACGCTCTCTCGCTCTCTCGCGCAGGCCGTCGAGGACTGGGTTGAAGAGATGGCAATCCTGAGTGAGATGGTGGGTGCGGCAGCAGGTCCTGTGCCCATTCGCCCGCCTGCACCTGCAACCTCAGCTCAACTCGACACCATGCCCTCCCTCTCCATACTCGCAGGAGCACGACCACCTTGTGGCACTCGCACTCAGGTGAGCGCTCAGCCCCTGGGCATGGGGGGGCAGGGCGCTCCTGGGGGAGAGGCGCCCATGCAGCGCGCGCCATGCAAGCTGCACACGCGGCACGTCATGCAAGCACACGCTCATCATAACGCGCTGCCGTGTTTTGGCGTGCACCCAGCCTCGCGCCGCGCCACAGGGTCATGGAGGTCGAGGCGCGGGCGGCGAGCGGCGGACAGCAGCAGCACCAGCACAAGCGCCACTCGAGGAAGCACACCGCCAAGGCCCACTGACGGCCACACGCTGCGCACCACATCATGACCAGTAGTAGTAGAACAAGGCAAGACAAGGCCCACCTATAACCGCGTTCTAGACCAATACGGATTTTTAAACGGAAGCCCTAGTTGGCCCGTTAAGCCCCCCAGGGAGAGCCCTGTTGGCTGCCGCTTGTACAACCCTTACATGTTCTTATGTGTACAAAACCCTTTTTTTTTGTACACCCCTTGAAAGAGAAACAGCTGTCTGATGCCGGTTTGGCGACGTTTTCCAGCATTTGGTGGCGTTGGGGATTTTTGCCCTGTTTGCCGCCGTTCTTGGCGCGCTGATGGGAGCAACGATGCAGGCGAGCGGATGCCCTCGGAGGTTTGTTGCCGCATATACTCATTACTATTTGGTGAAGCACGGTTGTAAGGGAGACTGGTGGACTCTCGAGACTAGTCGCGGCAGGCCTGGGGAGTGGTCACAGCTTGCCAGACTGCGTGTAATGCAGCGCGCCGATGCTTCAAGGGCAGCGGCAATCGATGGATGTTCTCAGATTACTTCGTTTGTTGTGGAGGGGTCCCGGGTGGGTGATGCAAACACCAAGAGCGACGGCATGTCACAACATATTGCGCGTGGCGACCGGCCTAGAGGGTAACAGACACTGAGACGCAGAGGCAGAATGAGTGCACAGAGCTGTCGACATCTGTGTGACTGCGGTGACCCTGCGGTCAGCCTCAAGCAAAGTTTGAGTGCCAGTGCTGTTTGAATGGTTGATGATGTTTGGTTACAATCCACTTCTGGCGGTCACATGTACGGTTCCAAAGCTTCAGTGGGACTTAGAGAAACAAGGCTCAAGGCCCACAAAAGGTCAAGCTACAAGTAGCCCACGGTAACGCCATCCACACTTGGTGGCGGGCGCCAAGCAAGCAGCACCACTGTGCAGGCTGCACACCCAGCCCCTCAAATGGCCAGAGGGCGGACCCAAGGTATAAAACCATGAAGGGAGGTTAACAAAGGTTGACCACAAGACGGGAGAGCGACGGGGCCTCGTCCTTTTGCGTGAGGAAGCGTGAGGTAATACCCTCGTGGAGGTACCTATATCACTTACGATGGGAGATGTGTAGGTGGGGCCTGGTCCGCGTCTACACACACGCACACCCCCGCGCACGCACGCGCGCAGACACACACACCCGCATGCGCGCACAAACATGTAAAGCAGCAGCAGTGCAGCAGCAGCAGCAGCAGTAGCAGCGGCATCAGCAGAAGTGGCGGCAGCAAGTAGCAGGAGCACAGCAGCACAGGAGAACTTCACTACAGGCCCCTCCTCCACCCTCCCACACTCCCACTCAGGCCCACCCTCCACGCTCGCAGCCCCACTGTCTCCCAGTCCACTGCGCGACTCACATCATGCTGTCTTCTGTGTCGGGGGGGTGCCTGCTTGGCGGGCCGACACTCTCAATGCGCAATGTCATGCAGCACACCAGCCCACCCCTGAAAGCGTACCCCAGCCATCGCCGCCTGTCGCCCTGCCTCGTGGCGCGGCCCGTGTCCCTCATCTCCGCTGCCGGAGGTCTAGATGCAAAGCCGTCACGAGCAGACGCAGTGCCCAAGGCGCAGGCAGAAAAAGCACGTGTCGAGCTG
>VFSX01001139.1:0-11673 GCA_016618255.1 Chlamydomonas sp. UWO 241 | reverse complement strand
ACGCCCATGCTCTGCTGCCTCGGCAGTATCAACACAGCCAGGCACTGCTGTAGAGCCTGGTGGAAAGGCAGGAACAGGCTGGCAGGATTTTTTGTGCATCAACTGCAACCAGGCCAAGTGTTGCCCTCGAAATAACACGGCTGTGCACTGGCGGGCGGAGAAGCGAGACAGTAAATCAGAACGCACAGGGCGGCAGGGCGGCAGGGGGTCTGGACGGCCAGGGCTGCGGGAGGGGTGGGGGCGAGCTGGCAAGCTGTGCTTGGGGGGCCGCGGACGAATGCGCAACACGTGTTACAAGCATCAGTCACAATTCAACAAGAGGCAGGGCTACGGGGTGGTGGTCTCGGTCAACAGTGCAGTGGGATCGTTGGTAATGACACAAAGACAGGGCTGTGTGCTACATAAAATGCGGCGGCCGTCACGAATCGGTGCGCACGCCGTCGCCGTCGCCCTCCGCAAATTCGACTCCGTCGAGGAAGAAGTCGTCGTCGTCGTCGCCCTCACCGGCGTCATCGCCGAAGCCGCGCCCGCCCGACCCGCGGCTGTCGCGTCCGGCCTCCACCCACCCGCCAGCCACCTTCCGCTCAGCTCCGCCCACGCGCCCCTGCCGCCCGTCCACACTGCTGCCACCCGTGACGCCTCCGACGACGACGCCCGGCGCCCCGGCCTCCCCGGGCACCTCGAGCGCAAAAGCGCCAAGCGCGCCGGCGCGGAAGTCCTTGAGCAGCCGCGCGCCCGCCTTTTCGATCTCCCCAAAGAACATCGCGCCCGCCATTCCGTACACATAGTCCTCGGCCGAGCACGCCGCGGGGTCGGGCGCCTTGGGGTAGCGGCGCCGCAGCGCGGCCATTAGGCGCGCGCGCGCGGGGAGCGTCTTGAGGCGCACGATGAACGCGGCCGCGACGAGCGAGTCGACGTACGCGGCCTCGCCGATGTCGTTACACATGGCGAGGCGCTGCGCGGCGACCTGGTCGTCAAACGCGGCCGGGATCACTCCGGGCGCGTCAAGCAGGTCGAGCTCGCCGCCGAGACGCACCCACTTGAGCAGGCGCGTCACGCCCGGCTTGGCCGCCGACTCGACCACGCGGCGCGCTAGCAGGCGGTTGATGAGCGCAGACTTGCCGATGTTGGGGAAGCCGATGACGCACGCGCGGACCGCGCGCGGCTGGAGCCCGCGGCGCAGCCGCTTCTCGTTGAGCGACTCGGAGACGGAGAGCAGCTGGCGCTTGAGCGCAGGCACGCCGTCGCCCTGCTTGCCGTCCGTCCAGTACACCTTCTGCCCCTCGGCCTTGAACGCCTCGACCCACGCACGGCGCTCGCCCGACCCGATCTGGTCCGCGCGGTTGATCACGAGCAGCCGCGGCTTGGGCCCCACCCAAGTGGGCACCTGTGGGTGCGCGGTCGAACGCACGATGCGGGCGTCGCGCACCTCGAGCACCACGTCCACCATCTTGAGCTGGTCCTTGAGCTGGCGCTCTGCGCGCGCAATGTGTCCCGGGTACCACTGCACCATTGTCACATGGAGTGACGCGTCGAGGGCGGCAGCTGCGGCGGCGGTGGGCGCGACCACCTGCCGGTCGGGCGTCTCCGCCTCGGGCGCCACGCTGCGCCGGGCAGACTCCGCCTGCTGCGACGCCAGGTGCATGGAGGTGTTCCTGTGTGCTCGGTGTGCTGACCTTGAGCTGCCCTCAGCCGTGGGCTCCTCTGTAGCTGCTGCTGCTCTCGCCGCCGCCGACCTCGCCGCTGCCATGCGCTCACGCGCGGTCGACCCGTCACCGCCCCGCACCTCCAACGACGCAACATCCAGGATGCGGGACATGCGAGGCTTGCGCCCCTGCTGCTCCGCGGGGCCCATGCGGTCTGGAGAGGCCGCTGAGGGTGGGGACTCGTTGCTGGAGGCCCGAAGCGCAGACGCCAATCGCGGCGCCACCAGGCCACTGTGTCCGCTGCACCGCTGTCCGGAGGAGCATGACATGGTCCCGGTGGTGTACGTGCGGCCGTGGGTGCCCTGGGGGCAGCGCATGGAGAGACTACCACGCATTGGCGCGCTGCAAGAGGCGGCGGCATGGCTGTCCACGCGTCCACGACAGCCAGGGGCGAGCCCTCCCCCCTCCATAAGTGACGCTGCCGAAAGCATGGCGTGCGTCTGGACACGGTGGAGGGAAGGGCCGATTCTCCATGCATGCATGGGTGACACATCATCGTCCACACAAAATCACCAGAAGCCCCAGTTGGAGAAGGAGCAAGCCCCGTACAAGTAGGACATGAGCTCTGTGGCAGTTTTCACAGTTTTTCCAATTGGGCGGGTGTTGCGACGAGGTGTGCGTAGTGGGTGCGGGGCCCACAGGTGGGTCTGCACAACTTCGAAACACCACGACTGTGCACGCAGGCTAGAGCACGACTCGCTCGCTAGAGAAGTACGTTGCATGTGGAAGTGCACACACGCACGCGTGCCCCAGTGAGCACTGACCCTGTGAGCGCTGGCCACTATGGGGGAGGCTCCCCTCCCCCAAACTGTTCAGTGATGTTGCTCACGCCCTGGGGTCCTTTGGGCGCGTGCATGTAAAACCTGAGTGACGATAAGAGGGAATCATGGAGAGAGGAGTGCCAGCTACCACTTGTAACATTGCTCGTTTGAATCACAGTTCCGCGGCTTGAGTTGCAGCTGAATCGGTTGATTTCTCCTGAAGGGCTATCTGAATCAAGCAGGGTCGACCTGGCTGAATCCCGCCTGAATCAAGCGTCGTTGAGGCGCGCCGCTTGAATCCCGTTTGATTCAAGGCCGCTTGAATCAAACCCTTCCCCGCTTGACCTTAAGATCGATTTGGACTGGCCCCTTCAAGCGACATTTCGCTTGATTCAAGCGAGATTCAAGGTCACGCTTTTTACCGACGGACATCCCCCAGCCCCGCAATTTGACACCACCGCCGCTGCCAAGTTCGCACCCCTCTTGCCCACCTAGTGCTACGCGCTGACTGGGGCACGTTTCCAGACGCGACGTACATTCGTGCTTAGGATAAGGGTGGAGAGCCGTTGTCTCTCCCCCTGTGGCCCCTCTCCCTCTGGCCTACGCGCCCCCTCTCGCGCAGTCTCGCTCCTGTCTCTTGGTCAGCTAAGGAGGCAAAGCTCATTTCAGCTTGCTACCTACCCTCACCCTTCGGGGCGCATCAAAACAGGTTGTTTTCGAGTTGAGTCTGTTTTAGGGAGAACATGCTGCGCATAGCGGGAACGCCCTCCTCATGTTCTCTCCCATGAATGGCTTTACGCCGTCTCGACCACCTCTAGAAGGCAAGGCCGCTCCACGGGCCTCAAGGAACTCGTATATTTTGATCAGTCACACTCTTTGCTGAGTGACACTCCGTTTTGTCTCAGCCCCCTAAAGCACCCACCTTCCGACCGAGTCCATCGCCGCGCCGCGCATCATCACGGAGTCATTTTGCAGCGCCTCGCCATTAACCCTATATCCTGAACCCTAAACCCCTAAACCTGACCTAAACCCATCTCCCCCAAAACACCCACCTTCCGACCAGGTCCACCGCTGCGTCGCGTACCATGACCGAGTCGTCGCGCAGTGCCTCACGCACGGCGCCCTGTGTGCGTGTGAGAGTGTGTGTGTGTGTTTGTGTACTCTGAGTGTGTGTGTGTGTGTGTGTGAGGTGGGGGCGCAGCGCCTCGCGCATGGCGCCCTTTGCGTGTGTGAGTGTGTGTGTGTGTGTGTGTGTGTGTGTGCGTATGTGTGTATATTTGTGTGTTTGGGGGGTGGGGTGGGGGCGCAGCGCCTCGCGCACGGCGCCCTTTGCGTGTGTGAGTGAGTGAGTGAGTGAGTGTGTGTGTGTGTGTGTGTGTGTGTGTGTGTGTGTGTGTGTGTGTGTGTGATTTGTGTGTGTGTGCGTGTGTGTTTTGGAGGTTGCCCACTCTAACTGCCTTCGTCGCATTCTGGGCGTGCGCCTGGTCGACCGGCACAGATTAACTTATATTCGGCAGGCGTGCGACACTGAGCCAATTGATAGCCTTGTGGCAAAGCGATCAATGCAGTGGCTAGGCCATGTGATGCGCATGCCGGGTTCTCGTCTTCCTCGTACGACTTTTGACTGCACAATGGATGTGGCTCGGCAGCAAGGCCGGCCTCCAGCCTCCTCCCGACACTATTTTCTTAAGCTACTGATTCAGCAGCTAGGCGAAACTATTGGCACTCGTTCTGATTGGAAGACTTTTTCGGACACGGCGTTTGAGCGTGCTCAGGATAGGGTCGGGTGCAGAGCCGTGGTGTACGGTCCGGCTGCCCCTCAGGCGCCGGCCCCTCCACCACGGCGGTCAAGTAGATTGGCAAGCGGCACTTGACCCCCTATCCCCTAAAAGCAGTTAGGACCTATTTTGGAGGCGTCGCACAATAGCTCTCCTTTTTGCTCTGGACTACACGTTGGCAGGCAGCCGGCTGGTGGCTACCGCCCCTCACAAGTAATTGGTAGGGCCAGAACTGGACTTGGGTCTTGGCGGTGGTACTAGGACTAGAGGTAGTCTTTGCTGGAAAGCCGATGTAACTGTAACTGTGCGTGTGTGTACATGTGTGTGTGTGTGTGTGTGTGTGTGTGTGTGTGCGTGTGTGCAAAGACGATCAAGGCGCTTCCATCAGTGTGGTGTGCGCGCCGTGTGGATGGTGTGGATGGTGTGGATGGTAATGATGTGTGGATGGTGTGGATGTCTGGACGCCTGTGCCTGTGCCTGTGCCTGTGCCTGTGCCTGTGCCTGTGCCTGTGCCTGTGCCTGTGCCTGTGCCTGTGCGTGTGCCTGTGCCTGTGACTGTGCCTGTGCCTGTGCCTGTGCCTGTGCCTGTGCCTGTGCCTGTGCCTGTGCCTGTGCCTGTGCCTGTGCCTGTGCCTGTGCCTGTGCCTGTGCCTGTGCCGCTGCCTGTGCCTGTGCCTGTGCCTGTGCCTGTGCCTGTGCCTGTGCCTGTGCCTGTGCCTGTGCCTGTGCCTGTGCAGCTGCAGCTGCATTTCCGCCGGTGTGCCACTGTGGACCTCTTTGGGCTGATTGCGCCTCTGGGTATTTTAAGGACATGCGGTAGCTAGAGCACAGACCCGCGTACCTGTTAGACCTCCGCCCCCCCCACCCCCTTCTGCTTCGGCCAACGCTTCGCCTCAATGAAGGCCGTTCCTACAATCCCCACGCACCAAGGGTGTACAACGTTCCACTGTCCAGTACCCACAGCCCCCTTACAAGTGTAACCCAGTGGCAATACAAGCCCTACAATCAACAGAAGTAACTGGCTTTGTTGCAAAATGCAATACAATCTCGCGCAAAATGCAAGTGCGCCGTTGGAATGGCCGACCTCCCAGCACCGCTCCGACTCCTCGCGCCTGTGGAGTGTGAGAGATGGGTGTGGCATCTGTCAGTCGGACGCACACGCTATGTAGGCACCTGAACCAATCACTCGGGAGGGGGAAAGCGTCCTTGCGCATGTCGTGGCACCGCGATCTTTTCCCAACACCCTTGCCCGTGCAAAATACAATGCTTTGCGAATGCGCAGTCATCGCGTTGCGTCGCCCTCACCGGATGCCTGTGTGGGAGGTGGGCCCGTTGGTGACTGGGTGTGTGGGAGGGGAGGGGCCCGCTCGCGCAGCTTGACGTTGCGGTTAGCTGAGTGTTCGTGCTAGTTGTTGTGTTTACTGATAGTGTGTGGTCTGAGTCTTGTCCTCGTGTGTTGAGGCGCTTGTGTTGCGTTCACTGGCCGAGTACGCGCCTCGCTCGCTCAACTTCCAAGGTTTGCCGCCCACCCAACACACTCTACCCTACCCCCAACACTTCAGCAGCACCCTCGCACAGCGTCCACGACCCACCAACGCCGACTCGACCCGACACGCTACCGTCCCCAAGTCGCCAACCGCACCACACACGACTTAACACCCTACCACACCACGTACATACACCGCCCACCCTCTTCCGACCACCAGCTAGCTCGTGCCTAAGCCCCAATACGCACGGCCCAGCTTCCCCGCTCACCGGCCTACGGGCACCACTCGACCCGCCCACATGCCATGCCCACCCACGTGTCGCCATTCACCGTGGCCAGCGCCTGCCGCGCACCAGTTGCCGCCCAGGCTGTCTCGCCGCGCCCTAGTTTAGCCGCACTGGCTGTCACGTTCTCAGCTGCCGGCCAAGCTAGCTACCGCATGTTATATCGCCCAGTTACGCGGCTCGGCGCGCCCGCTGCCCCTGAGCTGTCCCGTCCCACGTTTCCGCCAGTTCCGCCCAGTCACCGCACAGCTGCCACCCAGCTGCCGCCCAGTCACCGCTAAGCCACGTCGCCCAAGGCGCTACCCCCAGTTAGCCCGTGTCAGCCTCGTGACCGTGCCCAACTGCTCTTGCCAGTCGCCGCACCTCAATGCTTGTACGCTTTCTGCCAGCCCCCCCCCCCCCCACACACACCACCTCTAGCCTCTTCTGTGCAACACACTGGCGCTCCTGAAGCGATGACTTCGCCCGAATCGGATCCTCGGACGCCGTCGCTGTCTCTGTCGGCCCTGTGGGGTGATAATTGTGTGCCATGGGTTTGAGGCTTGGCGGTTGAGAAATGTGGTTCGGGGGGTTGTGGTTTTTAGGACGTTCGGGTTTGAATGCTTTAGTCGAGTGAGTGCCCGCACGCCGTCACTGATTTTGGTTGCCTTGCGGGGTGGTAATGTGTCACTGTGTAGAGGCTGGGTGGTCCTCGAGTGTGGGTGTTGGGGTTCGGGGTTCGTCGGGTGTGGGTCTGTTGTTTGGCGGTTTGGTTTCGAACGGCCAGGGCGGCATTCGCACACCGTCGCTGCTCGTCCGTTTTGCATCGCCTGTGCACTTGCGTGCAGGGTTGAATGGTGGATGGTGGTGTGTGGTCTCAGTGTGTAGAAGTATTTGGTTGCTTTTGATGAAGTTTACACATCACAAAAAAACCAAAAAAAACAAACACCCCCAAACAATAAACAAAAAAAACAAAAAAACCACAAAAAAGCCGGCGGTCACACGTTCGGTTCCAAAGCTCCAGCGGGACTTGAGAGAGCAGGCACGAGGCCCACCAAAAGGGTCAAGCTACAAAAGTAGCCCACGGTAGCGCCAACCACGTAGTGGCGGGCGCCAAGCAAGCAGCACCACAGTGCAGGCTCCGCACCCAAGCCTCCTTATGGCCGGGGGGGGGGGGGTAGGGTTTGGGGTTCAGGGTGCAAGGGTAATTTGGGGGCCACTGCCCCTTTGAAGAACACGCATCGTCTGTAGGGGTCATAAAAACTAGCCTCAATCTGGGGTCAATCGGAAGACATCGATTTGCAGCACCTCCAAGCACACCAACCTGTGATTTCCTTTTCACGGGTAACAATTAATTATTCCACAGCCAGATTTTGCTTTGGCCGCGTTGACTGTTGACCTCCCGTTGACCGTTTGCCCTCATATATTGAATATTTAAAAGCTCTTGACGAGCTCTTTCTAGCGGGCTCATCCGACTACCAATCCACTGCATGGGTTGAGCTGTGTTCAACGTCAAAGTACAGCCGGTTTACAGCCAAATGGCTGTGTGTACAGCCAAAAAGGAAAACGCTGACACCAACCAAGTCACGCCACGCACACCACCAGGCCTGCAACGGCACGCACACGTGAATGGGCACGATCTTTCGAACCCATACATTAGGGTTTGGGGTCGGGGCCGCCGCTGTTCCGTGCCAGCCGCGTGGGTCCCACCACAGCGCGTGTGGTCATGCAAGTGGGAAAGCTGGGGTTGCATGCAACACTCACGCAGGCAGGCACACATGGTAAGCATGGTACGCATGGCACGCATGGCTCTGGTTCATGGCACGCAACGGGGCCGCACACCGCACCTGCTGCTCTCTGCCGCCGTCGGCGATCGCCCCCTCGCGTTGCCGCCTCTGCTGCCTTCCCGCCTGTGTGCCTTGCCGTGCAAACGCAGCAGGAAGGGCAGCGCAGCTGCCAACACCAGGCCAACACCCCCGAGCGCGCTGCCCGCCACCACCACGCGCCTGCGCTGCCACCACCGCCTGCCTGCGCTGCCTCCATCGCCACCAGGATCTGCCCCTGAGCTCGATGCCTCCATGCCGGAGGTCTCACGAGCGCTGTTCGGGACACTCATCTGTCACGCACTGGCGGCTGAAGTCGACCTGTGAGAGAACCAGCGAATTTGCCTCCCCGTTCCCTCCTGTGGCAGACGCGGATCGATCGCGTACGGAGGCACAACAACCAACGGGGTCACGAGGAATTCATTTTCCCAATCAGAAATGTGTGGGCATGGGGTTGCATGGTGAAACAGCATGCATGACGGCATTGCTGTTGCTGATTGCCGTGACTCAATCCCGCAAGACCCCAATGAGCAGCCCCGGCTTCTTTGGACGACATGAGGCCGTCCTCTGGTTTATTCCTAACCTCATTGGGTACGCGCGGCTCGCGCTCTGCTTGTACGCCTACGCGGTGGCGTTCACGTCGCCGCTGACGACGCTGCTGTGCTACTACCTGTCGTTCTGCTGCGATGAGCTGGATGGACGCTTTGCACGCATGTTCCATCAGACGAGCACGTTTGGCGCGGTCCTGGACATGGTCACCGACCGTCTTGCCACCACCGGCCTGCTTATCATCCTCGCCATCCAGCACCCCGTGCTGTACATGCCCGTCATCCTGCTCATCAACCTCGACATCTTCAGCCACTGGTTCCAGATGTATCAGTCGTTGCTGAAGCAGGAGGTCAGCCACAAGAACGCCAACTCGCGGTCGCCCATCGTCGCGCTCTACTACTCCAACCGCATCTTCATGGGCTATTGCTGCGTGTCCGTGGAGGTGGGCTACCTCGCGGCGTACGCCCTCTACTTCCCCGCCATGCGCGCGTGCGGCGTGATGTGTCAGCATGCGTCAGTGCTGCCGTTCGCGCCCCCGGCCTTCCTCTCGCCCTACCTCCCCGCACCCTTCCTGGACGCGCTCTTCTCCACGGACGGCATGCCCTACGCCGCGATACTGCTCATCGCCGCAGTCCCTGGGTTCACCATCAAGCAGGTGTGCAACTGGGTGCAGCTACGCGAGGCCGTCTCATCCCTCGTAGAATATGAGGTCAAGAAGATGAAGAAGGCGTGACGCAGGCGTGGTGGGAAGGCGGTGGACCGAGGAGCGAGCACATGCGCCATGCGCGCCCATGCACATGGGCGCGGAGCGAGCGCTGCAGGGCACAGGCGGCAGCGTGGCGTGCCGCCGGCAGCGGCAGCGGAGGCGCAGGGCCGTGGGGAAGTTCAGGTCAGTGCGTGTGGAGTGGTGGGGAAGAGGAGGGCGTACGCTGCGCCGCCATGGGCCGTGTCATTTCATGAGGCGCCGCCTCCACTTCCTCCTCCCGCATGCCACGGGCGGAGCGCAGACACCTCCCGTGGCCATGCAGAGGCACACAAGCACAGCAGGCGTGGCGCTGTACGCGAGCTCGCCCATTTGACAGGGACGACGATTTGATTGTGAGAGTTTTGCTCGACGTTTGAAGCGGCGACGCCCGTACTGAGCGACATGGACATGCCCCTTGATGATTTTGCGCACCTAGATAGGCTCCCTCAGAGCCATAGTAGACAAAATGCATGGCATGGAAGGCGGTCACCAGACTGTAACACTGACGTGAGTTGTCGACAATGACGACAGCAATGACCCGACAGCTGGCCTGACAGCTGATCCGACAGCTGACCTGATGCATTGACCGATGCAGAACGTTATACATGCAGCACCGAAAAAATCGTGTAAATGGCTGGAGATGTGGTATACAGCTCGCGGGGGTGCACAGCGAGGATGAGCAAAACGCCTCATGGGCAAAGGGCCCGCACCCACGCGCTCACTGGCAAGCCTGAAGGATCCTGGAGCAGCACACCAACTCTGTCCACAGCTCGCCACTCCACACAGCCCGCACCAGGAAGCGCCGTCCCTGCCACGTCCCACCATGCCTGCAATAGAGAATGTGCTTGGCCGCACTTGACAAATACAACAGAGCGCCAACATATCCCGCACAGAACCCCAACTGTCCCGCACCTCCTATCTATCTATCGCGCACCGCCCTAACATCTGGACCCAGGCAGCCAGCTCACATATGTGAACATGCATGTTCAAACCACGCATTGCTGCATTATACCCCCCTCCGCCGCCGCCTTCTACCACACGCGCGCCCGCACTGGAACCACGCCCCCAAGGGCTTAACTCCCGACCTGTCTGTCGCACGTAACACGTAACAATACAGAAGTGTGGAACGGTGCTGGTTGTCTGTTGCTGCAGACCCTCACGCGTCCGGCACCAGAACCTCCTCCACCACGCCGCCCCCAACCAGCGCCAGGCCGTCGAGGCGAAACCCCTCAAACCGTCCGCCCTCGTGCAGACCGCGCGCGTAGCTGTAGCCCACGCCCACGCGCGCCACGATCTCGTCGTACGACTTGAGCTGCAGCATGTCGAAACCGCCCGCTCCGCATCAGCGCTGCGTCGTCGAAGTAGTCGAGCACGACCGCCGCTCCACCCGCGGTCAGGATCGGGCTGTTCACGCCGGACACGAAGTCGGGCAGCTGGCCGTCGACGCATTGAACGCCGCTGCGTGTGCACGGGGGGTGGACGTGGGTGTGCGTGTGCGTGTGCGTGGCGTGTGAATGCTGGTCTTTATGGCTAGACACCGCAGTCAGGATGGGGATCTGTTCTGGCCAGGCAGGTAGTCGGGGAGCTGGCCTCGAGGCATCGACGCACTAAACGCCACTACGTGCATGTGCACGTGCGTGTGTGTGCGTGTGTGTGTGTGTGTGTGGATGTGTGTGTGTGTGTCTCCTCAGCCTCAGAGCAGGCCTCACCGGCACGTGCGAGAGACGCGGTAGTCGAGCACCAGCGGAACGTGCGAGCTTGCGAGACACGCGTTGATGAGGTCGGCTCGGTCAACGAAATCAGTGATGCCGACCTGTTTGCAGCAAGAGAGATGAGAGTGTTCAATCAACTACGGGGCCACAATCAGTTCCAAGGAAAATAGCTCCACCGGGGCTATGAGACAGCAGGCACGAGGACCACCCAAAGGTCAGGCTACACAAGTAGCCCACCACGCGAGGTGGTGGGCGCCAAGCAAGCAGCCCCATAGTCCTGGCGTCTTACCAAACCCCTCCTGTTGTGGAGGGCAGCCCAATGTATACAACCATTTAAAGGAAGCACAGGTCTTCACCCAACCCACCGGAAGCGGGGCCAGCCCTACCAAAACCCCAACGTCTGATCCGCGTAAGTGACTGCGGCCATAACGTCTGAGATGGTACCACTTCGCCCCCTCACTCACACTTGTTGGGCCTCCTCCGGGACCCGCCGTGTGCTTTGCCACCCTTTGACGCTGATCTGCCCACGTTTGCGCTGACTGGTGGTGAAGTGAAGACCGTCTCTGCATTTTAGTATCTCGGGAGTTGGATAACCCAGAGTGGTGGTGTGGAAAAGGAGATCGGTGTGCGTGTCGGTCGCGTGCTGGGCGTGTTTGCGTCTTTTGATAAGATTTGGGCCAACAAGAAGATGCAAGTGCAGTCTAAGATGCGGGTTTACAACACTTTCGTGCTGCCCCACTTTCTATACGGCTGCGAAACATGGGCCCCTAATAAAAAACAACTGACTCGATTGGAGGTTGCCCACTCTAACTGCCTTCGTCGCATTCTGGGCGTGCGCCTGGTCGACCGG
>VFSX01000701.1:45000-52500 GCA_016618255.1 Chlamydomonas sp. UWO 241 | reverse complement strand
CACACACACACACACACAAACACACAAATGCACGCCCTGGCATGATGCCTCCCACCTGGCCACTACCACCGCAGGGAGTGGCTGAGCACTCTGGACCTCTACGTGTCCAACACTGGCGACACGGACATCCTGTCTGGCTGGGCCTACACGTTGAGCAACCCAAGCTACGTGTCTGTCAACACGACGGACGCCTGGAACGTGGGGTACTTCACCCCTGTCGCGGATGGCCCGAGCGCCCCCGCCATGGGCACCTTTGCCGGCACTGCGTCTCAGACCTGGCAAAGCCTCTCTGCGGGAGGTGTGAACACGGTTAACATCGGCGTTATGGTGTCGTCGCGTGGCTCGTGCGGGGGAGAGGACGAGGTCGTGCCGACACAGATGGAGATCAATGGCGAGCGCTGCAAGTTTGGGCGCGTGCGCCCGCTGAGCAGCCTGGATCCAGAGTGGGGCACACCCCTGGTGTGATTTCTTGATGGGGAGTTTCGTGGTCATTTACTGCGGGGGTGTATGCGGTGATGTGCTGCGGGGGTGAACTGCATGGCCTTGCGTGCTCTCCTAGTAGAGGAGAGCACGCAAGAGGTGTAGTTTAGGCTCTCACTCACGCCCCGGGATCCTCCGGGCATGCAAAACCTGTAGAACCTGCTTGGTGATGGTGTGACGGTTGCTGCCACGCTCTAGCCTGCTGCTGCTGTTGCCGTTGCCTCTGCGCCCGCTGAGCAGCCTGGAACCCAGCTGGTTGCTTCATGCATATGGGGATGGAGATAGTTCGGTGTTATTTGGTGCTGTGATGATGGTGGTGGTTGGTACGGCGGCACAGGAGGCATCGCGTGTTTGAATTGCATTATTGCCGTGCCCGGACGTCTTCCAGAGCACGCTCGCGTCACTTGGTCTGGGCGGTTGACGCGTCGACAAACCCGCGCGCGCCGCTCCCGCTCCTGCCGTGTGCGCCCTAAAAACCTGCGTGGCCTTGCGGGCTCCCAGTAGAGCCCCCCTGATGATGATGATGGATGTTACAGTCAGGGACACCTCTAAAGGCGTATAAGACCGTGCTCGGCGCGTATGGCCCGAGCACCTTACTGAGATGGCTGGCTGTTGGTGGTAGGGAACCCCAACTCTGTAAAGAGCGTGGGCGCACCCCTAGATCCCCTACCGCAGCGGCAGCAAACGCTTGTTGAAGTCGGTGAGCGCATGTTGGGAAACGGAAACGCAAGGCAGGTTCGTCGCCAATCGCCAAAAGAGACACCCCCCCGTGGGGAGAAAGGCCAAGACGTGGCCGAAAAGGATATCCAGCCGGGCCACAACCTTTGACGTGTTAAGGGGTTTTCTAACTGGGATTTCAACCAGCATTCACAGGATTCTCAACCTGTTACCCTTAACCCGGCTCTGAGCAGAAGCTGACCCCTTGTTGTTGCACCGAGCACGACATTGGACGTGTCGCAGGCCCCCCCCCTGCTGAAGGGGGGAGGCACAGAAGGACTCGGTGGGGGGCACATCCCTAAGCCTAACTACCTAGAAAGGGGCTGGAAAAGGCGGTCAGTAGGCCTTAACCCACGCCCTGGGGTCCTCTGGGCGCGTAAAAACTGTCAAAACCTGAAACCAGGCAGGCGCAAGAGGGCGGCGTCTGCTGGGCTCTCTCTGCGCCGCCCTACAAGCAACTGTCACGGGACGTCAGCCCTACACCAGTGTACAGCGTCAGGGAGGGGCCCATTAGTCTGACGTGCCAGGCTGCTAGGTCTGGGTCGAGTGAGCTCACGACGTTCGCTCAGACTTAAGCCGCCAATAGGACTGGGGGGAAGGGCACTGGCCGAAGCGCCTTGCGTAAGCCATGAGTAGGGAGTCAACCGGGGAAGGAACTATGCAGTAGCTCAAAGGGAGAAGGGACGAGGAGACGAGCTGGCTGCAGGCGGAGGACGCGGCAGTCAGACAATCGGGCGGAGTGCAAGTAGTCGGAGGCAGTCAGGCCAAGGTAGACCACGACGGTGAGTTCAGAGGTATCGGTAGCAGAGCATGGTCTGCTGTGAGGTCGGCTAACTGGCGACTGGCTTGGCGAGTGACGTGAACGTTGTTACAAGTACCATTACGTGTAAGGTGACTAGGGCCCGCAGCCCTGGCTAAGAAGGTGACTAGGGCCTTGCAGCCCTAGCTTCAAAGGTGACTAAATAGCCTGGGAACCGCCCAGGTTATATACAAAGGGTAAGGAGAAGCTTCGCATTTCGCTGACGGGGCGCTGGCGAAGAATATCCTCTAGTCCAGTCACGCCCACGTCATCCCACGTCATGGTGACTGTACTGGCGTATCGTCCGACGTGAAGCCACGTCGGCCCATCGGATTGCGTACAGTACAGTTTGTACACTCAAGTGCTCCTAGCGCTTAGTCGTATGCGCCTCGCTTGCGCTTAGTACTTTGAGGGACACTGCCCTGTGTCCTTGACTCAGTGAGGCCACTGCTCGGCCTAAAAAGACGGCAGCGGCGATGGTGGCTGCGATCTCACCATACTCGCTGAGGCTCGACAGAGCGCTTGCGGCGTTCCGGTGCACCTCCGCGGGAGACTGAGCCCCCAGCAGCTGCACCAGTGGAGCGATGGCACCAGCGGCAGCGATGAGGCCTGCATTCGCCGCGTGCCCAAATGCGACGTGCTGCAGCGCTCCTGCCGCGCTCTCCTGAGCCTTACTCGGAAAGCCGGGCCCCAACATCGGCACCAAAAGAGGTATGGCACCAGCAGCAGCGATAATGTCCACAGCGTCAGCGTCGCCAGCAAGGTTGCTTAGCGCGCCTGCTGCAGTGTGTTGCAATTCGTTATCTTCAGAGCCAGGCCGTAGCAGCTTCACAAGTAGAGGGATCGCACCGGCAGTCGCGATTGCGACAGTGCCATCGTCGTTCTGTGCTATATGCATCAGTGCTCCTGCTACCACCCGCTGTACGTTGGCTGAAATGCCGGGCATCAGCAGCTGCACTCGTGGTGGGATGGCACCGGCTGCTGCGATGGACGCCGCGATCTCAGCAGCGGCGGAGATGTTGACCAAAACTATTGCCGCAAGGTGCCGCGTGTCAGCTGAGGAGCCCGACCCCAGCAGCTGCACAAGTGGGGGGATGGCACCCGCAGCAGCGATGGTGGCCTCATTGCCATCACGCATAGAGAGTTCTAACATCGCTTCTGCTGCCACCTCCTGCAACTCAGCTGAAACCCCCGGTCCCAGCAGCTTCACCAGCGCAGGTATGGCACCCACAATAGCAGTGGCAACTACTGGGTCATCATGACTCGTAGTCAGGATCCGCAGCGCTTTTGCTGCATACTCTTGCACCAGTGCTGGGAAGGTAGGTTCAAGCAGATGCACGAGTGGAGAGACGGCGCCCGCTGTAGCAATGGCGACCTTGTTGTCAGCAATGAACGCGAGGTGCATCAACAAGTCTGCGGAAATCTGCTGCAGCATGGCTGTGGATCCAGTTCCAAGCAGCTGCACCAGCGGAGGAATGGCCTCAGCAGTAGCAATGGTGACCGCTTGTGCGACAATCGCAGCAAGGTTTCTCAGAGCTCCTACTGCCATGCACTGCGCTGAATCTGTAGGGCCAAGCCGCATCAGCTGCACCAGTGCGGGGATGGCACCGGAAGCAGAAATGGCGACCCCATTGCCAGCAACCGTGCTGAGATTCCCCAGAGCTGCTGCTGCCATCGCCCGCAGCTGAGCTTGGAAGTTAGCCCCTAGCAAATGTACCAGTGAAGGAATGGCACCGGCGTCAGCGATGGCAGACAGGAAACCCTGCAGGTCGCCAGATGATGAATCAGCCTGACACAGGTGCGTCATCATTTCAGCGCCTCCTTCTGCTCGTTGGGCCGAGTGTTGACACCGAGCTTGCGCACCAGCTTCCTGAGTTCTTTCTTGCCATGATGACCTCTGACATTTTGACGACACTTGGCTGTGGGCATGCCATGCAGGCGTAGGGGCACGGGTTCGCAGGGCATGCGGCGGAGGGGTCATCAGGTGAGCAGCGAAGACCATGCATCCAAGCGATCAGCATGGATATGTCGGGGCATGCAGCGATCAGCATGGAGGGGAATCAGCATGGATGATGAGTTTGTTACAATCCACATGGAGGGGGTCGCATGGGGTTGGGGCGAGCAGCGGTCAGCATGGAGGGGAGGGGTGCGTGCTGCATGGCTCTGCACGTGTACAGGCCTCGCAGATCCGGCCTCGCAGATTCGGCCTCTGGCTGATCTGGATCGGTTGCATGGCACGTGCACGGCGCATGTCATGGCCCATGCCCTGCAGTTGCGGGCGATCACCAGGCGCACGCAGCCGCAGAATCCCACGGCATACGTCCTCACCTCCTCGCTAGGTAACAGGGCGCTGGGCGGCTGAGGCGCAGGCTGAGGCGCAGGCCTTAGAGACCTTGCGCAGAAGATAATTTCTGCGTTTGGGCTGCGATGTTCCTTGGACGGAGAAAAAATCTGGGGGGGGCAAACGGGCTGAAGTAAATCCCATCGTCCTCGCTGCACTGCAGCACGCCTCCTTCTGAAATCTGCCTTTCAAAGACCTTGCGCAGAAGAGGGTTTCAGCGTTTGGCCTGCGATGGTCCCAGGACGGAGATCACTGGAATGCAGGGGCGGCCGCATGGCGGCATTGGGGGCCTGCGATAGGCCCTCCCGACCGACCCCGCAATCCCCGCGCCCCGCCACAGCTCTGGAATTGCAGCTTGTATTTAAAGATGTCGCGTGGGTGGGTCGGGGGATGTGCGGGGGGCGTCTGGGAGAAGTCGATTCCCGTGTGATGCCCTCCCCAGTGAAAAGTGCGGACGTGGCACCCCCCCCCTGGTTCAGTGCATTTTGTGGTCACCCCTTTTGAGGCGGCATTTTATGGGAACACGAAAAGACGGCCACGTGTGTTGCGTGTACGGATGCGTGTGGCCACCACAACCGCCCAGCCTCATCCACAGTAGCGTTGCTTGCGGTTACTTGCGGCTTCGATCAAAACAGGATGCATCGCCATTTACCTTGCAAGCGTCCATCGGGCGGCCGCTCGCGGACTTCACTGCATGTGCCCCGTTTGCATGAATTGTTGAGTGAGGGGCTGCTGCTGTGGACCCGTGCGATGACGACCTAGGAGGGCGACTGTACGCTTGAGAATGATCTATAGCGGACAACCCAAAGGGCGTGCGTGTGGCGCTTATTTTTCTCGACAGTCCATATATCAGAGGAGACAGCCGCACCGTTACAGTGATGGGGCAGCCTAGATCCGGATAAGCCCCCCCTCCCCCCCGTCAAAAAACACCGCCGCAACACAGCCCCACCTAAACCCTAAACTATAAAACCCTACCCCCCCCCCAGTTGTGGAACTGCAACTCTCATGGCACAAAAGTGGGCA
Source organism: Chlamydomonas sp. UWO 241 (assembly GCA_016618255.1). Taxonomy (NCBI): domain Eukaryota; kingdom Viridiplantae; phylum Chlorophyta; class Chlorophyceae; order Chlamydomonadales; family Chlamydomonadaceae; genus Chlamydomonas; species Chlamydomonas priscui. The sequence goes on along the minus strand of VFSX01000701.1, from coordinate 47,140 downwards.
GACACGCCTCACCACAGGGCGTGCCTGCTCACCTCCATCAGCCTTCCAACACAGCCCCGAGTGCTCGGTGGGCGGACGACACAGCCGTTGCCGTGGCTCTAAACCCTTGCAGGGGCGCGCCACTGTGCGATCCACCGCTGCGCGTCCGCCTTGGCGGCCGCAGCAGAGGCCCCGTCATACTGGGCCTTGGCAGGCGCAGGCGCAGGCGAAGCAGCAGTGGCAGCAGCAGCAGCAGTGGATGGCTTGGCGCCCTGCTGCGCCCGCCACGCGCTGATCCACGCCACCGCCTCTGCCTTGGACGCGGCGGCAGCGCTGGGGTCGTACGAAGCTGCAGCGCGAGCCGCACCGCCGCTAGCTGCTGCTGCGGGCTGCGTCTTCTCGGGGGCGCCCCAGCCAAAGAGCCGCGCGAGGCCGCGCGGCTGGGAAGCAGCAGCAGCGGCCCGAGCCGCCGCCGTCTTGGCCCTCGCCTCCGCCTTGGCCTCTGCCTACGGAGAAGACGAGCAGGTGTGCGGAAGTTGCATGGAAGTTGCATGGGAGGTGCATGGAACGTATATGGAAGGTGCATGCAAGGTGGGGGTTTGCACTCTCCGATGCTCTGAGCGACATTCCGTGGTGGATGGGGTTGTGAACGTACCTTGACAGCTGCGTCCTTGTCGGCCGCTACTTTGGCCGCGGCGTCAGCAGCGGCGGAAGCGGCCTTCGCCCGTGCCGCCACCTCTGCCGCCGTCACGGCCTCAGCCGCGCGGGCCTCGCGCTGCGCTGCCATCACGCGTCGCTCCACCGCGGCATCGTCGTCGGCTGCGTTGCGCTGGGCGCCCGGGGGCGCGGGCGCGGCGGACGCGGACGCGGCGACAGCAGCAGCGGGCGCGGGCGCGGGGGGCTTGGGCGCGGGCGCCGGCGCTGAGGCGGCCGCGGCAACAGACGTGGGCTCAGGCGTAGGCACGGTTGGCTTGGGCTTGGGCGCTGGCGCGGGCGCGGGTGCCGCTGGCGCCTTGGCCATGGGCGCCGCAGCGCTGCCGCCGTTGGCGCCTGCCGCAAACAGACTCCCAAACTGAGACGGCCGGCTGCCAGGCGCGTCGGCCGACGACCGCGACTCCATTCCGACGCGGCGGGCTGCCGGCTTGGCAGCAGCAGCAGCAGCAGCAGCAACTGGGGCAGCAGCCGCAGCAGCAGCAGTGGGAGCAGCCGCAGCAGATACAGCGGCCTTGCGCGGCGCCGGGGGCGTGGCCTTTGCAGCTTCAGCAGCGGGCGCGGCGGGTGCAGCCGCTGCTTCTGCGCGGCCCATGCCAAATAGCCCGCCCAGGCCAGGTCCCCGCTGCCCCTTGGCCTGCTGCTCCTTCTGCTGAGGTGCGCTCGGCTTTGCGCCCTCAGTCGCAGCCGCCACTGCCGCATCTGCGATTGCCCTCTGCTCGCGCACACCCAGCAGCACGCCAGACGAAGCTGCGGTCTTGGCTGCGTCGAGCACGGCGCGCGCTGCGACCGCTTGGGTGGCCTGTGAGGGGAGGGAAGGACGTGGGGGGCGGGGGGGGGTGAGGGGGCATGCCACGGAGGTTGGGTGGTCGATTTCACAGGCTTTTGGACGCCTCAGCTGTGCGCGCCGTGCTTGCGAAGCGACCGCTTGGGTGGCCTGTGGGGGAAGGGAAGCAGGGGGCGTTGTGTGATCGATTTTACATTATGTCCAACGCCTTTGTCGGCGCATTGTGTGTGTGGGAGGGACGAAGTCGAGGCCTTGGATGCGTTGAGCACAGCGCGCGCTGTGAACGCTGCAGTGGCCTGTGGGGGGAAGGAAGGACGGGGTGGGTGGGGTGGGTGGGGGCATGACACGGAGGTTCGGCGGTCGATTGCAAAGTCCGTCGGACGCCTATGCTGGCGTATTGGTGGGGCTGCGTCGAGCACGGCGCGCGCTGCGACAGCTTGGGTGGCCTGTGGGTAGAGTGGAGGAAGGGGCGTTGTGTGCTCGGTTTTACAGTCTGTCGGACGCCTTCAACGGCGCATTGTGTATGTGGGAGGGACGAAGCCGCGGCCTTGGATGTGTTGAGCACGGCACGCACTGCGACCGCTGGGGTGGCCTGTGGGGGGAGGGAAGGAGGATGGGGGAAGAGGGGGTATGGCACGGAGGTTGGGCGGTCGATGCCACAGT
>VFSX01000701.1:32500-40000 GCA_016618255.1 Chlamydomonas sp. UWO 241 | reverse complement strand
TGCACACACTCTAAAGGGCGTCCAACGGACTGCAACCGTCCAGAACACACGCCTGCCGCAGCCGCAATATGTGTCCCCCCATGTGCCGAGTCACGAACCTTAAGCACTACTGACCCGTCCACAAACACACATACAAACACACACATGCACACACACACGCACGCACCTGCAGCCGCGACACCTGTCCTCCAAACGCAGAGTCTCGGACCTTGAGCACCAGATTGTTGGTGGTCTTGTAGTCGTCCTTGGGGCGCTCCATGCCACCTTCACGTGTGTGTGTGTGTGTGTGTTTGTGTGTGCGTATGTGTTGTGTGTGTATGTTCTCCGCCTGTGTGTGCATGCATGTGTGTGTGTGTGTGTGTGTGTTGTGTGTTGTGTGTTGTTTGTTGTGCGTTGTGTGTTGTGTATGTGTGTGCATGTTTTGTCCAGCATGAGCGTGTTATTGTTGGTGGTATTGTAGTCTTCCTTGGGGCGCTTCATGCCGCCGGTGTGTGCGTGTGTGCGCGCGCGTGTGTGTGTGTGTGTGTGTCCCAAGCCCATGGATATCCTCTCTTACTAGCGCATATGGCTGGTTACCTGCAGTGAACGAACATAAAATCCATGGGTGTTTTTTGACTTCTGAAACGATTGCCGATGTGTGTGCTTAAGTTAGCACAGGCATGAGCCGTAATCCAGGTTGCCTGTGCGGTGGGAACTGTAACGAATGTCTCTCTCTCTCTCTCTCTCTCTCTCTTTGTTGTGTGTGTGTTTTCTCCAGCGTGCGCGTGTTATTGTTGGTAGTTGTGTAGTTGTCCTAAGGACGCCCCATGCCGCCTGCGTGTGTGTGTGTGTTTGTTGTGTGCACATGTTATTGTTGGTGGTCTTATAGTCGTCCTTGGGGCGCTCCATGTCGCCTGTGTGTGTGTGGCGCGCGCGTGTGTGTGTGTATGTGTGTGTGTGTGTGTGTGTGTGCGCGCGTGTGTGTGTGTGTGCAGGGCACACACATTGTTCACACGCGTTTCACACGAGTCCACATCAAATCATCAGTTACATCGGCTTTCCAGCAAAGACTACCTCTAGTCCTAGTACCACCGCCTAGACCCAAGTCCAGTTCTGGCCCTAACAATTACTTGTGAGGGGCGGTAGCCACCAGCCGGCTGCCGGCCAACGTGTAGTCCCGAGCAAAAAGGAGAGCTATTGTGCGACGCCTCCAAAATAGGTCCTAACTGCTTCTAGGGGATAGGGGGTCAAGTGGCGCTTGCCAATCTACTTGACCGCCGTGGTGGAGGGGCCGGCGCCTGAGGGGCAGCCGGACCGTACACCACGGCTCTCCACCCGACCCTATCCTGAGCACGCTCAAACGCCGTGTCCGAAAAAGTCTTCCAATCAGAACGAGTGCCACTAGTTTCGCCTAGCTGCTGAATCAGTAGCTTGAGAAAATAGTGTCTGGAGGAAGCTGGAGGCCGGCCTTGCTGCCGAGCCACATCCATTGTGCAGTCAAAAGTCGTACGAGGAAGACGAGAAGCCGGCATGCGCATCACATGGCCTAGCCACTGCATTGATCAAATCAAATCAAACAATCAATTAATAACACAACCAATGAATCAATCAAAATCTGCCCGGAGAGGGGGCAGGTGGGCCATGCCAGTAATTCCTCTAACGATCTTGGGGGAATGACGGCTCAACCTGGGCCTCACGCTCATCCTGCCAATCTCAACCCGACGGAGCCGATTTTAGGCGGGAAAAATGCAAAAATGACGATCTCCACACTTTTGGGGTCGAAATTCGTGCAATTTCAACCCGACTCGCCAGCCCAAATCGGGCCGCGGCAGCGCCGCGGCTACTCGCCAAGCCATGGCAGCGCCGGGCAAGCCGCTCCTTGTAGTGTTCCACTGAGGGGCAGTCTAGCAGGAGCCAGGCCAGTCATATTTTACCCCGCTAGTGAGCGGCACGGAGATCATCGTCACCAGCAGCGCCGCATTGCTGGGGTCCAGGGCTCGGCGACGAGAACGCGTCTCCGTTCATCGAGCCCCACACAGTATATACACAGTATATACACAATCAAACGACCATTCCCTACCTGGCCGCACGATCGTGCACGCCATCCCGCGCTCCTCAAGTTTAACCTCAGCCCATCTAAAGAATATGCACAAATATACAAGTTGTTACGTAAATCCATCCTCCCACCCACCCACCCACCCCACCCATCCACATCAACCAATGAATCAGTCAGACAGATCACGCATGCATAGAAAGACGCCCACCTGGCCGCACGATCGTGAACGGCATCCCGCTCTCCTCGAGTGCAACTTCAGCCTTGCGCTTCCAATCAAGCACGCCCCAAAAGAGATTGAGTACGCCAGCTGGCCAGCCTGCATGTGTGTGAGTGCGTGTATGTGTGTGTGTGTGTGTGCGTGCGTGTGTGTCCCGGAAGAAAGTGAGAACAGCTGGCCAGCCTGCATGCGTGCATTTGTGTGTGTGCATGTGTACGTGCGTGCGTGCGTGTGTGTGTGCGTGCGTGTATGCATGCGTGTGCACGCGTGCATGTGTGTGTGTGTGTGTGTGTGTGCGTGGGTGCGTGCGTGTGTGTGTGATTGTGTGTGTGTGTGTGTCACCAGCGTAAGGTGCAGCACGCGTGTTGCTCACAAGTATGCATAGAAACACAGAAGCAAACCATACAAACACAAACCCTAGACGCCCCAAACCTCTCAAACCAGGCAAAAGGGCACTCATCGAACTCCCCGGTCCCCGGTGCCGTCACCAGAACAGATTGCTGCGTGCGCACGGCTGCGGCGGCGTTCACATGAACACATGAACACATGAACACATGAACCACCAATGAGGGGAGGGAGGAGGGGTCAATGGGGGGCGAAGCGTACAGGAGCAGGGAAACACCGAACACCAGCAGCAAATGGTGAGAACAGAGGGAGGGCAATCACCCAACTTGCCAGTCCCCAGTGACGTCACCTTTGTTGGAACTAAGTGCTGTACGCACATTCCTGTCCCAAACACAGGCCCAGACCCAGGCCCAGACCCAGACGCAAACCCAGACCAAATCAAACCTCGACCCCAAACCTAAAATCAAGGCAAGAGGGCACTAACCGAACTTACCAGTCCCCAGTGGCGTGACGAGCAAAAAATACTGCACTTGCGCACGGCCGCGGAGGCGTTCGCAGAACCCGAGACACAGCAACACAGAAACGCGCAAACACAGAAGCGTAGAAGTACATAAATACAGAAACCCAACAATGAGGGAAGGGAGGGGAGGAGGGCACTCACCGAACTTGCCAGTCCCCAGCGACGTGACTAGAACAAAGTGCTGCACGTTTGCTGCCGCCGCGGCCCGCACCAGCGCGATGGTGCCCTCGCCGTCGATGCGGCGCGGTGCGGTGGTGTCCAGGGGCTTGGACTCTGGCGCACCAACGCAGCACGCGACCTGGCGTGAGTGTGTGTGTGTGTGAGAGAGAGAGAGGGGGGCGGTGGTGTCGAGAGGCTTGGACTCTGGCGCACCAACACAGCACGCGACCTGGCGTGTGAGTGTGAATGCATGTATGCGCACATGGGTGAGTGAGGGAGAGCGAGAGAGGATGGAGAGAGGGGGGAGAAAGGGAGAGAATGAAAGAAAAAGAAGACGAGAGTGAGAGAGAGAGAGAGGGAGACAGGAGAGAGGTACACTAGAGAGACAGGAGAGCCAGGGGAGAGACCTAGGATGCCCCGGGGACTAGGTTGATTCGTTGTGTGCATGGCTGATGGTCAGAAGGGCGACGGTGAAAAAGGGGAAACTGCCGCTGCGTTCAGACGACGTGCTGGGATTGTGTATGAGCAGTGATTCCCCTGCGAGCCGTATACCGCTCGCCTGATTCCCCATTTCCCAGAAAAAAAGAAAAAATCCCACACTTTGTGGGAGAGGGCGTGGAGGGGGGCGTTGGAAAGCTCTTGCCGAGAGCAGCACAGCGGCACGTGTTGCGTGGACACCTGCTATGTATTGCGCCTGGTATGAGCGGTCAAAGTTGCTCGAGCCGGGGAAAAACGTATTACTAAAATCCTTCCCAGGGGCCACTGTGTATGCAAGTAACAAGTAACACGGGGTTTCCAGCTAAGCAGGCTACTCTTCTACTAGAGACACCCGCCGATACTCCAGCACACTTAAGTACTAGAGTACCGCCGGCTCCCGGCCGATAGACTACCGCTCCCGCCGGCTAGACTACCCCAAACAGCGGTCTCTGAGAGACATGTCTGGCAAGGAGCATATAGGAGAGGACCTTCCGCAGGGTCACAGTAGTGGCCTTGTGGCCAGTCAAGCCGGCAGAGCCGACTGGCGCTGACTGGAACGGTCCCCGCCTGGCAGTGCATGGCTGTCCAGCTCTCGTTTGCATGGGGCTCAGCCGGCGCCCCATGCCTCATGCATGGCCAGGTCCCACCCTCCAGGGGTGCATGGACGACAGAGTTGTCATGGAGGCTGCCTGAAGACCTTCCAACGCCAGTCACCGGCAGACGAGCGACCCCGAGGATGAGCGCGGTGACGAACGCTGCGAATGGTGAAGCGGATTTACTCTGTGTTGCCTCGGCGGTCGCCACCGCTGAAGCCGTGATGATAGCCCGCCTCCACGGGCAGCCATCTTGACCAATGTCCAGCATGCATTGACGGGCGCCAGCTCCTCGCTCGTCGATCAACTCGTCGAGATCGGTGCCGCATGGCGTCCTGCATGGGGGGAGGATAAGGGCCGTCTCCCAGCACGGGCCGTGGCAGCGCCGCGGCTACTCGCCAAGCCATGGCAGCGCCGGGCAAGCCGCTCCTGAAGTGTTCCACCGAGGGGCAGTCTAGCAGGAGCCGGGCCAGTCGTATTTTACCCCGCTCGTCAGCGGCACGGTGATCCTCGTCACCAGCAGCGCCGCATTGCTGGGTCCAGGGCTCGGCGACGAGAACGCGCCTCCATTAATCGAGCCCTAACTGTGTATGAGGCGATGGATAAAACCTAGGCTGCATGTCGTGCTCACCTCCTGGTCTGTGCTGCATGCGATGGACCTCCCGGTATAAAATGTGGAGTGTGATGCCTTAGATGCATGGCATGTATGCACCATGTCCGTGGGGGAGCCTGTCATGCCGAGCACGGTCTTATACGCCTCTAGAGGTGTCCCTGATGGTAACATCCATCATCATAGCATGTATGCTCCAGGTTCCTCGCCGAGAGGGGGGAAGGGGAGTAGCCGGCATGCCGCGTGCGCACCCACCTTGCTAACTCCCTGCAGCGCAGCCGCCATGGACGCAGGGTCCTCCACATCAAACGCAACGATCTCAACACGCTTCGCATCAGCCGCGCTGAGCACGCCAGACTCAACAGCGCCCTGGAGGGCAGCCTGGGCAGCGGAGATGTCGCGCGCGCCCGCGCGCACACGCGCGCCGCTCACGAGGAGCTCCCTGTGCCATGGCGTGTGTTTGTGCGTGTGCGTGTGTGTGTGTGTGTGTGTGTGTGTGTGTGTGTGTGTGTGTGTATAGGTGTGTGTGTGTGATGTGTGTGTGGGGAGGTGGGGGGCGTCTGGAGGGCAGCCTGGGCAGCAGAAATGTCGCGCGCGCCGCTCACGAGATCCCTGTGCCAGGGCGTGTGTGTGTGTGTGTGTGTGTGAGTGTGTGTGTTTGTGTGTTTGTGTGTGTTTGTGTGTGTGCGTGTGTGTGCGTGTGTGTGTTTGTGCATGTGTGGGGGTGGGGGTGGGGGTGGGTGGGTGAGTGGGTGGGGAAGGAATGCTGGGTGCCACTCACAATAAGCTCACGGGAGGGGGGAGGGGGGGGGGGGGGGGGAGGTGAGGAGTGTGGATGGGGGGGTGAGTGGGTGGGGGAAGGGATGCTGGGCAGCGGGCACGTTGCGCGCATACGCGGAGATGGGAAGGGAGGATCAAGGCGGTGAGATCGTTGCAACATGCACAGTGTGCACAGCGTGCGCACATCGCATGTCAGGCAGTGTGTCACGCACCTGACGACGCGGCTGCCGAGGCGCCCGGTCGCGCCAGCGACAAACACCTGCGTGCATGCACGTGCACACGGGATGAGATACGCACACGCATGCCAGCGACCTAGCACACGTGCACCCTGCGGCTGCTGCTGCACTGCCGCTGCTGCCCCCCCCCCTCTGTGCCCGCATGCCCGACCGTACACGTGCACACATGCACATGGGATGAGATACGCCCACACGGCGAGCGTGAACGCACGCACCTGCTGCCCCCCCCCCCCCCCCCCCCGGTGCTTGCACGCCTTAGTGTGCCCATATGCAGGTCGCGGTGGTGCCCCCCCCCCCCTGGCGTGGCCCGGCACCACACGCCGCCACACACATGCACAAACATGCGTGTGCATGTCATACGCATGCACACACGCGCGCCACACGAGAGGGATGTGCCACCTGCCAAAATGTGTGTCCGACGGACTGTGGCATCGACCATACGCGCGCCGCACGAATGTGCGCACGCGCATTTGCCCGGGCGATTCAAATGGGTCCGAATCGGACAAAATAACGTCCTGATTGAGCGGCGATCCCGACGGCACGCGGCAGGCTCCGTCTGATTTTCCGGACGGTTCTACCACCCGCTTCTGATCCTGATGCCCCCCCCCCCCCCCCTTGCAGATGAATAGGGACTGACCAGACCAGGCCAGACCAGACCAGACCAGACTAGGCAGACATAGCAGCGGTCTGGAGTAGTCAGGACACGGCATCTGAGAGTGACCTTTGGTCAGGGGTGTTGGCTTATAAGGGCATACAAAAGGAACTATGCGGGAAGCTGTGGAGTACGATTCTCGGGTAAATCATCAGGGTAGTTAGTAATGTCCCTTGCCTAGCACAAGGAGTACTCTGCTCAAGCAGTCATATCAATGAGGTGCACGATATGTTGTGTACTACAGCTCAGCACCCACCCCCTGTACGACCCTGGCTTCCGTGCACACCCACCGTGTTTGTGTCTGCCTGCCGGCCCCCCTGTCCCGCGCGCTCCTTCTGCGACCCACTCATCAGTCGCTGGATGAGCTGGGAGCCGCTGCCAGCCAGGCGCTCAATGATGGAACCTACAGCGCAGGCAGCATTCGCGCACATGCGTATGTGTGCATGGGGGCCAGTGCTTGGGTCGGTGCTTGGTTTCATTGCTTGGTTCAGTGCTTGGTTTCAGTGCTTGGTTACGAGTGCTTGTTTGGCTTTGGCCAGTGCTTGCTTGGTTCAGTGCTTGGAGCAGTGCATGCTTGGTTCAGTGCTTGTTGGCAATAGGAGGGGCAGCAAGCACCCTGCGAGGCGCTTGGTGCTGCAGGCAGACAGGCAGCCACGCAGGTGGTGGGTGGCAGGGCGTGTGCTGTGGCAGCAGCTGCGTTGCCACCTTCAGGGGATGGGCCGGCGTGGCAGGCACTTCACTTGCAGGCCAGAGACAGGTGACAGCGCACGGAGACATGCATGGGTGCCGCATGCATGCGTTGGAGAAGCTTTGTCTGGGGACCCTCGCTTGCCCCGATGCGCCCATCATACACCCCTGGCACGCCATCCGAGCCCG
>VFSX01000701.1:22500-27500 GCA_016618255.1 Chlamydomonas sp. UWO 241 | reverse complement strand
TGGTGTTGCCACTGCTGATGTTGGCTTTTTTGCTCAAGGTTGACTTGGCTTGCGTTTAGGGCTCCTGAGCAGCAAGCACTTACATGGATGGAGGGCAAAACGCCTTACGTGCACCGGGACAACGCATGCGCAAACACGCAAACACACACACACACACACACGCACACTCACGCTCACAGCATACACACACACGTGCACACACGCACGCACGCGCACACACACACACACACACACGCACACACACATGCACACACACGCCTGCGTCACTCAGGTCCAGCTCTACTCACGGTATGGGCTCGACCAAGTGTGGAGCGACCCTTCATGGCGCAACGCACTCGGGTCGCGTGCGCGATTCCTCATGCACAAGGTGTGGATGATGGTGTGGGTGTGGATGCTGGTGTGGATGTTGGTGTGGATGCTGGTGTGGATGTGGTGTGGATGCTGGTGTGGATGTGGTGTGGAGGGGGCGATGGTCGAGTTCACAGTCCGCCAGATGCCTTTGATGGCGTGTTAGACCTAGAGGGTGTGGGCAGGGTTTGTGGAGGGCCATCGTGATCATGGGGCGCGCTTCCTAATGCACATGTTTGTATGTTGGTGTGGGGCGTTTCCGAGGGGTGTAAAGCCGCGATGGGAAGCACGGATGTCCGCTGCCTGATGTGCACAGCTGTGGGTGGACGTGTACGCATCGTGGATTGTTGGAACAGGCACAGGTGCGCTCGCGGTTGGCGCTGTGCTTGGTGTTGCGGTGTGGCGTTGTCACCCGTTTATTGGCAGGTCTTTTGGACTGCTCTCCAAGGCCTTGTGGAGCTGCGGAACCGCATGTGTCCCCGCCAGAGTATTTGGAACTCATCATTGTTTACCCTAAACCCTGAACCCTGAACCCTGAACCCTGAACCCTACACCTGAACCCTGAACCGCTTGTGGCACGCAGGACCTGGGTCCCCTGCTGGATGAGCGCAAGGCACGGGAGGAGCAGGAGGAGGCGGAGGCGGCCCAGCGTGTCTGTGTACAGCATGGGCAGCAGGGCAGTGAGGGCGAGGGCGAGGCTACCACTGAGGCTGCAGTGGTGGGCGGGGGTGGTGGCGATGCGGGTGAGCAGGCAAACGGCAGCAGCGCCAGCAGCGCCAACAGCAGCAGCACGGGCAGCAGCAGCGGCCTGGCATGCTTTGCCACGTCTGCAGTCGGCAGTGCATTGCAACGCGTGCAGCGCGCGAGTGCTGTGCAGCAGCGCGGTGCGTGCGCGAGAGGCAGAGCATCGCTGGCACGTGCAGTCTGCGTGTCGGCATTATGACACCACTACCAGGCTGCAATGACGTAGAGTGTTGATATCTACTAGTCTACACTGTAGTGGAGGGGATATATGTCTGTGTTATGTCATCACTGTGGGCGTGTGGGCGTGTGGGCGAAACGTCGCTGTGCCGCAGCCACGTGCTGTCCATCCCTGTGGCAGCTGCCACCAGGCTCATAGCGGGCCATGGCTCTGAAGGCCAGATGGCGCGCGACGGGATCGTGCGCGGCGCACTGCGCGACGCCTCCTACTTTGGGTCCACGCGGCATGTGAGGCGGCTGTTCAGTGACTGCTATGGTTCCGAGGAGACGGCGGTGGCGGCGGCGGCTGTGCGGGTTGCTGCAGCCGCCGTGGACGGCGTCAGCCTGCCTGTCTGCCTGGCTATGAATCTCGTGCGCTTTGTGCACGACGTCTCTGGCCGGGATAGGCCGGCTGGTGGCGGGGTCGTGTCCGCGTCGTTCCTCAACGCCAAGCCTGCCGTCGGGGGCTTTGGTGTGGAGCCGCGCCGGGGCGGCGTGCTACGTGTGCTCTTTACCGTGGCGTCTGACGCTGTGGCCGACACCGTCGTGCGCTCCCGCCGCAACCTGCGCGACGTGGACCCGTCGGCTGTCGTCTTCGACGCCCTCAGTGACCGCGAGGAGGCGCAGCACCGGGCGCTGTGGCCCGCTTTCCTCGCCGCCAAGGCTGCGGGGAAGCCGGCGCAGTTCCACCGCGCGCGCCTCGTCGTTGACGGCGAGCGGGTGCCTGCACCTGCTTGCTAGATGGCATTCCCTCTGGGGTGTTTTTGAAGGGGAGGTGGCGCCACACGCGTGCGGTGGCGGGTGCGGTGTGGTCGCTGAGTAGAGTGCTGCGGCGGGTGTGCTACTAGCCCCGCTTCCGGTGGTCTGGGGGAGGGCTTTTTGGTCCCTTCATGGTTTTATACCTTGGGTCCGCCCTCTGGCCATTTGAGGGGCTGGGTGTGCAGCCTGCACAGTGGTGCTGCTTGCTTGGCGCCCGCCACCAAGTGTGGATGGCGTTACCGTGGGCTACTTGTAGCTTGACCTTTTGTGGGCCTTGAGCCTTGATTCTCTAAGTCCCACTGGAGCTTTGGAACCGTACGTGTGACCGCCAGAAGTGGATTGTAAAACTCTCATCATCATCATCATCATCATCATCATCACTGGCTCCCAACTTGCGGTGTTATTGCCCCACACAAAGGTAGTTGGTGTCGGTACAAGCCCCCACTACACGCACTCCCTAACACACAAGCAGCATGCGGCGGTTTGTCGCGTTTCCGGCGCGTCTCTTGCGCCCGCAGCTTGCATGCGGTACAGCGCTGGTCGTGGCGCCAGGCGTCCATGCGCCGTCGGCCTCGCGGTGCCTGGCCTCAGTGCCTCCCCGTCGCGCGCCACCCCCACAGTGAGTGCCATGCGCGCACATTCACACTCGATGACAGATGGCAGGGTTCAATGACAGGTATAGCTTACACAATGTGGCAGGGTGGCCGCATGGCCGCATGGGGGCGCATGGTTACGCATGGGCCGCAGCGCAGGCACCACGTACCATTACCCAGGTGATGAGACACCCCAACAGTGCATATGCATGTTGTTGTGACGTCACTGCTCCTGATGCTGCTGCTGCCGTGAGTGCCCCTGCCTGCCCGCAGCGGCGGCAACATGCGGTCGGTGGCGGTGCTTGCGTTTGGCGGCCTGTGCGTCGGGGCCACGATCCATGAGATGGTGTATGGTGGGCCTGCTAAGCCCCATGCACCACCGCCCCATGAGGACGGCACGCCCCATGCAGCTGCAGGGGACGGGCAGCAGGTCAGGGTGACACCGGACAGAGACGGCAGCAGCAGCAGCAGCGGCGGCGGACAAAGCACGAGCGGCGCTGCACCTGGCGACCGCTCGCACGCACCCTCAGACGGACACGCGCCCCCGCCTCCGCCGCCGCCCCAGTCAGCGCCTGGTTCTCCCTTCCTGCCTGGCGGTGGTAGCGGGCAAGTGGTGAGCGTGGTCGGCAGCGACAGTGGGGACGTGAAGCCGCCGTGGGTGGTGGATGAGATCACGGGACTCATCTGGCACAGGAGGTGCGTGGGTTTGGGTGGGTGCGGGGGGGTGGCTGGGTGGCGGGGTGTGTGTGGAGGGGGGGGGGGCAGCGACACAGAGAGAGGGAGGGAGGGGTGTATGTGGTTGTGGGAAGGGGCAGCCACACATAGAGGGGAGAGGAGAAGAAAGAGAGAGAGAGAGATTGATTAAAGGTCTGCGCAAGGAGGGGTGGGGGGGGGGAGGGGCAGCAGCATTGAACAAATGCCCTCCCTAGAGACATGGGTTTTACAGCTCGGTGCGCAGGAGGAGGGGGGGGGGGCACGTATAAGTGCCACTTAGCCACGCAGTTGCAATGCCACCACCCCAGTGCAATGCCACCACCCCAGTGCAACCACCCCAGTGCAACCCTCCTCGCATTCAGTGCAATTCCTACAAGCGTACAACAAATTAACGTGCAGGGCCGTCACCATGACCTGCACAAGACTTGGCTACAAACGTGTATGTGGTTGAGCATAAGATACAACAAACAACCTTGCCCCGTCTCACCCCAGGGCCGTCACCAAGAACCGCCTGACCGCGTATATCGATGACATGCAGCGCCACATGGGGAAGCTGGCGGAGCAGGTGTGTGTGCGTGTGTGCGCGGTTGTGTGTGTGTGTGTGTGTATGTGTGTGTGTGTGTGTGTGCATGTGTGTGTGCGCATGTGTGTGTGTGTGTGTGTGTGTGTGTGTGTGTGGTGTGTTGCGTGTGTTGTTGGGGGGGGGGGGGGCGTGCAACAGGTGTGCAACATGGGTGCAACAGGGGTGCAACACCAATACAACACACCGGCCCCAAACACATCGCCTGGCGCATGACTAAATCAGTATGACGCACGCCCCTCGCGTCGTGTTCACCGTTTGCAGGCGCAGATGATGGGGCCGCGTGGACAGGAGTGGTTCAGTGCACGCATGAGTGAAATGGAGACACAGGTGCGTGCGTGCGTGTGTGTGTTGGGGGGGGGGGCAGTTGCCAGTGTGTGGGGGGGGGGGGGCAGGAGTGGTTCAGCGCACGCATGAGTGAAATGGAGACACAGGAGGTGTGTGTGGTGGGGGGGGGGGGCAGTTGCCAGTGTGTGTGGTGAGCTGAACTGAATTGAATTCAGATCACCCCGTTAACATGTAATTGACCTGAACTAAATTCAATTGATTGCAGGCACAGAGCATCCCGTTTGAACCGAAATTAATTGAATTCAATTCAAATTGGTTGCAGGTCGACCTCCAGGCGCAGATCATCCTGTTTGGTGTCGACACGCCCAACGCGCGCCGAAGGTGTGGGAAAACGCACACGGGGGGCACATGGTCGCACGCATGTGCACACGCGCAAACATATGTGCACGCCCACCCACCATCACCATCACCACCACCACCACCACCACCACCACCACCACCACCACCATCATCACCATCATCACCACCACCACCACCACCACCACCATCATCATCAACATCATCACCACCACCACCACCACCACCACATCCAACGCGGGCTTAAGGTGTGGAATGGTCAAAGCGCAAGGTGGAGCGTGTATGTGCACGCACATGTAAATGCACGTGCACACGTGCACACATGCACGCATGCACACACACACACATACACGCTCACACACACACACACGCACACATACATACATACATACACACACACA
>VFSX01000701.1:5000-17500 GCA_016618255.1 Chlamydomonas sp. UWO 241 | reverse complement strand
TGGCGTACAGCCCCCTATCATCCCTCGGCTCCCTCATATAAACGCCTATAATACAGCATGGTCGGTGCATATGCACCAACAGACCGACATCAACAGACCGGCACCAACACGTTGTCTCTCGTGTTTGAACGCGCACTCAGCACTCAGCACAGTTGAGCATGGTCGGTGCATCAACAGATGTCCATTCCGGCACAACGCTTTGACTCTCTTGCTTGAAAGCTCTTGCTTGAAAGCTCTTGCTTGAACGCGCACGCAGCACTCAGCACAGGCGAGCACGCACTCAGAACAGGGGCGGCGCCAGGTCGCCCGCCAGCTTGTACAGCCCAATGTTTGGGCCCACAAAGCGGAACACCACCCACGTGAAGGCCATGCCGATCGCGAGGCCGTAGGCAATCTGCAACGTGGGGGGGAGGGAGCGTGTGAGGAAGATGCGTGCGTGGTGTGAGGTTGAGGTGTGGGCGGGGTTTGGCAGAGCGGGGTATGGGCCGGCGGGCGGGCGGGGTGTGAGCAACGTGTGAGCAGAAAGTAGGCGTGTGGGAGAGCGTGGGCGGAGGTGAGCGTCTGTGTGTGCATGCACGAGCGTATGTGTGTGTGTGTGTGTGTGTGCGCACGTGTGTGTGCGTCTGTGTGTGCGTTGGCAATATGAGTGTGGTGTGAGCCGACTCGAGTGCAGTCGCTGAAGCAGTGAGGGGAGGAGACACGCGCGCATCGGAGAAGGGAGATGGAGATGCTGTCGTTGGCCTGGCCCAAGCTGCTGTTGAATCCAGAGTGCTGCAGTGCTTCAGACCAGGGACTGTGCCATGCGGTGGATGCGGTGGAGTGCTGGTGCCCCCCCCCATGCACGCACACGCACCTTGTTTGCCGTGGAGTGTTGTTGCAGCCCGCCTCCCCCCCTCCTGGCACACAAAACACACACTCAAGCATGCACATGCACTCACGCGTGCCCCCCCCCCCCCCACCACACACACCTTGTTTGCCCAGAACAGAAACCCGCGCTGCCCCATGTACAGCTCTGTTGACTTCTGTGCAGAGGTCATCGTCTCCCACCCCTCAGGGAACAGCTTGCCCTCCTTCCTGCGAGCGGGGGGCAGGCACAGAGGTGTGTGCGTGTGTGTGAGTGTGTGCGCACGTGTGTGTGCACGTGTCTGTGTCTCTGTGTGTGTAATTGCGTGTGTGTGTGTGTGTGTGTTTATGTGTGTGTATTGGGGGGGAACGCGGGTGGTGTTGTATGCCCCCGATGTGCCTGCGTGCTGCCCACGCGACGTATGCCTCCACGGTGGCAGCCGAAGTTGGATGTTGGTGACGGACGGGCGCGCATCCCTCTTGGAGCACACACGCACAGCCATTCAAAGCATCTGCGCGTGCACACCACACGCGCAGGCCACATGCACAGGCCGGACCTACAGGCCGGACCTACAGGCCAGATCTTGACCTGAGCCTAGGCAGGCGGTAGTGCGAGGGCCAGGAGATGTCTCTGCTGGACACCTCATGTCGTCACTGTTCCTGTCACCACACCACTATCACCACGCGCACCATGGAGCGTACTGGCTGGTCTTCTCTGGCGGAGGCGTTACGCCTGCGGTGGAGGCGCGGCAGGGGAGGGAGTCAGGGGATGATGATGGCAACACGACGCGCAGCTGGCTGTACCACGGCTGCATCACGGCTGTGCCACGGTACGCGCAGCTCGCCACCCACATGCACATCCTCTTGCAGGCTCAAGCCTACAGGGGGGAACGTACCCAGGATCCTCATCTGCTTCTTGGCCGGCTTGCCGCGGATCGACGCCTCAATGGCCTCCAAGCGGCGCTCTTCGGCAACGGCCGCACTGCACGGCACGAGGGGTGTGTGCGTGTGCGTGTGTGTGCGCGTGTGCGCGTGCGTGCGGGTGGATTGGGGCGTGCATGTGCGCACGTGCGTTCGCAATGCGCCGGCGGGTGATGCGTGTGTGAAGGCGAGGCAGGCGCCCATGCATACTGTGCATGCAGACGACCAGACACGCGCCCATGCCATGCAAGCATGTCCACAAGACGCATCACTCGCACACGCGTCTTCAACCATGCAGTTAAACCACACACACGCACCTCCGGTCCTCTTCGGGCGTCGCGCGCAACAGGCAGGGCACAGGCCGAGCAACGCGCCCGAGGCGTGCGGGAGCGCAGCCTATGGCTGGCCGCGCGCGGGTGGCGGAAGCAGAGCGTGAGGTCGCCATCATGCTGGTGTTGCGTGGGCAGGGCGTGATAGCCTGCGTGTCGCGCTCTCGCGTCACAAAGATGGCCCAGGTGTGGGAGCATGATAGTCAGTTTCTTGCGACATCAGGCACATCCAGTTTGATTGCCGTCTTGCAGGCACACCCGATTCGCTAGGACCACGCTGTAGCAGGCGACACGAGACTGCAGCGATCGATCCGTAGTTAGTAGGGTCTACACTCCGCCGCCAGCATTGCGAGCGCCCCCCTCGCCTAGCCAGATGGGCCCGGTCAAGGTGCTGTTTGTGGGGGGTCCCGCTGGCGACCTGCCCCTGCTGCTGAAGAAGCTGCGTAACATCAACACCAAGAGCGGGCCGTTTGCAGCTGCGTTCGTCGTTGGGCCGCTGGGTGGCGAGGGGGGAGAGGTGGCTGGGCTGCCGCTGGAGGAGCCGGCCTCGCTGCCGATCTACTTCCTGGGCGCAGGTGAGCAGCAGAGGCAGGGCTGACATGGGATGCGCGCCATGCGCTTCCATGCATGCCATGCGCTCGCACCAGGTTGCCACGCCACACGTGTCGCGCCCGCATGTGCCAAATCTCGCTTGCAGGCAAGGACGGCTTTGTGCCAGCAGGCCTCCAGGCTAAGGGCATCAAGTACCTCGGCCGCTCGGGGGTGGTGAGTGAGGGGCATTGGGCCCGCACACACATAGGGTGTAATACACACACATCAAAGGCGTCCGACGGACACACACACACACACATCAAACACGTACGCGCCAAGGCAGAAAATTATGATACTGCACAGAATCCAGCTGCGGAGATGTGCATGGAAGCCAGTGTGTGTCTCTCGGGGCGCTCATGTCCGACGTGCGCACGAGCACACGCACGGACACCACGCACACCCCCTTCAGACGACCATCGAGGGCCTGACCGTCGCCTTCCTGGACGGCACTCAGTCACGACCTGGGTACAACTACAGCGCTGCTGACGTGGACGTGCTCTCGGCAAAGGTGGGCTGGGGAGGACGTTTTGCGAGTGAACGCGTGTGACGTGCGTGTGGACGAGTTGACTTGTGTGTGCACGTGCTTGACCGCCACCACCGCCACCGCCGCCCCCTCTATCCGTCATTGCTGCAACCACCACTGCCACCACCACCACCACCAAAAACTTTCACCACCTCCACGGTCACGTTGACACATCTCCACGCCTCCCCCCCCTCCCCCATTGCCTGGCACACACCCAGTTGGATGTGGTTGAGGGTGAGGTTGACATCCTGTTGACGTGTGAGTGGCCCAAGGATGTAACCATCACCCCCCACACACACAAGCACACATACACACACGCACACACATGCACCCACCCACACCCACCCACCCACACCCACACCCACCCACTCATCCACCCACTCACCCACACACACACGCACACGCACACGCACACGCACACGCACACGCACACGCACACGCACACGCACACGCACACGCACACGCAAACGCACACGCACGCACACACACACACACACACGTATGCCTGCAGTTGGACGTTCTCGAGGGTGAGGTCGACATCCTGCTAACGTGTGAGTGGCCAAAGGGCGTTGCTGGTGGGCTGGAGGCTGCGGGCGCGTCTGCTGCGGCACCACCCGCAGTGACGCACCGCACGGGGGTGACAGCGGTCGCGGAGGTGGCGGTGAAGGCACGGCCGAGGTGCGTGTGCGTGCGTGCGTGCGTGTGTGTATGTGTGTGTGTGTGTGTGCATGTGTGCGTTTGTGTGTGTGTGTGTGTGTGTGTGTTGTGTGTGACTGTCAGGACATAAACACACCGACAGTGACCAACAGTGCCACGCCACACCACCAACCGCCCCCAATTCGCTCACCCACACAGGTACCACATTGCTGCCGGCCAAGGCGCCACCCACCAGGAGCAGGCCCCCCCCCCCACCCACCGCATGCACACCACTGAGACTGAGACGCATGGCGCGACCAGATGTACCAGAGCTAATGGGATGGACACAGTCAGTGTGTATCCACCCAGTGGACCAGTGCGGGTGCTAGTATCTGCCTGCCTCAGGGATTGAGTGCGCAACCACAAGTCTACAAGTAACAAGTAACACGGGGTTTCCAGCTAAGCAGGCTACTCTTCTACTAGAGACACCCGCCGATACTCCAGCACGCTTTAGTACTAGAGTCCCGCCGGCTCCCGGCCGATAGACCACCGCTCCCGCCGGCTAGACTACCCCAAACAGCGGTCTCTGAGAGACATGTCTGGCAAGGAGCATATAGGAGAGGACCTTCCTGAAGGTCACAGTAGTGGCCTTGTGGCCAGTCAAGCCGGCAGAGCCGACTGGCGCTGACTGGAACAGTCCCCGCCTGGCAGTGCATGGCTGTCCAGCTCTCGTTTGCATGGGGCTCAGCCGGCGCCCCATGCCTCATGCATGGCCAGGTCCCACCCTCCAGGGGTGCATGGACGACAGAGTTGTCATGGAGGCTGCCTGAAGACCTTCCAACGCCAGGCACAAGTCTAATACGCCATCAAAGGCGTCCAACAAGACTGTACAATCGACCACCACCACTCCATCTCCCCCCGCCCCCCCCCCTCCCCACCCACCCACACACCCACCACCCACCGAACCCACTCTGTGCACCCCCAGGTACCACATTGCTGCGGGCCAGGACGCCTACTTTGCACGCCTGCCGTACGCAAACCGCGACCTGGGCGTGGGCCCGCGCATGACGCGATTCGTGGGGCTGGCACCGCTGGCAGGTGTGTGTGTTTGTGTGTGTGTGTGTTCGCGTGTGTGAGCTTGTGTTCGGTGTGTGTGTGTGTGTGTGCATGTGTGTGTGTGTGTGCGTGTTGTGTTGTGTGTGTGTGTGTGTGTGTTCGTGTGTGGTGTGCGTGTGTGTGGGGCGTGGGCCCTAGCGTGCCGCGAGTCGTGGGGCTGGCGCCGATGTCTAAGAGTAGTCGCCGGTGTGTGTGTGTGTGTGTGTGTGCGTGTGTGTGTGTGGTGGTGCACATGACGCGCTTTGTGTAGCTGGCACCCCTGGCATGTGAGAGAGGGAGCAGTCGCCAGGGGTGGTGGTGGTGGGGGGAGATGGGTGGCTTACGGCCGTTGTGTGTGCTTGGCAAGCGTTCGAGAGGGGGAGATAACGCTAGTCGGTGTTCAATGACTGGGGCGCGGACGTTGGTGATGCCCCCCTCCCAACTCACACCCACACCCACCCACACCACGCAGGCGCCGCCAAGAGCCTCCACGCGCTTGCCCTCGCCCCTGCCAGCGAGCTTGACCCGGATGCTCTGTCTGTGCGCCCAGAGGCATGCACACCGTCTCCGCTGGAGGCGGCGCTGATTGCGGCAAAGAAGCGACCAGGGGAGGACGCGGTGGGGGAGCACAATGCAGGTGGGTGCGTGTGTGTGTGCATGTAGATGTGTGTGTGGGTTTGTTTGTGTGTGTGTGTGTGTGTGGTGTGTGTGGGGGGGGAAGGGAGGGGAGGGGCTGATTGCGGCAAAGGAGCGGCCAGGGGAGGATGCAGTGCGGGGGCACAACGCAGGTGGGGGCGTGTGGGTGGTGGTGTGTTGGGTGGTGGGAGGAAGGTGGAGTTTGTGTGTGTGTGTGTGTGTGTGTGTTTGCGTGGTTGGTGGTGTGGTGGTGGTGGGGGGCATGCACGTGTGTGTGAAGGTGGGGGGTGGGGGGGAGTTGTTGCGTCAAATAAGCGTCCAGGGGAGGATGCAGTGGGGGAGCACAATGCAGGTGTGTGCGTGCGTGTGTTCGGGAGGGGTTGTTTGTTTGTGTGTGTGTGTGTGTGAGTGTCAAGTGGGGGGTGAGGGGTGGGTGGGGGTGCTGATTGCGTCAAAGAAGCGGCCAGGGGAGGAAGCAGTGGGGGAGCACAATGCAGGTGTGTGTAGGGGAGGGGGGGGGGGTTGTGTGGTGTGTGTGTGTGTATGAAAGGTGTGTGCGGGGTGGGTGGGGTGGGAGTGGGGGGGGCTGATTTCGGCAAAGAAGCGGCCCGGGTGGATGCAGTGGGGGAGCACAACGCAGGTGGGCACTCAGACAAGGGAACAAACGTGTGTGTGTGGGGGGGGGGGGTAGGGGAGGAGCAGTGGCTGCACTGTTGCTTCACTGTGGCAAAGAAGCGATCAGGGGAGGATGCAGTGGGGGAGCACAATGCAGGTGGGTGCGTGCGTGTGTGTGGGTTTGTGTGTGTGTGTGTGGTCGTGTGTAGTGGTGGGTTTGTGTGTGTGTATGTGTGTGTGTGTGTGTGTGTGTGTGTGTGTGTGAAGTGTGTGTGTGGGGGGAGGCGGCACTGATTGCGGCAAAGACGCGGTCAGGGAAGGCTGCAGTGGGGGAGGACAATGCAGGTGGGTGCGTGTAGGTGTGAGGTGTGTGTGTGGTGGGTGGGTGGTGGTGGGTGGGCGGATGGGTGGGTGGGGGCTGGAGGCGGAAGTCGCCCACACTTCACACTTACACTTCAGAGAGAGAGGCAGAGAGACGCAGAGAGAGACAGAGAAAGACGGAGAGAGAATGGAGAGAGGGAGAGATAGCGAGAGGCAGTCGTTACAGGACAGGATCCACGCACGGGAAACCTGGATTACGACGGCCGAACAGGGGAGGAGCAGGGGGGGCGCAGTGGAGAAGGAACACGCAGGGTTTGCGCACGCGCGAGCGTGCAGGCCATGGGGTTGTGCTGGCTGTGGAACGCCCCCCCCTCCAACTGCCCCCCTCCCCCCCTCCCAAACTGCCCCTCCCCCCCCGCCCCTGCACGCAGGCGACTTCCGTTGGCAGACCAGGAGGCCTGGCATGCAGGCGGTACCGATCGCACCCCCTCTTGCCCTCTCCCCAATCGCCTCCCCCCCTCCCCCCCTTGTACGCTTGCGACTTTTGGTGACAGACGCATCATCCCCGCGTGGCATGCAGGCAGTGACCCCCCCCCTCCTTCCCCCAAATGAACCTTCTACTCACACAATTTCACGGAGTTTGTATCCCTTGCTTGCTGGCTGCGACATGCCCTTCCCTCCCCCCTCCCTCCTCCCTCTTCCCTCTCCCACCCGACCGCACCCCTACTACTCACGCAGGCGAATTTCGGTGTCAGACCAAGAAGCCGCGCATGCAGGCGGTACCGATCATGCTCCCCCCTGCCCTCATGCTCCCCCCTGCCCTCTCCCCAACTGCCCCCCCCCTCTGCACGCAGGCGACTTCCGTTGGCAGACCAAGAAGCCTCGCATGCAGGCTGTACCGATCAACCACCGTGAGGGCGTGGTGTCAGACCCAGCGTGCTCACTCGTCGCGCGCAACGTCGCGTTTGCTGCGGGTGCGATCAGGGGTTTAGGGTTCAGGGTTTCAGCGTTTAGTAGGGTCTTGGGGTGAAGGGGTTGGTGAACCCCGAATTGGTCAACCGTTCTGATTGAAAGACTTTTTCGGACACGGAGTCTGTGCGTGCTCAGGATAGGGTCGGGTGGAGAGCCGTTGTGTACGGTCCGGCTGCCCTCGGGCACCGGCCCCTCCACCTCGGCGGTCAAGTAGATTGGCAAGCGCCACTTGACCCCCTATCTCCTGGAAGCAGTTAGGACCTATACTGGAGGCGTCGCACAACAGCCCTCCTTTTTGCTCTGGGACTACACGTTGGCAGGCAGCCGGCTGGTGGCTACCGCCCCTCACACATAATTGTTAGAGCCACAACTGGGTCTAGGGCGGTGGTACTAGGACCAGAAGGTAGTCTTCGCTGGAAAGCCGATGTTACTGATACTGATCCACCTAGTAAGGAAGTAGAGCGTGCTCACTCGTCGCGCACGCAACGTCACGCTTGCTGCTGCGGTTGCGATGGAGGGGATAATGTTTAGGAGGGAGGGACGTGGGGTGTATCAACGCGGTTGTGGGTAGGGGACCCAACGTGCTCACCCCGCTCGCGCGCAAGATCGTGTTTGCTACCCTTAAACCCTAAAATCCCAAACCCTAAAACCCTAAACCCTAAAACCCTAAACCCTAAAAACAAGTGCTCACCCGCTCGCGCGCAACATCGTGTCTGTGGGTGCGATCAGGAGTGCAGGGTGTTGAGCAAATCTGATGTCACCATGACCACTCAACGCACTACCGCTGCGCATCGTCAGGCGAGCCCGAGCTGCTCTCGACTTACCACGCACGCACCCGCATCGTGACGAAACCAACCTTGGCACCCACGTTACGCAACTCCTCAATCAGCGACTTAAACCATCCGACCCAACAGACAGCCCGAGCTGTTCGACTTCTCACAAACGCACCCGCATCGTAACGAAGACGAACCCTATACACACATGACTAAACGGGAAATCTCCTCACGGCAGGTGAGCCCGAGCTGCTTGACTTCTTTGAGGCTGCCGGACGCGTGGTCGACATGTTCAGGGGGACCAACCCAGAGGGGAGGCTCAACTCGTGGATGGTGGTGCAGGTGTGTTTGTGGGGTGTGGGGAGGGGCAGTGTGAACATGTGTGTGCGTGCATGCCTGCGTTAGTGTGTGTGTGTGTGTGTGTGTGTGTGTGTGTGCGTGTGAGATCAGCCCAGAGGGGAGGCTCAACTCTTGGATGGTGGTGCAGGTGCGTTTGTGTGTGGGGGGGGGGAGGGGGGGGGGCTGTGTGTGCAGGTGCGTTTGTGTTGTGTGTATGTGTGTGTGTGTGTGCGTGTGGGGATCAATTCAGACGGGAGGCTGAACTCATGTATGGTGGTGCAGGTCAGAGGGTGCGTGTGTGTGTGTGTGTGTGTGTGTGTGTGTACGTGCGTGCGCGCATGCGTGCGTGCGTGTGTAGACGATTCAAGACCATTTGCAAGCACACCGCTACCCCCAACACTTTCCCCTCCCCCACACTCTCCTACCCCCCACACTCTCCTACCCGCCACTCTCTCCCCCCCCCACTCGCCTACCCACCCCTATCCCATCCACCCACCCCGCACGCACTACGCGTGCACCCAGGTGGCTTCTGCCTGGACGTGTCTAATACACACACACACACACACACACACACACACACACACGCTCATGCAGTACGCGAGCACACGTGAGGCTGCTGCTGCCCTGGCGCAGCCTGGTCAGTGGGCAATCCGTCCAATACCCCCCCCCCCCCCCAAAATCACGCTCTCCTACCCCCCCCACACAGTAACACAGTGACACAGTGACACACAGTGACACACTCAGTACTCGAGCGCCCAGGAGGCTGTTGCCGCTCTTGCACAGCTCAATGGCCAGTCCATCCAGGACCGTGCCCCCCCCCCCCCCCCCCGCCCCAACTCCTACTCATATCTCCCCCTCCTCCCCATATCTCCTTCCACCCCCACCCCCACCCCCACACACGCAGTACGCGAGACCTCAGGAGGCCGTCGCCGCTCTTGCGCCGCTCAACGGTGAGACCATCGAGGACCGTGCCCCCCCTTCCCCAAACACATTCTTCTACTCCTCACCTCTCCTCCTCCCCCACTCCCCCTCCACCCCCACCCACCTCCTCCCCCCACCCCCACACACATTACGCGAGCCCCCAGGAGGCTGTCGCCGCCCTTGCGCAGCCCAACGGCCAGTCCATAGAGGACCGCGCCCCCACCCGTACCCTACCCCACCCGCACCCCGCGCCCCAACTCCTAGTCATATCCCCGCTCTCCAAATCTCCTACCCCCCCCCCCACACACACACCCTCCCCCCCCACCCCCCACACCCACGCAGTACGCGAGCCCCCAGGAGGCCGTCGCCGCCCTTGCGCAGCTCAACGGCCAGTCCATCCAGGATCGTGCGGTCAGCCTAGAGGCGTCAAACCCTCGCGAGCCAAAGGCGCCGCGCGAGCAGCCGACCTCGTCAGAGGGGTGCTGGTTCTGCCTGGGGTCATCTGCGGCTGACGTGGCGCTCGTGGGTGAGTGGCGACAGTCATGGATTCCGCTGAGGCACCTTCAGGACAGAGGCCTTTAGGACTCGTACAACAAACTTTTGCGTATCTGGACGTATTGAATCCATACATATAACGGAGCCATATGAGGCGGTCGAGAAGGGTGCTGGTTCTGCCTGGGGTCGTCTGCGGCTGACGTGGCGCTTGTGGGTGGGTGGCGGCAGTGCTACATTCTGATGCGGCATCTAAACGCGCCTTCAGGACTCGTATCATGATAAGGGCCTTGCATAGGAGGCGGGGTGTCTTGGCGGACGACAAGGGTGCTGGATCTGTCTGGGGTCGTCTGCGGCTGACGTGGCGCTTGTTGGTGGGTGGCGGCAGTGATGGATTCTGCTAAGGCATCTAAAGGCGCCTTACGGACTCGTATCATGATAGGAGCCTTGCATAGGAGGCGGGGTGTCTTGGCGGACGACAAGGGTGCTCGTTCTGCCTGGGGTCGTCGCAGTTGACGTGGCGCTCAGGGGTGGGTGAGTGGGTGGGTGGGTTGTAGTGATTCTGTTGTCAGGAAGTTGAATTGATTTTCTGGAGCCATTTGCCTGAACATCCGGCTCCATGGCCCCGAATCCGGCTCTGGGTGAGGAGGTGCTTATTGCACTTGGCACGGGCAGCGTGGGCCCTCACCCCTCCCCACCGTGTGTGCGTGTGTGCACCACGCAGCGCCCGTGGGCGAAGAGGCCTACATTGCAAAAGACAAGGGAATTTCGCGTGCGGGTATGACTTTCACCCCTACACCCCACCCCTCAAGCCCCCAGCATGGGCCCTCATCCCCACCCACCCCACCCCTCACCCCCACCCCCATCACGCAGCGTCTGTGGGTGAGGAGGCCTACATTGCGATGGACAAGGGCGGAATCGACGGCACGCACGTGCTGGTCGTTCCGATTGACCACGCACGGTGCTCAGCAGAGCTGTCACCAGGCGCGTTTGCAGAGGTTGACAGGTGTGTGCGTGTGTGTGTGTGTACGCGTGTGTGTGTGTGTGTGTGTGTGTGTTGTGTTTGCGTGTGTGTGGTGGGGGCACACACGTGCTGGTCGTTGCAATTGGCCACGCGCAATGCTCAGCAGAGCTGTCGCCAGGCGCGTTCGCAGAGGTCGACATGTGTGTGCGTGTGTGTACGTGTGTGTTGTGTGCGTGTGTGTGTGTGTTGTGTGCGTGTGCATGTGTTTTGTGTGTCTGTGTGTCTGTGTGTGTGTGTGTGTGTGTGTGTGTGTGTGTGCGTGTGTGTGTGCGTGCGTTTGGCGGGGGACAAGATGTCGACAGGTGTGGGGGTTAGGGTCGGGAGGGGCGGGGGGGGGGGGTTTGTGTGGGAGCGTGCACGCGTGTGCGCTCTTTTTGAAAAGCCAAGTGTAACTCGGGTGGGGGTGGGGGGGGGTAGGTTTTGTGTGCCATTGTGCACGCGTGCACGCGCTCTTGTGTATAGAGACTGCAAAGCCGCCATGTGTTGTGCTGCCTATATGCACAGCCTGCCACGTCGAAAATGCCCCCACCCCTTCCCCAAAAACCTCTGGCCACTAACGTACGCACACACGCGCACGCACGCACGCAGATACCTATCTGCGCTATCGTCTGCGTACGCAGCCAAGGGCCTCGTCATGATTGCGTTTGAGCGCTTCCTCGTGCTGCGCAAGGTGAGGCAAGGGGCCTGGCCATGGCTGGGTTTGATGATGATGGATATTACAGTCTGTGTGACGCTCGTAGTGCGTGTTTAGAGGTCTTGGCTATGATTGTGTTTGAGCGGATCCTGGGACTGCGCAAGCGTTCAGGTTTGTCATTCCTTTTAACACTTTATAGTACGCACCCTCGGGTCGGGGATTGAGGGAGCTGCCTAGCGAGGCTGGCTAACATGCGTGATCCGAAATATTGTGCCCAGGCGGGTCAATGGGCCTGGTCACGGCTGTGTTTCGAGGTTGGGTCAGAGCCTTGGCCACGTCTGTGTTAGAGAGCATTGTGGGGCTGCGCAAGGTGGGATGTAGCTCGCCCTTGGAGATTTAGCGGCATGGCGTGTTTGGCTAGGATCACGATTCTGACATCGAAGCAAGAAAGGAGCATTGCTGGAAGGGGCACTGCTCGGTGGTAGCACTTGCCCATGCCTCGCAGCCAAGTCGGCCTATACTAGCCCTGACACCCATGCAACCAGCACCTCACCGCCGTCCCCTGCACTGCACTTGCACTGTGCAGAGCGCTGGAGGCGGCAACCACGCACACATCAACGCCATTGGCGTGCCGCGTGCACGAGCGGAGGGCGCACGAGACACGTTTGCCAAGGCGCTATCTGCGGCTGGGCTGGGCGAGTTTGTGGAGCTGGAGGCGGGGCCAGGTGTGTGCGTGGGGGAAGGTTTTACAGGTTTTACGCGTACGCGACTTCGGGGCTTGAGTTCAGGCCTAGACTACGCATAGAGGGGGGCTCTACTAGGAGAGCCTGGAAGG
>VFSX01000568.1:86343-98708 GCA_016618255.1 Chlamydomonas sp. UWO 241 | reverse complement strand
AGGCACAGGCACAAGAACAGGCACAGGCACAGGCACAGGCACAGGCACAGGCACAGGCACAGGCTCAGGCCCAGGCACAGGCACAGGCCCAGGCACAGGCACAGGCACAGGCACAGGCACAGGCACAGGCACAGGCACAGGCACGGGGACAGGCACAGGCACAGGCACAGGCACAGGCACAGGCACAGGCACAGGCACAGGCACAGGCCAGGCACAGGCACAGGCACAGGCACAGGCACAGGCACAGGCACAGGCACAGGCACAGGCACAGGCAGGCACAGGCACAGGCACAGGCACAGGCACAGGCACAGGCACAGGCACAGGCACAGCACAGGCACAGGCACAGGCACAGGCACAGGCACAGGCACAGGCACAGGCATGCACAGGCACAGGCACAGGCACAGGCACAGGCACAGGCACAGGCACAGGCACAGGCACAGGCACAGGCACAGGCACAGGCACAGGCACAGGCACAGGGACAGGCACAGACACACAGGCACAGGCACAGGCACAGGCACAGGCACAGGCACAGGCACAGGCACAGGCACAGGCACAGGCACAGGCACAGGCACAGGCACAGGCACAGGCACAGGCACAGGCACAGGCACAGGCACAGGCACAGGCACAGGCACAGGCACAGGCACAGGCACAGGCACAGGCACAGGCACAGGCCTAGGCACAGGCACAGGCACAGGCACAGGCACAGGCACAGGCACAGGCACAGGCACAGGCACAGGCAGGCAGGCACAGGCACAGGCACAGGCACAGGCACAGGCACAGGCACAGGCACAGGCACAGGCACAGGCACAGGCACAGGCACAGGCACAGGCACAGGCACAGGCACAGGCACAGGCACAGGCACAGGCACAGGCACAGGCACAGGCACAGGCACAGGCACAGGCACAGGCACAGGCACAGGCACAGGCACAGGCACAGGCACAGGCACAGGCACAGGCACAGGCACAGGCACAGGCACACAGGCACAGGCACAGGCACAGGCACAGGCACAGGCACAGGCACAGGCACAGGCACAGGCACACAGGCACAGGCACAGGCACAGGCACAGGCACAGGCACAGGCACAGGCACAGGCACTGGCACAGGCACAAGCACTGGCACATGAGGGCATGGGGCAGGCGCAGCAGCAGACGCAGCACCAGATGGCAATGGGGATGCAGCAGCAGCTGCAGCAGCAACATCAGCAGGCGGGGGCACAAACATGGGGGCCGCAACACATGGGCATGTGGCAGCACCAGCAGGCTGGGGGGGGCCAGCATGCGGGGACGGGCGGGGGGGGGACACCACTGGCGGCGGGGCCGCCGCATCAGGTGATGACTGGGCCGCCGGCATGGGACCCCATTGGCGTAGGGCAGCAGCATGCTGGAATGGAACAGCAGCAGGGCATGGGGTCGGCGAGGGGGGGGCAGGGCCACTGGGGGCGCTGGGGGCGCCCCCGGTGGCGGCAATGGGCCCCATGCACGACGCGGAGCACACCGGGATGGCCGGGCACGGCGGGGCCGGGCCCAGCCGGCCGGGCCACGCCCCGGCATCGGGTTACGCGTAATGACGTGGAACGTTAAAGGGCAACACTATCACATAGACCAGAGCGCCGACGTCAGTAACTGGCTCTGGGCCACAACGGACATCATCGCATTCACTGAAACTGGGCATACCGGCGAGGCCCCCGGGGCTATTAGGGGGTTCAAGTGCCTAGCATGCAGCCGACGCCCATACACCGCTAAACACGGGGGGTGGCGCTTCATGTGCGCTCCACGATCGCGAGCCACGTCAAGGTGGTGGAAGACACCCCAGCGCTGGGGATGCTTTGGTTCAGGATTAGGCTCAAGGGGGGGAGGGACGTGTACGCGTGCGCTGTCTACCTCCCCCCCCCACCTCCACGTACCTGAAGCGGGAGGGCGGGAGCCTGTCGGCGGAAGCCCACATGCTGGCTCTCGCCCAAGGGATAGCCAAGTACAGGGAGCTGGGGGAGGTGCTAGTTTTGGGGGACCTCAACGCCCGCACCGGCCAAGCGGACGACAGGGGGGGGCACGACGCCGAGGGGGGTGACCCCGCCCTCGCGCTGACCGCTTGGGACATCACACGGGCTGGGCGGGTAGGACAGCGGACGTCTGCCGACCACGGGCCGCAGAACGCGCACGGGAGGGACATGATTAGACTGTGCCGAGACACCGGGATGGTGATTCTGAACGGGCGCTTGCCAGAGGATGAGGGGGGAGCACACACATTCCATGCAACAGGCAGGAATGCGCACAGCGTTGTTGACTACCACGTTGCATCGCCGGCACTCATGTTTAGCGAGACGGGGGCCCCGCGGGAGGGGGCCACGCTCAGGGTGCATACGATCCCCACCCTGCCAGGCTGGAAGGGGTCCTTTGACCACTGCCCAGTTGTGCTGACCATGGGCGAGGCGGCGGGTGAGGCGGTCGCCACGCCACACCCTACCATGCCATGCACCACGCCAACTAGATTTAGGTGGCCTGAGGGGGGGGAGCGTGCCTACGCACGGGAGCTGCAGGGGGTGGCGGCAGAGATCAAGGGGGCGCGGGAGGCCCCCACAGTAGATGAGGAGCAGGCGCTCCTAGAAGGGGCGGTTGAGCGGGCAGCGCGGGCGCTGCACGCGTCAGGGGCGGCTGGGGCGGTGCTGGTAAAACCAGGGGGGGGGGCGCATCAGTGCGACCACACAACACATGGTATGCCCAGGAGTGCAAGGAGGCACGGCAGGCGTATCGAGAGGCCGAGAGGGCGCACGGGGCGCAGTCGACGCTGACCTCAGCAGCGTTCAGGGCGTATAGGCAGACCACGCGACGCGTGCGCCGGGCATGGGAGGCCCAGGAGTACGACGCTATGCTCAAACACATGCATGGCGCCCCCAGGAAATTCTGGCGCAAGGTTAAACCAGGGAGCCAGGGAGGGGGGCTGAGGGATGTAGAGGGGTGGACGACCTACTTTGAGGGCCTGGTTGGGGGCGAGCATGCCCATGGGGAGCTGCAGGAGGGAGGGAACCCGTTTTCGGATGCCTCCGAAGGAAATAAGCAGCGGGCACGAGTACTCAACGCTTGGATCACCGAGGACGAGGTGAGCACAGCCCTCCTGGGCATGGCGGCGGGCAAAGCGCCGGGCGTGGACGGCGTACCGGTGGAATTTTATCAAAGGGCATGGACTGGGGAGGGGGACACAGGGGGTGGGGGAGATGTGGAGGGGAGCGAGCCGCAACACGCGCTGCTTGAACCGATCACACATCTACTCAATCGGGTCTTCCGCGAGGGGTATCCCAAAGCATGGCACATGGGGGCAGTCACGCCGGTGCCGAAGAAAGGCAATCTGGACGAGCGGGACAACTATAGGGGCATCACGGTGGGTGGGGCGCTTGCTAAGCTCTATAGTCTGGTGCTACTCCGCAGACTAGACGACCTTGCTGAGAAGGGCGGCCATAGAGCCGCCGGGCAGGCAGGGTTCCGGAAGGGGCGGGGGACCCCTGACAATGCCTTCATCCTACAGCACATGATTGAGAGGCGCAGCCATGAGCGAAAACCGCTGTATACTGCCTTCATCGACTTTAGAAAGGCATACGACTGCGTGCATCGGCAGCTCATGTGGGAGTGCCTTAAGAGCCTGGGGGTGGGGGGGGCGTTTTTAGCAGCCCTGACATCACTGTACGATGGGGCTGGCATGTGCGTGCGCATAGACGGCACGGTGGGACCAGGCTTCACCACACGCCAGGGGGTCATGCAGGGCGACCCAATGTCGCCGCTTTTGTTTGGGCTGTTTATCGACTCACTAGAAGGGGAGCTTGACGCACAGATGCCAGAGGTCGGGGTCCCCCTAGGGACAGGAGCAAACAGGCGGCTCCTACGGTTACTCTTGTATGCAGATGACCTCGTGCTCATGGCAGAGACGCCGGAGGCGCTCCAGCGCTTGCTAGATGCACTTCACGTTTTTTGCAGGACGCACGCTCTCACTGTCAATGTCCGCAAATCTGAGGGGGTGGTGTTTAACGACCAGTACTGCCCGGTCACGAGCGCCAGGGGAAGGGTGACCCTGAAGTACGCTGGTATGGACCTGCCCATCAATCACGAGTTTAAATATCTGGGCATGCTTTTTGGGAGCCGTCGGGCAATAGGCGCGGGGCTGGAGCAGAGGCAGGGGCGGGCCAGCGTGCACGCTTCGCCCTAGCGCGCAGATACGATGCCATGGGCCTCCACAACGTGGGAGTAAAGGCGCACCTGTTCAACGCACTGGTGCGACCTGTAATTAACTACGGGTGCGAGATCTGGGGCCCAGGGTTGATGGCGGGGGCGGGCATGGGGGTACAGGGGATCTTCTCGGGGGCAGCCGACAAGTGGGGGTTGGCTGGAGGGGACGGGGGCCCCTCCAAGGCGGCGCGCCGCAAGTGGCGCGCCATGGAAGCCCTGCACTTGCAATCTGTGCGCGAGGCCCTCCGTATTCGCAGGTGTGGGCAACAGCTATCGCTGCTGGCGACGGAGGTGGGCTGGCGACCGCTGTCGACCGACTGGCTGCGGCAGGCGGCGCGCTTCTGGGCGAAAGCGCTACGGCGGCCGGATGGCGATCTGCTGAAGGCGGCAATGCGGGAGAGCTGGGAGCTAGCGGCGGGTGGCGTGCGAGAGAGCTGGGTGGCACAGCTGAGCGAGTGCCTCAGCACAGTGGGGCACACGCTGGTGTGGGGCCAGGAGGCGGGGGGCATCGCCCGCCTGCTAGAGACAGCAGCGGCAGGTTGGCTGGCATCAGAGACCAGCACACCAGAGCTGCCAGAGGACGCCAACCAGCTCAGCGTCGTCCGCTCAGTGCCTGACTCATGGTCACACCGCTTCAAGATGCTTACTTACTTGCGGTGGATGGCAGACGACTGTGGCGGCGCACCAATGCTCTGGACGGGGCTGAACAGCGCCGCCCAGATCACGACACTCGCACGCTTTAGAATGGGGCTGCATGAACTGCAGATAGAGAAGGGGCGCCACACGGCGCAGGCAGAGCCACGCAGCCAGAGGCTCTGTCGCCTTTGTGGCATGCGGGAGGATGAGGCACACGTGATTTTTGAGTGTCCAGCGTATACGGAGACACGCGTACAGTTCCACACCCTTTTCCTGAGCGTCCCTGGGGACGATAAAGGCTTGGATGCGAAGATGCGGGCGTTTATGAACCCCAGCCCGGGGCTACTTTACCCTTGTTTTTGGCGTGACATGGCCAACTTTCTGGTCTCGTGCCTTGATATACGTAACACAAGCCTGGAGATGGTAGAGGATCGGGAGGAATAATTGACCTGAAGCGAACGATGTTTTGAATTAGGAGTCAATGAGGCAGCCACGATAGTGGCGGGGACCCAAGCGTGGGTTCCCAAGGAGCTGCGGTGGACTGTGCCGTTTGCAGTGCACCGCAGCTGGCGCACCTGAGAAATGCCCACGCTGGGGCTCACACGTGAAAGCTGCCTCAAAGATGACGACCTCAAAACGGAGTATGCAGAAGGAACATATTTATCCGCTATAACCGGGGGGCAAGCTTGCTTTCTAACCTATCACCAAATCCCACACTGTTGGTCACTACTGACCGCCTTTTCCAGCCCCTTTCTAGGTAGTTAGGCTTAGGGATGTGCCCCTCACCGAGTCCTTCTGTGCCTCCCCCCTTCAGCAGGGGGGGGGCCTGCGACACGTCCAATGTCGTGCTCGGTGCAACAACAAGGGGTCAGCTTCTGCTCAGAGCCGGGTTAAGGGTAACAGGTTGAGAATCCTGTGAATGCTGGTTGAAATCCCAGTTAGAAAACCCCTTAACACGTTAGAGGTTGCGGCCCGGCTGGATATCCTTTTCGGCCACGTCTTGGCCTTTCTCCCCACGGGGGGATGTCTCTTCTGGCAATTGGCGACGAACCTGCCTTGCGTTTTCCGTTTCCCAACATGCGCTCACCGACTTCAACAAGCGTTTGCTGCCGCTGCGGTAGGGGACCTAGGGGTGCGCCCACGCTCTTTACAGAGTTGGGGTTCCCTACCACCAACAGCCAGCCATCTCAGTAAGGTGCTCGGGCCATATGGCGCCGAGCACGGTCTTATACGCCTTTAGAGGTGTCCCTGACTGTAACATCCATCATCATCATCATGGGAAAATTCAGGTATATACAACGAGTGTGTGTGTGTGTGTGTGTCTGTGTGTGTGTGTGTGCAGAGCGGCCCTGCCGCGTCTCAGTCGGCGCAGCCCGTGACATCAGGGCGAGCGGCTTCTGTTTGGCATATCTATTGTAGGAAGAGCATCGTGGGGTGTGAAATGGCCCGACTCGGCCTCTCTCAGATGCAACGGGCCGAGTCGGCCATCTCTCGCATGTGGCAGGCCCAGCCAGGTCAGTGGCACCGGGGGTAGGAAAGTTGAAGTTGGTTGGACTAGTCGACACACGACTGGTAGACTGGCGCGCTGCGTAGCCCTGCGGGGGCCCTGAGGCGCTAGGCCGTACCACCGGCGCACCGGCAGCGGCGGCGGCGCTGGCGGCACGCCCCCGACGCCCGTCCACTCGGTGCTGCTGCTGCGCTGCTGCTGCTGCACCGGACGCGCGTCGGTCGCTTGTGGCGAGCCCAACAGCTTTGCCGGCTCACGTGCCACCTCACCACCGACGCACCGGCGGCGGCGGCGCTGGCGGCACGCCCCCAACGCCCGACCATTCGCTGCTGCTGCTGCGCTGCGCCGCCGGACGCGCGTCGGCCGCCTGCGCCTCTGATGGCGGCGAGCCCCAGAACAGCGCGGGCGACAGCGTTGCCGGCGCGCGCGCGGGGCGTGCGCCCCCGCCGACACCTGCACCAGCGGGCGCGCCGAGCGGCGGGTATCCCGCGCTCTGACCGCCAACACCAACGCCAACGACGCTGCCGATGCCCTGGGGGGAGGGCGCCTGCTGCGGGTAGCCGCCGAGGCTGTGACCGTCGCCGCTGATGCTGCCACGCGCGGGGCTGTGCGCGCCCGGGCGCCGGAACAGGAACAGGGTGCCCCCCTCGCCGCGCGCGACTGCGTGTGTGTGTGTGTGTGTGTGTGTGTGTGCGCGTGTGCGTGTGTGTGTGTGTGTGTGTGTGTGTGTGCGTGTGTGTGCGTGTGCGTTCGTGCGCGTGTGTGTGTGTGTGTATGCACGTGCACGACTGCGTGTGTGTGTGTGTGTGTTTTGTGTGCATGTGCTCGTGTGTGTGTGTGTGTGTGTGCCAGTGGTTCCGTAAAGGATCTTGGAAAAATGATGGCCCAGCCCGGGTCTCACGCTCATTTCGCCAATCTCGACCTTACGGTGAGGCGATTTTTTGCGGGAAAGTGTGAAAATGCGAATTTCACACTTTTCGGGTCGGAATTTGCGCAATCTCAACCGACGCGCCAGCCCAAATTGGCCAATCTCAACCTGAAAGAGAACTTTGTCGGGTTGCGGGTTGGCTAACGGAAACACTGGTGTGTGCGTGTGTGAGTTCAAGGCGTGCATGCGTCGAGGGGTGAGGGAGTGTGTGTGTGTGTGTGTGCGTGTGTGTGTGTGTGCACGACAGGGTGTGCGTGGTGTGCATGCGGGTTGGGTGGCGGCTGACGGCCTACCTCGTGTGTCAGCATCCAGGTAAGTCGTCCGCCAGGTGGAGACGGACTGGAGGGGAAGAGGCACAGGGACTGTTACCTGAGAGAGTTGGGGTCGGGGGGAGGGAGGGGAGCCATAGTGAGGGATTTGTCCTTAATCAGCAAAGGGATTTGCCCTTCATCAGGCAAAGGTAGGAAGTGCCCTAAGAAAAGGTGTAGACAAATGCCCACTCGCCGATCCACGCACCTCCGGCATGC
Organism: Chlamydomonas sp. UWO 241; assembly: GCA_016618255.1. Classification (NCBI taxonomy): domain Eukaryota; kingdom Viridiplantae; phylum Chlorophyta; class Chlorophyceae; order Chlamydomonadales; family Chlamydomonadaceae; genus Chlamydomonas; species Chlamydomonas priscui. The sequence goes on along the minus strand of VFSX01000568.1, from coordinate 90,897 downwards.
CCTCCAGTCTGACGCCCAAGAACTCGGCCGGGTGTGCAATGGAGAAGCACACACCTTGCTTGCTAAGCTTAGGATGTGTCTTAAATCGGGCAAGAAAGGGAAAAAATATCCAAAGAAGAGGTACAAAAAATACCCAACCGCCCACCCACCCACCCCAACAAGAGTTGTCAAAAGAAAAGGTAAAGAAATAAGCAGCCGCCCACCCACCTCCGGCATGCCCTCCAGGCTGAGGCCCAAGAACTCGACTGGGGCGATGGAGAAGCTCTCAAATGTGGCCTACAGAGGAGAGGGGGCGGGAGCAGGACACAGAACAGGATCAGGTGCTGAAGAGTGGTGTTTGTTGTGTGGGAGGCTGAGGCCCAAGAACTCGACTGGGGCGATGGAGAAGCTCTCAAACGTGGCCTACGGAGGAGAGGGGGCGGCAGCCGTGAGAGAGGGGGGGGGGGGTGGGGCATCAAGAGTCAAGTTCACCATGCATCATGTATGATGGTGGCATGGTACGGATCACCCCCCCCCCGCCCCCCCCTCCACACACGCACCTTCCAGCTCCGTAACGTGCCATGCACACACACACACAACAACACACACACACACACACACACACACACACACACACACATGCGCCGTGCCACCGCTGCCCCCCCCCCCCTTGGCACCGCGCTCCATGTGCCAGCCCCTCCCCCTAAACAAATGCCAATACACACACACACACACACACACACCTGCGCCATGCCGCCGCCGCCTCCCCCCGCCGCATTCCACGTGCCAGCCCCCCGCCCAAAACGCTTGCTTACACACACACACACACACACACACACACACACACACACACACACACACACGCACGCGCGTGCACACCTGCGCCGTGCCGCCGCCGCCCCCCGGCGCCGCATTCCACGTCCCAGCCGCAGCCACACACACACACACACGCAAACACACAACCAACCAACCAACCAAGCGTTACATGAGGCCGTCCGCATGCACCGGCAATGCCTGTACTGCTAACAGCAATACACCCCGGCAATTGTTACGAAGTCTGACCCATGCACTGGGATGTCTTTCGAATAGCGGGTGACGGACCAGCGCCTGAATCGAGTGGATAGTATCCTTGGTTTGGAGGGGTCTGGGGGGGGCTGCCACTCTGGCCAACCAACTTCAACTAGGGTTGCCACTCTGGCCAACCAACTACAACTTGGGTTGCCACTCTGGCCAACCAACTTCAACTTCAATCGCAGCGTATCATTTCCCCATGGGCCGATTAATTCCATGGGCGATAGTCGGGGTTGTCCGTCGTGCAATGTATACGTCGCCGCAACTACTAGATCCGTTCGGCCGCGGCCTACTAGACTGAGTTTTCGTTGGGCAGGCCATGAGGACGTCAGATCAGCTCCTTGGACCGATGAACTCGATGGGCGACGGACGAAGGCAGGCGGGCCTGGGATAGGGGCTCGGTAGACGGGAAAGGGGGGGTTGGAAGGGGCGTGGGAGGGGTCAGATGAGGTATCAGGGGGGTCAGGTGAGGCATCAGGGGTATCGGAGGAGACGTGGGAAGGATCAGGGGAGGCATGGGAGGGATCAGGGGGGGCGTGGGGGGATCAAACGAGGCGTGGGAGGGATCGGACGAGGCGTGGGAGGCGAGGGGGGAGAGGGAGGGGGGTTGGGAGGGGTCGGAGGAGGCGTGGGAGGCTAGGGGGGAGTGCGCGTGCGTGGTGTGCGCTCACGGTATGGGGGAGGCTGGGGGGGGGGGGGAGGGATTGCCAGCCTGGATTGCCAGCATGGGGTCAGCGTGTGCGGGGGGGCTGGGGAGGTGCATGGGGCGGGGGTGCATGGGCAAACACACACACACACACACACACATACACACCTGCGCCGTGCCGCCGCCGCCCCCCGGTGCCGCATTCCATGTCCCAGCCGCCGCGACGCGCCACGCGCCGAGTGGACCGAAGCGGAACACCGCCGAGTTTCGCATTGTGAGCGCGCCGGGGCGCGTGGGGTGGAGGGACAGAGCCTGCTCAATTGCGTCCATGCCGAGGCCTGGGAGGGTGTCGGCAAGCTGGAGAACCTACGTGTGTGTGTGTGTGTGTGTGAGCGAGTGTGTGTGTGTGTGTGTGTGTGTGTGTGTGTGTGCATGTGTGTGTGTGTGTGCCTGGGCGGGTGGGGTGGAGGGACAGCGCTTGCTCAATTGCGTCCATGCCGCGGCCTGGGAAGAAATCGGCAAGCTAGAGCACCTATCAAGGGTAGAACACAGTAGGAGGAATAAGTCAATGATTCTTCAATTGATTTCAATTAATTAATTCGTACAGCCCGGCCACCGGCGGCCGGCTGGCGGAAAAAAACGGAGAACAACGATAGACGAAAGAAAACAAAAAACGGGCGGCAAACGCTAAAAAGGCAATTGATGATTTCAGCTTAAAAGCCGCCTACGGCGGTCTACCGCCAAACTGAAGAAGCACTGGTGCGGGTGGGTGGATGGTTGGACGGTTGGGGCGGGTGCCAGGCTAGAGCACACACCTGAGCAAACCGGTCTCCGGAAGCTACGCCACCAGCCGGCTCAGGCAGGCAGGCAGGCAGGCAGGCAGGCAGGAAGGCAGACAGGCAAGCAGGCAGGCAGGCAGGCAGGCAGGCAGGCAGGCAGGCAGGCAGGCAGGCAGGCAAACAGACAGACAGACAGACAGAAAGACAGACAGATGGGGAGAGAGAGACAAATGCACAGAGAGAGAGAGAGAGAGAGTGAGAGAGAGGGCACACACCTGCGCAAACAGGTTTCCGGAAGCTGCGCCACCAGCCCGCGCTGGCAGCGGTGCCAACACCAACACACATGCCGATTATGAAAAGAGAGAGACGGACAGACAGATGGGGGGAGAGACGGAGAGAGAGAGGGAGGGAGAGAGAGAGAGAGAGTGAGAGAGAGAGAGAGAGAGACACCGACGAAGCACACACCTGCGCAAACAGGTTGCCAGGGGCTGCGCCACCAGCCAGCTTCAGGCAGCAGCGCCACACCGACACAGATGCCGATTATGGAAAGAGAGAGACGGACAGACTGATAGAGAGAGATACAGATGGGGAGAGGGAGAGAGATACAGACACACAGAGAGAGAGAGAGAAAGAGAGAGAGACAGCGAGAGAGAGAGAGAGACAGAGAGAGAGAGAGAGAGAGAGACACCAACAGACAAAGCGCACACCTGCGCAAACAGGTTGCCGGAGGCTGCACCACCAAACGGCTCAGGCATCGAAGCGGACACCAACACAGATGCCGATTATGGAAAGAGAGAGACAGACAGACAGATAGGGAGAGCTACAGATGGAGAGAAGGAGAGAGACAAACACACAGAGAGAGGGAGCGCGACAGAGAGAGAGAGAGAGAGAGAGAGACAGACACACACACACAGAGAAAGCACACACCTGTGCAAACAGGTTGCCAGAGGCTGCGCCACCAGATAGCTCAGGCAGCGGCGCCGGCGCCGACATCAACACCGACGATGCATACGCGAGCGTCCACCCCCCGAGCATCGCCGCCTGAACCTGCTGCGCCTGTGGGGTGTGTGCGGGTGTGTGTGTGTGTCAGGGTGTGTGTTTGAGGGGGAGTCGTGAGCGCCCCCCGAGCATCGCCGCTTGAACCTGCTGCGCCTGTGGGGTGTGAGCGTGTGTGTTTAGGGGGGCGGGGGGTCAGGGTGGCAGTGTGTGCGTGTGTGTGGGGGGAGTCGCGAGCGTCGACCCCCCGAGCATCGCCGCTTGCACCTGCCGTGCCTGTTTGGGTGGGCGGGGGGGGCATGAGTGTGTGTGGGGTGTGGGTCTGTGTGTGTGTGTGTGTGCGTGCGTGTGCGTGTGTGTGGGGGGGTGGGTGGGTGCGTGCGTGTGTGGGTGCGTGGGTGAGTTGGTGGGTGAGAAGTTCACGCATTTGAAAAGGCAATGCGTTACAACATTACCTGCTTGGATTTTTTTTGTATCAGGGATTTGGTTTTCGGCTCTACATAGCCATTTGGCTGTATTCCGGCTGTACTTTGACCTTGAGCACAGCTCAACCCATCCAGTGGATTGGTGGTGACACAGGTCCCCCAGACAGAGCTCGTCAAGAGCTTGCAAATTACCTATATATGAGGGCAAATGGACAACAGGAGGTCAACTGTTGACACGGTCGAAGCGGAGCCCGGGTGTGAAAAAACGACTTAAAGTCCCCAAAACAAAATCAATGATCTGCCTGCAGCAATTTTTAGGGTCTAGGAGTTTAAGGGTTTAGGGTTAAGGGTTAAGAGTTAAGGGTTAAGGGTTTTAGGGTAGGGTAGGTCGGACAGCCGTGAGGGCAAAAAAACGCCTGAGGAGGAAGCCCGAGAAAATGCCCCAAACGGTCCTGATCAGGCGAAGGCAAAAAATGCCCTCTAAAAGACCCCCCCCCCGGCAATGCCCCCCCCCCCCCCAAGGCATGCCTTGGGTACATACCTGGACAGTGATTTTCTTTTCGTTTTATTTGATGTATTTTGTATTTTGTATTTTGGATTTTGCCTTGACCGTGTTGACCGTTGACCTCCTGTCAATCGTTTGTCATCATGTGTAGCA
>VFSX01000568.1:28843-81343 GCA_016618255.1 Chlamydomonas sp. UWO 241 | reverse complement strand
TCTCTCTGTGTGTTTTGGCCCACTGATATAATCAGGCATGTGTGTGCGTGCATACATGTGTGTGTGTGTGTGTGCATGCGTGCATGCATGTGTGTGGGCGGTGTGTGTGTGTGTGTGTGTGTGTGTGTGTGTGTGTGTGAGTGTGTGTGTGTGTACGTCCCACATCCTTCCCCAGCCCGTACACACTTTTGGCCGACGCTGCCCCCGCCACTCATTGCCCCCCCCCCTCCCCCTCTTGACCTCGGATGATCCAGCAGGTGAGGTACGCTCTAAAGCTCGACCCTTCAGCACTGAGCCTTGACCGTTAACGCACCTTTGGCCGCACGCCGCCACCGACTCCACTAGTCGAGCCAACCCACAGAACCGCAGGGCAGCGGCTCCAGATTGAGACAAACCCTCTAGCAAGGCACTGTGCCCAATACCCAAGCCGCCCGTAACCAAAATCAACTTAAGTGTAGCTGCATCTATTTATGGCTGATGACTGGAGTAAGGTCCCTCATGGCGATCCACGCTGTAGCAAGGACATGGAATAAATATGGGCGCCTGTTCCCGAGTTCGACGGATTGATCAGCTTCATCGACGTGATGTCACCATACTACATAATGTGGTCGTAACGAGACGCGTGCGAGGTCTCGCGCTCTGCGCCGTGAGGCAACACAACCCACGGACTCAGGGCCACCTCCTCAGATTGGGACGACACAGCCGCCAGGCGCAGAGCGGCCGAGCAGGCGCGCTGCCTGCCCTCGGCTGGGCGCCGCCAGTTCGAATGCTGGCGCCACCGCGCTGGGCATGCTGCGGCCCGGGCCGGCGCGCAGCGGCAGCCTGCCGCGGCAACCTGCGCTGCTCCGCTGGCCGGCTGCTGCGCTGCCGCGTCAATCTGAGAAGGCAGAGAGGGACTGAGAGGCTGCCCACGATTAGGATGTGGAAGGGAGAGCAGTAGGGGGACATGTTACGGGATGAGGCGTGTTCGGAGACTGGGTAGGGCCTGAGCGGGACTGAAGCATAGCAAGTTACATGCCGCATGCACTAAGCACAGGCCAGTATGCGTTCGCGGTGGAGGACGCAAGCCTGCAGACCTGCAGATGCATGTATTGGGACGACCGGCGCGGCAGGCCGACGGCATTAGTCTCGGATGGCAGTGCAGCGGATGGGGTCGACGATCTTGCTAGTTGAGAGTCGGATGATGCCGCGTATCTTGGAAGACATCATCGCGGCGTGAGCAGAGATGATCTCTACGGATATGCGACATGTCTGACCGGGAGAGTCTCACACAGGGGCCGTAGCGTATCATGAGATTGGGGAACAGTAGTTCAAGGTGCCGTAGGATGCACCAGCGCGTCGGTCTAGGTACTAGGAGTCGCGGGCGACGGTGGCGAATTTGAAGTGGTGTCGGCCCGCCAGGCCGACAGCCGGGACGGTGCCGCCGCTCCGCACGATCCGGCCATTGGCGCCGTGCGCCGCGAGCGCGGTCGGCAGCCGCGACCGCATCAGGAACAGCGCGCCTGCGACAGACGGTGGGGCGTGTCAATTGAGGCTCATCATGGTAGCTGGCCTCATGAGGCAGCTCCCTCAATCCCACGCCCCATGGGTGCACACTGCAAGCCGAAAACTGTAAACTGGGGCACATGTCTATGAAGAGAGGGGGCTATAATGCTGCCGCCACCAGGGCCTCCGCCAGCGGCGCCGTGCGCCGCGAGCGCGGTCGGAAGCCGCGACCACATCAGAAACAGCGCGCCTGTGGGAGACAGCGGGGCGTGTCAATTGAGGCTCGTGTCCATCATGAGAGGGGGGCTCTAAGGCTGCCGCTACAGGGCCGCCGCCAGCGGCACCGTGCGCCGCGAGCGCGGTCGGAAGCCGCGACCGCATCGGAAACAGCGCGCCTGTGGGAGACAGCGGGGCGTGTCAATTGAGCGCGTGTCCATGAAAAGAGGGGGGCTCTAAGGCTGCCGCTGCAGGGCCCCCGCCAGCGGCGCCGTGCGCCGCGAGCGCGGTCGGAAGTCGCAGCCGCTTCAGGAGCAGCGCGCCTGCAAAAGAGGACGGGGTTTGTAAATCGAGGCTCGTAGAGTTCTCTCTGTCTGTTTATTATATACACACAAGCGTAAAAGCTGTCAGCAGACGCGGCTTCTGGTGGTTTTCTATTGAACCGCTAGGTGATTAGAAAACTGGAGTTTCTGTCGAAGAGACTTTGCAAGTGTGAAGTGAGATTACTTAAGGTGCTAGCACCCCAAGTTTCCTATCCGTCTTCTTGGGTTGCTAGCACCGCTCCCTTTTGTGGCTTCCCGTTCCCTCAGCCTTTTGGAACCCACCCGCCCACCCTGTTGAATCGTGGTGACCCACTGAATTTTAAGCTGAAGCGAGTTAGGGAGAGTGGTGCTTAGCTGCAGAGTCCGGCCGCCCGACTTTGGTCGTGGGTGGTGACTGCCATGCCTTATGGCGGGTCACCAGCTGCGGCCGGTGGAGGTCTGGCTCTGCCCCGAGCCGTGACCTCCGTGGTTACGCGTGACTGTAATCAAACGAACACTACTGAAAGTCTGAGACAGAAACTACCCGAATTGGTGTTGAAACATTGCAGGGATTGAGTCCGTACCTGCGATCGACGCTGCGTAGGCCGCGAGGCGCGCCGCCGGCGGCACGCCGGACCACGTGGCGTCCATCATGATGGCAAGGTCGTCGCCCATGCGCTTGGTGGCGGAGAGGAGCTCTCGCAAGCCTGATGGCAGGGGGCGTTTGTGTGTGTGTGTGTGTGTGTGTATGTGTGTGTTTGTGTGTGCGTGTGTGTGTGGGTGTGTGTGCGCGCATAGGCCTCACCCGAATCGACCACCGCCGCCTCGTACAGACGCTCCAGCATCCAAATTTATTCGTGCAGCCGCCAGCATGCATGCCTGAACCAATGCATGCCTCTGTGCTGATGCGTGGCCAAAAGCGCCCGGGCTCGGGGCTTTGGACGGTGTGTGTGTGTGTGTGTGTGCGTGTGTGTGTGTGCGTGTGTTTGTGCGTGTGTGTGCGTGTGTGCGTGTGCGCGCGTGTGTGTGTGTGTGTGTGTGTGTGTATGTGTGTGTGCGTGTGTGCGTGCTCATGCCTCACCCGAATCGACCACCACCGCCTCGTACAGGCCCTCCAGCGTGCCGAGGATTGCGTTGTCAAACCCGCCGCCACCGCCCACTGAGCATCCTGTCGCGTCTGCTGCTGCCACGGTGTAGCCGTTCTGTGGGGAGGAGGGGAGGGAGGGAGGGTGAAAATGAGGGAGACGAGAGAGGGAGGGGTTGGGGAGCCCGCCGCCACCGCCCACTCCCTGCCGATCCGTCTGCTGCTGCCACAGTGTAGCCGTTCTGTGGGGAGGAGGGGAGGGGGAGGGAGGGAGGGCATGCGGGTGTGAGCAAGACAGGGTTGGGGAGGGAGGGAGGGAGAAAGGGAGAGGGTTGGAGAGAAAGGGAGGGAGGGCATGCGGATGTGAGAGGGCCCGGGGTTGGGGAGCCTAGCGCCTCCGCCCACTGAACCTGCCGAGGAGTCTGCTGCTGCCACAGTGAAGCTGTTATGGGGTGGAGTAGGGAAACGCAGGGAGAGAAGGCATACGGGTGTGAGCGAGACATGGTTGGGGAGACAGGGTCGGAGAAAGGAAGAGGGAGGGAGGGAGGGCATGTGGATGTGAGATATACTGGGGCTGGAGAGCCCACCGCCACCGCCCACTGAACGTCCTGTCGCGTCTGCTGCTGCCACTGTGTAGCCGTACTGTGGGGATGAGGGGAGGGAGGGAGGGTGAAAATGAGAGAGAGGAGAGAGGGAGGGGTTGGGGACCGCGCAGTCACCTCTCACTGAACGTCCTGTCGCGTCTGCTGCTGCCACTGTGTAGCCGTTCTGTGGGGAGGAGGGGAGGGGGGGAGGTTGGAAAGGAGGGAGGGGGGGGAGGTGGAGGGGGGGGGGGGGGGGGGGGGGCAGCTAACTGCCACCTCCCACTGAACGTCCTGTCGCGTATGCTGCTGCCACGGTGTAGCCGTTCTGCGGGGAGGGAGGGAGGGAGGGAGGGTGAACAGGAGGGACGCGGGGATGGGCTGGAGAGCTCACTGCCACTGCCCACTGAACGTCCTGTCGCGTCTGCTGCTGCCACTGTGTAGGCGTTCTGGGTGGAGGGGAGAGCGGGAGGGAGGGAGGGAGGGTGACAAAGAGGGAGGGGAGGGAGGGGGGGGGTTGCGGAGCCCGCCGCCACCGCCCACTAAACGTCCTGTCGCGTCTGCTGTTGCTGCCATGCCGTAGCCGTTCTGTGGAGGGGGAGAGAGGGAGGGAGGGTGAAAAGGAGGGACGGGGGAGGGCCTGAGGAGCGCTCACTGCCACCGCCCACTCAACCTGCCGAGGTGGTCGGTTATAAAATGTGTTGGACGCCTCTGCTGGCGTATTTGACTTACGGAGGGTGGGAGGGAGGTCATGCATGTGTGTGTGTGTCCACACTCCCACGTGATCTGCCAGGTGCCTCGACATGCGTTTGTGTGTTGGTGTGTGTATATGCGTGTGAGTGTGTGTGTGCCGACGCCCACACCAACCTGATCTGCCAGCTGCCCCGACACACGCGACAAGCGTGTGCAAGCACGTGTGTGTGTGTGTGTGTGTGTGTGTGTGTGTGTGTGTCCATGCCCACACCAACCTGATCTGCCAGCTGCCCCGACACGCGCGACAGATGTGTGTGTGTGTGTGTGTGCGTGCGTGTCCACACCAACCTGGTCTGCCAGCTGTCCCAACACGCACGACAGGCGTGTGCATGCATGTGTGTGTGTGTGTGTGTGCGTGTGTGTGAGTGCCCACACCCACACCAACCCGATCTGCCAGCTGCCCGGACACGCACAAAATCGTGTGCACGCGTGTGTGTGTGTGTGTGAGTGTGTGTGTGTAGTCTAGGCCTTAATTCACGACCCGGGGTCCTCCGGGCGCGTACGTGTAAAACCTGTACAACCTGTGTGTGTGTGTGTGTGCGTCCACACCTGATCAGCCAGCTGCCCTGACACGCGCGAAAGGCGATCGGCGATCCCGCCCATTTGATGCATCACGCTGCTCAGGGCGGCATTGTCTTCGGGGTTCTCCACCTGTTGGCAAGGTGGGTGGAATGTGAGTAGAAGGTGGGCGGAAGGTGGGTGGAAGGTGCGTGGAGGGTGCGTGGAAGGTGGACGGAAGTTGGGTGGAAGGTGGGCGTAGGGTGGGTGAAAGGTGGGTGGAAGATGGGTGGAAGGTGGTTAGAAGGTGGGCAGAAGTTGGGAGAAAGTAAGTGGAAGGTGGGTGAAAAGTGGGCGGAAGGTGGGTGGGAAGGTGAGCGTGAGCAGATGTCACTCATCTAGTGCATCTGGTGTTGCTCAGGGCGGCATTTTCATCAAAGGCATTTTCATCATTCAAGGGATTCAATAGAAAAAAACTGTAGTTGCGTCGCCGTCAGACATGACTGTAAGATCCATCGTCATCAGCATCAGCATCATCACTATGAAACGCACCCGGTACATCATACAAGCGTCACGGATCTGCTCCCCCAAATCACGCAGACGCTCACTCGCCGTCCAAACACATACACACATACACACACACATCATGTACACACGCACCCGGTACATCATACGAGCGTTGCGAAGCTGCTCGCCCAGGTCATGCAGACGCTCACTGGCCATGCAAACACACACACACACACACACACACACATCATGTACACACACGCACCCGATACATCATGCGAGCGTCGCGGAGCTGCTCCCCCAGGTCACGCAGACGCTCACTCGCCGTGCTGAGCTGAACGGCCTGTACATGTGCGGTTGGGTGTGTGTCAGTGGTGCAGAAAGTCGTGACGTGGTTACGCGCGTCACACGGGAGGTTCTTTTGGCGAGACCTCTGCGTCACGCCAGAGCGCGAAGCGCAACGCGTTTTTGTGTGGAAAGTGTGAAAGTCGCCGATTTCACACTTTCGCGTCACAAGATTGACCCCAATTGCTCCAAAGCGGTCTTGCGGGTTCCTGCGGGGCGTCTTCCGCATCACAAAACCGCCATCATGCCAATCATTTTCTGCATCACTGGTGTGCGTGTGTGTGTGTGGGGGGGGGGGGGGGGGGGGGGGGGGGGGGGGGGGCGCCCCTGTCTGTGGGCGCCCCACTCTGTGGGCGCTGCGCCCGCGCAGTCATCGCCGCCGCCTACGTCGACCCCCCTTCACCCATGCCGCCGCCGATTCTCGCCGCCTCTCCTCCTCCGTACGCCCCCTGTTGTCGGGCTGCCAATTCAGCAGCCAGTCGACGCATGCATCCAGGAACTCAGTCCATCCGCACTCTCTCGCACGCCCTCCACATGGCAAAAAACACGTGACGCCCTACCGCACAGATTTCCCTCCCCCCGCAGCTCTGCAGCTTCAGACAACGGAGCCCAGGTATCTCAGTGCCATCACCTCGACCGCCATGCGGCCCGAGCCAGCGCTCAGCGCTCAGCGCTTGAGCTACCGAGTTCCTCTAGTCGCCACCGTCCCGCCCACCGCCCACTGCCCAGTAGTTCATTCGACCCCACGCCCCACCTCAAGAGACCCACCGCTTATCCCACTGCCGCCCCGTCGACCTCCATACACCCACATGCTCGTCACATGGAGTTGCCCCTCCCCATGCGCCCCATGCGCGCACATGCACCCCATGCACCCCCCCCATGCTACCAGCGCCTATGTATGCGCCATGTGGCCGGGCCACAGTGTGGCTCCCTCCTCTCTCCCCTCTCCTCCCTCCCTTCTCCTGTCTTCCACCCCTCCATCCCCGCTGCACCCCACCCCATCTTGTGCCCCCCCCGCCCCTCCCCCTCTCCCTCCGACTACCCGCTGCCTCCCTCCCACTGCCTCCCACTTGCACGACTACCGCTGTTCGGACACGACTTCGCTCTATGCCGGCGGCGCCATCACCTTCTTCCGGCTCACGCCGCTGACTTTTGCGCCCACTCCGTCACGTTCCACGCCCTCCGCAAACATCCATCTCTTCAACTTCACACGCGACATCCCCGAGCACCCCGAGTTCGCCGAGCGAGTCACCACCGAGTGGATCATTTAGCATGATTTCCACAACTGTGGAAGTCCTTCTGCCGACACCTAGTTTAAACTCAGTCGAGGCGGATTGACGAACACAGCCGTCGATGACCCGCCACTGCCCCTTACCCCCACTGCTTTACGAATGAGGTTGTTCACCCTCTTGCTGGCGCACGGTTGGTCTCCCGCCTTCAAACGGAATCTCCTCAATTGATGACTAGAAACAGCCTATCTAGGTCTGCCGTGCAGAGTTCTCTGTAACGATATCTCTCTCTCTCTCTCTGTGTGTGTGTGTGTGTGTGTGTGTGCATCCTAAACCCTAAACCCTAAACCCTAAAGTGTGTGTGTGTGTGTGTGTGTGTGTGTGTGTGTGCATCCCGGCCTCATGTAACGCTTGGTTGGTTGGTTGGTTGGTTGGTTGTGTGCATCCCGTGCTGAGTTGAACGGCCTGTACATGTGCGGTTGTGTGTGTGTGTGTGAGTGTGTGTGCGTGCGTGTGCGTGTGTGTGTGTGCAGCCCAAATATTTGCTTCGGAAAGTGCAAGAAATGACGATTCCACACTTTCACCCAAAACAATCGCCTCTATACGTCGTTTTCCCCGGACGCCCCCCCTCCCCTGAAAAAAGGGGGCGTGCCCTCAAGGCACGTTTTTTCGTTTTCCGATAGGGAATGAAACCCCTAGTGCGGGTACACAACACGACATAGATGACATAGATAACGGCGATATTGTTCCAGAGGTCTGCATAAGGGCGTATGTCAATAGCGGGTGACCACTCGTCGCTATCAGGACACACACACACACACACACATACACACATACACACACACAAACACCTGGTCGCCAGACTCCACGCCTGGCTCATACACAGGAGGGGCCTTCAGGCCCGGGGGCAGCAGCAGGTCCTGTGTGTGTGTGTGTGTGTGTATGTGTGTGTGTGTGTGTGTGTGTGTGTGTGTGTGTGTGCGTGCGTGCATGCATGTGTGTGTGTGTGTGTGCCTGTGTGGTGGCGGGGCCTTCATGCTCGGGGGCAGCAGCAGGTCCTGTGTGTGTGTGTGTGTGTGTGTGGTAGCGGGGCCTCCATGTCCGGGGGCAGCAGCAGTGTGTATGTGTGTGTGCATGCATGCATGCATGCATGCATGTGTGTGTGTGTGTGTGTGTGTGTGGTTGCGGGGTCTCCATGCCCGGGGGGGCAGCAGCAGGTCCTGGCGCAGGGGGCTGGGGGCCGAAGGGGTCAGAAAACGAATGCACTGTACCAGGTGCACGCTCACACACTTCAGCGTGTCACGCACAGCCCTCTTTGCCGCAGTTTTGAGAGAGGGGGGGGGGGTAGGGGCAGGGACGGGGAGTGGGAAATCCACACAAATTCCGCACCTGCACCCGCCTGTAGTGTATCATGCACCGCCCTCCATGCCGCAGTTATAGAGAGGGGAGGGGGTAGGGGCAGGGGCAGGGGCAGGGGCAGGGGAGGGGTGGAATGCACACATGTCCCAGCCGCAGCCGCACACACTGCGGCATGTGAGGAGGGGGGGGGGGATGGAAAATCCACACAAATTCCACACCTGCACCCAGTGCCGCGTGTCGTGCCCGCCCTCCATCAAGTCCACCCGACACTCCCTAAAAATAACAAACCCGGCCGTTTCCCAGCCTGCCCCACACCCAGGCAAACCCTTAACCCTGGGCCCTAAACCCAGGCCGGGCAACCTCGTCCCTGCTGGGTGGGTGGGTGGGTGGGTGGTTATGGCTGTGTGGTGGTGGTGGTAGGGGAGGAGTGCAGGGGAAGCTCATACCTGCACCCACTGCAGCGTATCATTCACCGCCCTCGATGAATTCGCTTTAGGGGAGGGGGTAGGGCCAGGGACGGGAGTAGGAAATCCACACCTGCACCCACTGCAGCGTGTCACGCACGCCCTCCATGAGGTACTCGCGGTACTCGGGCTGCGCCGCCGCGCCGCCCGGCACCGCGCCCACGACGGCGTCCACCACCGGGTCCCCCCATGCGTCTGCGCCTCCGCCGCCGCCGCCAGCACCCACGACGGTGGTGGCGGCAGCGGCGGCATTGTCGGCCATGGCGGCAGGGAGGCCCGCCCCGTCGGCGCCGCCGGCGGGCCCCAGGTACGCCCATGATGTGGCGTTGACGAGGGGCGGGCGGGCAGAGGCCGCGGCGGCGGCACCATCAATGCCGCCTGCATTCAAAAGTGTGGCACGGACAATCAGCGTTGAGTGCTTCGGGTGTGCAGGCGGCGCCAACGCGACCAGAAGCAGCGGCACCGACCGAGGCGCCACCTGGGCCAGACCAAAAGTGTGGCTTAGAATGTGGTGGTTGTTTAGGTGCCGCTGTCAGACCTCAAGTGCACCCACGACGTGGCATTGACGAGGGGCGGGCGGGCCGCAGCCACGGCGGTGGCGCCACCTGCGTTCAAAAGTATGGCGTGGACGATGAGCGTGGAGTGCTTCGTTTTTTTTTGTCACCACAGCGGCACCGACAGAGGCGCCACCTGCCAGCCTCGTGCGTCAAAAAGTGTGAAGTAGCATGCGTTGGTTGTAAAGTAGGTGCCAAAGCTGCCAGGCCCCAGGCACGCTCACGGCGTGGCGTTGACCAGGGGCGGGCGGGCAGCGGCCGCGGCGGCGGCACCATCAATGCCACCTGTGTTCGAAAGTATGGAGCGGACGATCAGCGTGGAGTGCATCGGGTTTTCAGGCGCCTCCAACGCGACCAGAAGCAGCGGCAGCGACCGGGGCGCCACTTGTGGCCAAAAGTGTGGCGCATAATGCGTGGGTTGTTTAGGCGCCGCTGTCAGGCCCCAGGTACGCCCACAACGTGGCGTTGGTCAAAGGCGGGCGGGCCGCGGCGGTGGTGCGACCAATGCCGCCTGCGCTCAAAATTATGGCACGGACAATCAGCATGAAGTGCTTCGGGTGTGTAGGCAGTGCCGACGCGACCAGAAGCAGCGGCATCGACCGAGGTGCCACCTGCCGCCAAAAGTGTGGTGTGGCATGCGTTGGTTGTTTAGGTGCCGCTGCCAGGCCCCTGGTATGCCCACGACGTGACGTTGACCAGGGGCGGGCGGGCCGCGGCGGTGGTGCGACCAATGCCGCCTGCGCTCAAAATTATGGCACGGACAATCAGCGTGAAGTGCTTCGAGTGTGTAGGCAGTGCCGACGCGACCAGAAGCAGTGGCATCGACCGGGGTGCCACCTGCCGCCAAAAGTGTGGTGTGGCATGCGTTGGTTGTTTAGGTCCCGAAGCTGCCAGGCCCCAGGTACGCCCACGATGTGGCGTTGATGAGGGGCAGGCGGGCCGCGATGGTGGCGGCGGTGGCACCACCTGCGTTCAGAAGTATGGCGCGGAAGATGAGCGTGGAGTCTGTACTTCGGGTTTGTAGGTAGCGGTTGGGGTGCCGCTGATGCCGCCGCTGGCGCCACCTGCATTCAAAAGAATGGTGTGGAGCAGCAGCGTAGGCGAGGAGGATGGTGAAGTTCAAATGCATTGGTTTTTTAGGTGCCGCCAACATGACCAGAAGTAGCGGCACCGACCGAGGCGCCACCTGCGCGTCCTGCAGCCAAACGAGGCATGGGAGAACGCGTTGGTTTGTTCAGACGCCGATGCCAGACCCCTGTTAGACCCACGTGGCGTTGCCCCGATGAGAAGGGGGCCCCAGGGGGGGGAGCTGTGCAGTGATTCCCCTGCGAGCCGTGTATTGCTCCGAGCCGGATTTCCCATTTCCCAGAAAACCACGCCACGCTTTGTGGGAGAGGGCGTGGAGGGGAGCGTTGGAAAGGTATCGCCGAGAGCAGCACAACGGCATGCGTTGCGTAAACGCCCGCTATGTATTGCGCCTGGTATGGGCGGTCAAAGTTGCTTGAGCCGGGAAATAAATCCTTCCCATGGGACACTGGAGCTGTGGCGCCGAGGGCGGCGGTGATTGTGGCGCCGCCGATGCCGCCAATGCCACCTGCATTCATAAACATGCTGTAAAATTAGCTGGGAGCACACGCTGGCGCGCGTTTCTGTATAAGCGCCACCAGCAAAAGCGTCGCCCACCGAAGCCACCTGCACTCAGGAAGCCCTAGCACAATCCCAAATCCTGAGGCGTGCAAGTGCAGGCAGTTATAACGCTTGAGGCGGTCGGGGCCGCGGCTCAGGCAGTGGTGGGCGCCTTAGTCAGTTGGGGTGGCGCCTGAGGCGGTCGGGGGTGCGCCTCAGGCGGTCTCAGGGCGCCTGATGCGCCGCCTGATTCGCGCAAGTGAAGGCGTCGCCCGAGGCGCCGCGTCAGAGGCGCTGGGAATATGGTAGGGGGAGGGGCATGGAATGCCAGCTTACCTGTCGTGTCGATGGTGTCACCAAGCGCCCGCCCTGCGTCCAGCGCCAAACCGATCGGTTTTATGTAATAAAAACCGTATAGGGATTATCTAGGCGTCCATGCATGCAGCTTAGGAGGAAGTGGGCTAGAAGCAGGTGTTTTCGTCGTCGTCGGGTATATCTCCGTTCGCCATCGACTTGCCCTCCTCGGAGCTGTCGATTTTTTCCCCACCAAATCTCCTTACCTGTCGCGTCGATAGTGTCACCAAGTGCCCGCCCCGCGTCCAGCGCCGACCCCAGCGCCGCATTCAGCGCGTCGAGCCCTCCGTCTGACGCGGACTCCCCAAACCCGGGGGGGGACTCGCCGGGAGGCGTGAGCGCGTCGATGAGGCGCTCGGCCTGCGTGCGTGCGTTGGGCGCGTTGCGTTGCGTTGCGTTCGGTGATTTCCTTTTTGGCGTTTGGAGCCCCGGATTTGCCCAAGCCCGGGGCTTTAAACGCCGAAAAGGAAATCACTGAACGCTCCCAGGAGCCATGGAGCCGTTTTTCCAGTCAAATGGCTCCAGAAATTCAATCAAAATTCATGAAGAGGAAATCACTGGTTGCGCTGCGTTGCGTTGCGTCCAATGCGCCGCGTGCACAAAACGTGCAGCACAACACACTCCGCGGCACAATGCACGTAGCACCGCAGAGCGGCGGGCTCACGCACACTGTGCTTTTGACCCCCGTGTACACACCCGCTGCGCCTCCCCTCCAGACACACACACACACACACACACACACACACACACGCACACACACGCCCCTGCTGACACACACACACACGCCCCCGCCCCCCCCACCCACCCCAAACACACGCACCCGCCCCTGCTGCCCCCGCTGCCGCAGGCCGTCAAGCAGGTCCGCGAGCGGCCCCCCTCCGGGTGACGTCGTCACGTCGGCCAGGGGCTGCTGCGGGTACACACGCACACAGGATTATCAGGTTTGTGGGTAATCGAGGGCTGTTAGGTTTTGGCCGGCTGTTGCGGGCGCACACACACGGTCGTGTGGCCTAGATGCAACAGCAGGTGTGTCTGCTGGGCACACAGCTGGGGGCTCCCGTGGTGGCCACATGCATGCA
Organism: Chlamydomonas sp. UWO 241; assembly: GCA_016618255.1. Classification (NCBI taxonomy): domain Eukaryota; kingdom Viridiplantae; phylum Chlorophyta; class Chlorophyceae; order Chlamydomonadales; family Chlamydomonadaceae; genus Chlamydomonas; species Chlamydomonas priscui. Next base: position 68,907 of record VFSX01000568.1, on the reverse strand, counting down.
AACCGTGCACACAGATTAGCAAGAGGGCAGGAATATGCGGGAGGGGAGGGGTGTGCATGGTGGTGGTGGTGGTGGTGGTGGGGAGGAGCTTGCGCGTGTTCCTGCATGGTGTCCAAGTAAGGAGAGAGGTCTCGATACTAGCACCCCATCCAGGCCCCCCACCCACCGCTGTCTGAGGAGCTCCAAAGTGCTGCACGCCTGATGGAAGGCGAGCGCCTCCAGGTGCGAGGAATGGACTGCCAGTTGAGTCGAAGTGGCCGACCCCCGCATGCACCATGCGAGGCGAGCTGGTGGTGGTGTGTCGATTGTTGGCCGGTAGCACGGAAACCCTACTGGGCCAGAGGCGCCCAACGGATGATGCGTCTACGCGCGCGCGCATGCTGCTGTTGCGCCTGGCGGGCACACCACTGCGGGATTCTGTCACTCCTGCGATGTCCTCACGGTGCGTTAAATTGGCGCATTGGGGCACTATTGTGAATGCGAGACGTTGCGTGAGTGTTGCGTTTTGCGTGTTGTTGTTATGGCCCAAAGGTGTGAACAAATAAGTTCCTTCCTTCTTCCAATCGCCGTGTGTTGCACCCTCCTTGTTGCACAACACGACTAGTATTATAATACAGAAATATGTAGCAAGCAGAAATGGCGGGAGCCGAGAGAGAGAAAAAAACCTTCATTTTACACCCACCGTTGTGCTGTTTCTGCTGCTTCTGCGATGCGGTGAAACCCAGGTGTAGTGGAGGCATTAACGACGGTGCACGAAGGTGACACGCATCTTCATGGGGGGAAGTTGTGGGGGTGCCGAAGGCAGACAGGCGGTAAGAGGTCGGTCACACTAGCTAGGGGTCCGTTAGCGTCCTTTGGCATCCTCATTTGCCTCCACGTTAGCTTCGGTCAAACATGAAAACGACAGCCGGTCACACTCGGCTTACGTTAAGGGGCAGTGAGGAAAACCGGCCGCACTGGATTCGCTCTCGCTGCCCTCCCCCTCCCCAGCAGAGGACCCCTCGTCGTCGACAACGCCATCGCCGGGGCGTGGGGCTTGTGGGCCCAGAGATCCGCGGCGGTCAGCAGGGTTGACGGCCCCGCGCCCCGCGCCCCTCGCCCTCGCGACGCAGGCGGTCATCTCTCCCCCTGTAGCAGCTCGCTACGGGGTCCATGCGGCCACCCAGGGGCGGGGTCCCCTGGGTGGGGGTCCCCTGGGTGGGGGGGCCCTAACGTGAAAACATATTATGGGGTGGGGTGGGGGCGTTTGCACCCACGTTAGGGTTTCCGCTAACCGGCCTCACGGTCGCGAAAATTGAACTTGAACCGTAAACGGACGCTGGTGTGGCCGACCTCTAAGGGTCTGGAGAGCACAATCTCAGTGATGTGAACAGGGCAGTGATTTCCTTTTTGGCCCTGCGCAGCCATTTGGCTGTATTCCGGCTGCACTTAGACCTCGCACGCAGCTCAACCTGTTCAGTGGATTGTGAGTCGGACGGACAAGCCCGCCAGACAGAGCACGTCAACAGCCTTAAAATGACCTATGTATGGGGCTCGATTAACGGAGGCGCGTTCTCGTCGCCGAGCCCTGGACCCAGCAATACGGCGCTGCTGGTGACGAGGATCTCCGTGCCGCTGACGAGCGGGGTAAAATACGACTGGCCCGGCTCCTGCTAGACTGCCCCTCGGTGGAACACTTCAGGAGCGGCTTGCCCGGCGCTGCCATGGCTTGGCGAGTAGCCGCGGCGCTGCCGCGGCCCGTGCTGGGAGACGGCCCTTATCCTCCCCCCATGCAGGACGCCATGCGGCACCGATCTCGACGAGTTGATCGACGAGCGGAGGAGCTGGCGCCCGTCAATGCATGCTGGACATTGGTCAAGATGGCTGCCCGTGGAGGCGGGCTACCATCACGGCTTCAGCGGTGGCGACCGCCGAGGCAACACAGAGTAATTCCGCTTCACCAATCGCAGCGTTCGTCACCGCGCTCATCCTCGGGGTCGCTCGTCTGCCGGTGACTGGCGTTGGAAGGTCTTCAGGCAGCCTCCATGACAACTCTGTCGTCCATGCACCCCTGGAGGGTGGGACCTGGCCATGCATGAGGCATGGGGCGCCGGCTGAGCCCCATGCAAACGAGAGCTGGACAGCCATGCACTGCCAGGCGGGGACCGTTCCAGTCAGCGCCAGTCGGCTCTGCCGGCCTTGACTGGCCACAAGGCCACTACTGTGACCCTGAGGAAGGTCCTCTCCTACATGCTCCTTGCCGGACATGTCTCTCAGAGACCGCTGTTTGGGGTAGTCTAGCCGGCGGGAGCGGTAGTCTATCGGCCGGGAGCCGGCGGTACTCTAGTACTTAAGTGTGCTGGAGTATCAGCGGGTATCTCTAGTAGAAGAGTAGCCTGCTTAGCTGGAAACCCCGTGTTACTGTTACTGTTACTGTATGTATGAGGACAAACGGTCAGCGGGAGGTCAACGGCCAACGCGGTCAAAGCAAAATCCGGCTGTGGAATAATAAGTTTAACATCATGAAAGGAACATCACTGGAACAGGGGGAGCTGATGCCGTCTCCAGTCAAAAAGGAGGACGTCAATGTGAATTCCTCGTATGGGAGGCGACCGGGCGGTGAATTCGGTAGGGGCGAGGTGACGTCGTTGGATGCATCCTTTTGGCTGCTCCGCTGCGTCCAGCTGTCTGTGGACATCCACAATGATGTGATGTGCTCTGGATAGCAAGAGATTATAGCTCTTCGAATTCGAACTCGAATTCAAATTAAAATTAAAACACACACCCCTCCATGCATGTGCAACATGTGTGGCAACGTGCACCGACGCTGGCATGCCATCGCCGCTGCTGTGCGCTGCCCCCCCCCCTCCCCCCAGCAGGCATGGGTGATGCTCTGTCTACATCAGCAGGAGCAGCAGGCACGCCAGCAGCAGCAGCAGCAGCAGCAGCAGAAGCAGAAGCAGAAGCAGCAACAGCCACCGCCGCCGCCGCCGCCTCAGCAGCAGCAGCAGACGCAGGTGCAGGTGCAGCCGCCGCCGCCGTCGCCGCCGCCGCCGCCGCCACCGCAGCAGCAGCAGCAGCAGCAGCAGGCGGAGCAGCAGCAGCAGCAGCAGCAGACGCTGGTGCAGGCGGAGGAACAGGAGCAGGGCGACACAGCTGCAGCGGGCCCATACCCAAACCCTGAAACCCTCCGCGCTCACGCCCACCGAGCTCGAGTCTCCCTTTGGGGATTGGGACGTGTGGGCGGGCCCTTTGCTCACTCTCTGCCACACACACACAAACCCTCTCAGGTCATAGTCCACATGCCGCCCTATTCCAGTTGACCAAACTCCCTCCATCACCCCCCCCTTCTCCCTATGCTCACCTTCCCACGCCCCTTGCCCTCCCTCCCCCCCTCACAGGTCACAGTCCCCGTCACGCCCCCCCCCCTCCAATCTGTTCCCACCTGACGCCCCCCGTCCCCCTCACTCATCCATGCACCCCTCCTCTCCTCCCTCTCAGGTGACAGCCCCCCCCCCACCCCGTCTCCATCACACTCTACCATGCAATCCACCTCCCCCTAATTCTTCCACGATGCCCTCACCCCCCTCTCCTAAAAACCCTAAACCCTAAACCCTAAACCCTAAACTCTAAACCCTAAACCCTAAACCCTAAACCCTAAACCCTAAACCCTAAACCCTAAACCCTAAACCCCTCTCAGGTGACGGTCCCTACCCAGTCAGGTCAGGTTGCTTTGAACGCTCGCACTATCTGGTAGGCTGCCGCGCTACGTGGCCTTACGGGCTCTTCTAGTAGAGCTCCCCGAGACGTGTAGTCTAAGCCCTAACTCACGCCCCGGAGTCCTCCGGGTGCGTACATGTAAAAACTGTAATAAAAAAAACGCACGCACTACCAGCAGCTCCACGAGCTCTGCCACTCGCGGGAACTGATGAACCGCGAGGTGTGCACGCACTGGTGCTGGCCAGGACCTTGCTGGCAAACACCAGTGCCAGCGGGAGGGGTCTCTCATCCGTGCTGATTGAGCGGGCGAGCGGGGAGACACGGGGCATTGTCGCTTGGGCTAAGGGCGCTTGGAGCCCAAGTGCAAAGAGTATACAAGGAGTAGATCCCCTGGGTGTCTCCCCTAATCCTAGCTAATCACCGACCAGCTCTAGAAGCCTAGCGCGTCAGGCCAAATGGGCCCCTCTCTGACGCTGTAAGCTAGTGCTAGAGCTGACGTCCCGTGAGACAGGGACTCTCACCCGTGCTGACCGTGAACGTCGGCAGTGCAAGGCGGACGCACAGAGTTGGGACTGCTGATCAGCGGATCATGAACTGCTGCACCCATCGCTCTTCTCCCTGTTTACACTGGCAATTTTTCCCTCACCCTCCAGGAGTCTTACACACGAGTATGTGTCTGCTGGGCGGCTGCACGCACTGCCCTCCCTTCCCTTCTGCTTGCACTGATGATGAGGATGGATATTACAGTGTGTGTGACACCAGTTATGATGTATGAGACCTGTGTAAGCGCTAGCGCGCCACACCTTCACTCAGTGTCAGGCTGAAACTGGCTGACTACCTGGTTGGGGTGAGGGGCACTAAGAAACTTTGTGCCTCACCACCTGCTACACACGAAGTCTGTGTCTGCTGAACGGCTTACAAACTGCACTCTTGATCCCCCCCTCACACATTCCCCCTGCCAAAGATGAACTGCGGCAGGACTGTGCTTCACTCACTCCAACGCACTCCGGCGGCGGCAATGGTGGCACGGTTGTCTGCGTTGTTGGACAGTGCCCTCAATGCGGATGCTGCATTTTTGTGCACACTGTGGCCATCTGATGGGCCCGTCCCCAGCAGCTGCACCAGAAGGGGGATGGCACCAGCAGCGGCGATGGCGACCGCGTTGTCAGAACTGGAAGCAAGGTTCCGAAGAGCCCCTGCTGCACAGGCCTGCACGTCAGCTGGAGAGTCAGGACCCAGCAGCTGAACCAGTGGAGGGATGGCAGAAGCGGCGGCAATGGTCACCGCGTTGTCAGTGTTGTGTACAGCGAGGTACCACAGTGTGCCTGTTGCGCATTCGCGCACTTGAGCTGGAGATCCAGGCCCCAACAGCTGCACCAGTGAAGGGATGGAGCCAGCAGCAGCAATGGCGACCTTATTCTCATCATTCAAAGCGAGGCGCATCAGCAGGTTTGTTGCACCCTGATGAAACATATGTGCAACATGCATGGCCAGAGAGCCCAGCTCCAGCAGCCGCACCAGTGGAGGGATGGCACCGGCGGTGGCGATTGTGACCTTGTTCTCTGCAATCCGAGCGAGCCTTCACAGTGCTCCTGCCGCCTGAACCTGCACAGCAGTTTCTGAGCCAGGCCTCAGCAGCTGCACCAGTGGAGGGATGGCACCAGCTGCAGTGATAGTGACCGCACTCTCAGCATTCAGAGCGAGGCACTCCAGTATTCCTGCCGCATTTCTCTTGCACCGCCGCTGCACAGTTTGGCCCCAACAGCTGCACCAGTGGAGGGATGGCACCAGCAGCAGTGAGCGCATCACCAGCAATATCGACGAGGCGCCCCAGTGCTGCTGATGCAAAGTGCTGCACGTGAGTTGGGAAGCCAGGCCCCAGCAGTTGCACCAGTTCTGGGATGGGACCAGCGGCAGCGAGGGCGGCCAGGCGCTCTGGACTGCCGTCACGACACACAAATGCCAGAGTTTCCAGCGCCTGCTGTTGCTCGCCAGGCCGTGCGTTCACGCCAAGCTTGCGCACCAGCTTCCTCAGATCGCGGCGGGAGAGTGGCGGCATCGTGCATCACGTGGCTGCGTGCGTGCAGGCAGAGGGGATATGCATGGTGAGCCATGATCTACCTGGCATGTGGGGGCATGGGGTGTGCGGCGGAGGGGCCGCGCATGGCGATGAGGCATGCGCACGCATGCATTGGGGTGTGCACATGGACGGTGCCCACAGGCTCTGCACACATGCCGGCCGCAAATCCGCAGATCACGCTCCTGGCCAGTTAGGTTGAATGGCATGCATGGCATGGCTACAGCCAGGCGATCGTGTGCGCGGCCTGCATGGCGACCTGGGCATGCATGGCGCGCACACGCATGCAGCACTTACACGATGCACTCACGTCCACAGGGATCGGCGCGCGAGATGTATAGACGACGCGCCGCCAGACGGAGACGAGCACAAGCTAAAGCAGGGGTTTGGGAAGACAGTGGGAAGACAGGGGGCGATTCGAAAAAGGCATCGACCAAACAGTGCGGGACACGTGGCGTGGCTTTGGCAGGCTTCGGCGTCGGCAAGAGGCGTGAAATGTGGTCGCTGGAGTTGGTGAGAGGGTCGAAGTGGTGTCAGTTGGGTGGCTGTGTAGGGTTGCCCAAGGTCAAAATTCACCCGCCCCAAGTGGCCCCAAACCCAGATGGATCGATGCGGGGTGTGTTAAAAGGGTCCTGGGCGCGAGGGAGGGGTCGGGAAACGCCGCGAGGGGGGCGCGGGGTGGGGGGCGAGTGTGGCAGTGCGTCTGTCCAAACTTTGGCCCAGCGACGCGCCATGCGCGGATGGCTGAGCGTAACACGCGGGAAACAAGTATAACATACATCCAGGAACAGTGCTGAGTGGGCGGCGCGGTCGATGGGGGCGCTGCGGGGCGTCGAGGCCACGCCAAGGCCGGAAAATGGTGAAAAGAGGGCGTTTTCGGCATTGCAAAGCTGCGGAAACGCGCCACAGGCTCCCGCATCACGGGAAACCGGGCATGTTGACCAAGTATATATCAATGAACATATTTGGGGCTGCGGGGCTTCTGCCTTGGCCGCTGGGACGGCATGGCTGGCTCCCTGTGTTTTGGTGAAAATCAGCAAGAGCCATGCATGACTGTGCACAGCATGCCTGACATGCAAAACTCGCATGCTTGCGTGGTAGATGCATTGGAACCATGGGCCAGCGCCTGGGTGGCCCAGGGCACAGGCAGCAAGCACATGCGCGGGTGCATGGCGCATGGCGCATGGGCGCATGGCGCATGGGGAAACATGGCCGGGCTCCTACAGGCTCTTAACGTCGCCGGGCCTGCTGGTGTATGCATGCATGGGGCATCCATGGCCAAAGCCGGTGCTCCGGACAAGAACGGAGACTTGCCCATTTTGCCTTTCCCGTGCATCAGGTGTCAGGTGCATGCAACAGCCCATGCCCACGCCAGGTGATCAGCTCCTGCGTCCACACGCGGCGACCATGCCTGATATAAGCTCTGTATCCACGCCGCATGGTCGCTGGGGCGCGTGGGGCGACGCGGCTGGTCGCTATGGCCGTAACTCGCAAAGTGTCAAATGCGGCCCTATAGCCCGGCAATCCCTGTCCGCGCCCCATCTGAGGGCATGGACGCGCGTATGTAGACCTTTAAACGAAGCGTTCAAGAGGACAGGCGCAAAGTGCAGGAGTGCACGCCGCCAGGCTGGTCTCCACAATTTTGATGCCCCTTAGCCGCATTTGGGGCAACTGCTCTCCGCAAGGCCTCCCCACACCGCCGAACCCAATTTCTCCGCGCACACGCCACCCCAGGACCCCATACCAAGGGCGCTGTTCCTTTATAACCTAGGCCTACAACATTGCCAGGGGGACCAGCGGAAACCGTGCTACTTTTTTTGACCTTTGGCCACCCTACTGTGTGTGGAGCGGCCGTGTGTGGGGAGGGGGTGCCTTTCTCCCCCTCCCTCACTGGGGGCCTCCCTCCCTTGAGGCAGGGCCTGAAGCTGACAAGTACTGAGCATGAAAAACAGACACCAGATTTCATCGCCAGTGATCATCGTGCTGTGCTCCCGAACGCACGACACAGGAGGACACGGACGTGCGCGCAACGACGTGTGTGTTGCTGTTTCACTTTGTACGTGCGAGCTGGCGGGGCAAGTAGGATCTGCAGCCAGACCACCACTCAAAAGCGGTCGTATGGTCTATTGTGCTGCCTTGGTGCAGCTTTGCACAAGCACAGCACCCGCTCCGATGCAATGTGCGCCTGACTTTCCTGCCTCCCATTCTTGACTTTGAATTCTTAAAGCCACAGCAGGCTGCAGGCTGTGTGACCTCCCCGTCTGACCCTTATTGTGTGCCGAACTCTCGGTCCGCCCCTCCCATCACCACCACCGCCATGGTGGCCACCGCCATCACCGCCACTGCAGGAAGCGGCCTCAGCGGCGCTGCTCCGAGCACTCGCAGTCGCCGTGGCCAAGTGCCTGCCCTACCACAGCCCCATCGTCTCATCTGCGCAAGTGATTGCGGTCCTTATGTCTGAGGCGGTCGGGGTTGCGCCTCAGGCGGTGGTGGGCGCCTGAGGCGGTCAGGGTGGCACCGAAGGCGGTCAGGATGACCTAAGGCGGCGCCAAAGGCGATCAGGGGTGCACCTGAGGCGACGCCTGAGGCGGTCGGCGCGCCTGAGGCGCCGTCTGATCCGCGCAAGTAAATGCGGCGCCTGAGGCGCTGCCTCAGGCGTTGGGAATGTGGTAGGGCAAGGCCACTGCGCGTCATCACAGGCACAGGAGCTCGTCACGCCGGCGCGGCATCCAGTGCAGCAGCACGGGCTGTGCTGAGAAGAAGGCCAGCAGCTGCTCGAAGCTGTACAGCTCCACCGTCTCCTTGGGGCCCTGTGGAAAGAAGCGGTGCTTGCGCGACTGCTGCACCAGAGCGAGGTACATCAGCACGTAGCCGGCAGCCTTGGCTGCATTCTGCGTTGGCAAGGAAAATAATGGGGCGGGGTGGGCGTCGGTGACGGTCGGCCAAGGCACTAGCGCCCTGTACAATACCGTTCTGCGAGCGTACCTGTGTGCCGGCGGGGTGACGGAACTCGATGGTGTTGTGAAGCGCCAGGGCATGAAGGTTGAGCTTGCAGCGGCAGTCGGGGTTGATGGCAGCGACCAGGTCATCATAGTCGTATGCGCGCTGGATGCGCTTGAGTGTGCCGCCCACACCACCCTGTGAACATGTGTGCCGTGTGCAGAAGCTAGGAGTGAGCAAGGTGAGCAGGGGGTGTTGCTTTGTCCCGCCCAGGTGCCCATACCTGTCCCACGATAGATGTGCAATACATGTTTTTTGAGGCACGGCGGCTTGGGGGCACCAGCAGGTCGAACCCAGACTCAAGGACGACAAAGTTGCTGGCAACTCTCTTGAGGTGGTCCAGCCTCCATCCTCCCTCCAGGTTCCTGATCTGAAAGCACGACAGGGAGTGGGTATGTGTGTGCGTGTGTGCGTGTGTGTGTGCGTGCGTGTGTGCGTGTGTGCGTGTGTGCGTGTGTGCGTGTGTGCGTGTGTGCGTGTGTGCGTGTGTGCGTGTGTGCATGGAGGGTGGGGGAAGTCTCACGTGCACGTGCATGCCGGTGCTCTTGTTGACGCGCGGGCCGAGCGACTTCATCGCGTCCATGGCGGTGTACAGGTCACGCGCGCCATCGATGCCCTTCAGCACCGGAGAGACGAGCTCGACAGTACGGCATTCCTCGGGCCAAGTTGGGCAGCAGATGGTGCTGTCGTCGCGCTTGGTCCTGCACGGCGTGGGGACGTTGGTGCTGTCGGTGATGTTGCAGAACACACAGCACACAGCAGGCCTCTTCTTTTTTTATCGGGCACGCCAAGCCCGCGGCCGCTATGCGCATGCATGCATGTGCATATGCACGCCCATGGGAGATAATGAGTGCTTGCACTCTTGAGCAGTGCCACTGGCCTCACCTCCAGCCGTGCAGTCCAGCCTCTGTCAGCATGTCCGCCACTTGGCTGTCAGAGATGCTGCTGCTGAGGGCCATCTCCAGCTCGATGCCGAACGTCAGTCCCTTGGGGAACGAGAAGTGCTGGAGGCGCGCTGCACCCACGCCCTCTGCGTGAAGCACGCGCCTGGTGGCCACGGGCGCCTGGCTGCTCCTGTCCAAGGCAAGCTGCTGCACTCTTGAAACTGCGGGTGGTGAGTCGAAAAAAACGCAGATCAAGAGATGGCCATCTCCATTGGCGGAGTTTGCAACCCTCAGGCTGTGACGGCTGCTAGAGGCACCACGAACATGGCGATGCAGGGCGACGCACCCAGTGCCATGCTCGCGACAATGCGCAACAAATGTCGTGCTGGTAGTGTGAACTCCCCTCACATCATCTCGCTCAGCATTCACCACACTCATGCAGGCTCCTAGTACCCAAGCGCAGCACGTGCGCGCCGTGCCGTCACCTCGATCCCCACCGCTCGTGCCGCTGTTTGAGCTTGGTTCCAACAGCCTGGACCAGATCCGGCGGCGCGCTGGCATCCACGGCAAGCTGAAGTTCGAGCCAGGGATCCTGCCAGACCATGCCCGCATCTTTGCTGGCCACAGCACGCGCTGGGGCGAAGCCGTGGCGTCGGTGCACCCCTGCATGGGCATGGACGTGTACGGCATCGTGGTGCGGCTGCCAGCTGTGGCGTTGTCTGCGCGGGACGAGTACGAGAGGGGCTACACGCGGCGGCAGCGCACGGTGCTGACGCATGGCGGGCCGGTGAAGGCGCACATGTACGTCAAGGACCGGTCAGAGTACCAGCGCCGGTGGCCCCCGTCGGACGCCTACCTGCAGACGGTGAGCACGACCCTGGCGCAGGGCAACTTCCCCTGCAGCGTCCCCATCCTGGTTGTGCGTTCCGGAGGGAGCTTATTGCAGCTGCGGGACGACTGGAGCGAGCCGTCCGTTTGGAAGCCTGCGCGGACGCCGCCGCTGCTGGGCCACGGGCCCTGGGGTGGCCCGCCCGGGTGGATGCTGCTGCAGGGGCAGGGGTAGGGGTGATGGAGCTTGTCAGGGCGGTGGGCTGTGTTGACTAAGGGGGGGGGGGGGGGTTCAGATCAGGGCAGTCGCTTGGTTGGAGCTTGTTGTAAATGGTCACAGACTGGAACTCGCTCAGACAACTCGTGCAGTCTCTGCACGTGCTGGGTGCCTGATGAGCAGTGCGGACTGCGGCAGATCGTGTAGATGAATCATGCGCCGGCAGGAGCGCTCCATCATAAGCTTACGCATCAACAGACAGATCTCCAACACATCCACGACAGCTCGTCTTCCGCCCGTCCATCTTCTACCCAACACACTCACGTCGACCGCCCGTCCATCTTTTACCCAACACACACACGTCGACTCCATCTTTTACTGCACACAAACGTGCACACACACACACACACACACACACACACACACACACACACACGCACACACACAGCAAAAAACCGATCTCTCTCACAGGGACAGCTGCAGGGTCTCTCCCCACACCCGGGGAGGGGTCACCGCCATCTTTTCCAAGCCACTATTTGTTTGTTTCAGAAGAAGGCCCCAATGATTTTCAGGCAGGAGGAGGCAAGGAGCCTGCGAATCCAGACCTCGCGAGGTGTGGGGGTGTGAAGCTCAAAAGTCTGTCTGATCTTCACAACAGAAACCTAACGGCCGCTGATAACCCCACCTTGCATCTTTATAGCCGTTGCGTCGCTCACCTCCTGGCGCGCTTTGGTTCCCTTGACGAGCTAAAGCCTTCGGGCAGCGCGCACTCACCATGGCGATGGAGGCACAGCTCCAGATCCGTCAGGTGAGACGTAGTCCATGCGTACACCGCGTGTACGTGGTGGGGGGGCGCATGCGCAGGGCGCGTGCGGTGCCCCGACGTGCTCGAGCGAGCGCGCCATGCCTCACCATGCATGGCACATGCACGCAGAATGCCATGGAGATGCAGGAGTACATGAAGGATCTGTACGACTGGGAGAAGTCGATCAAGAAGAAGGACAAGGGCGTGAAGACAGAGGGCGCTGCGGGCGCCCATGCGGCGCCCATGCATGGGGGAGGCGGCCCAGCGCCCAGGGGTCGAGCGGTGACGTCTGCGGTGCAGGCCGCCCCAGCCTCCATGCAGGCACCCGGCGTCATGCCTCAGGCCAGGCCCGCGGCGGCAGCAGCGGGCACGTCTGGGCCCGGCGCCCATGCAGCAGCAGCAGCGCCCCCTGCCATGCAGCCCAGCGGCGGCACCAGCACGACACAGAAGAAGAAAAAGAAGGCGGCGTCGCAGCGCGCCGCGGGCTCCGCAGCGCAGCACACCTACGCGGGGTACTCCAAGTGGGACAAGATCGACGTCGACGCGATGCTGCAATCGGACGACGAGGTGTGTGTGTGTGTGTGTCTCGTGGACACCCGTGGGGTGTGTTTGCCCGCAAGCACGCACGCGCATCTCAAGTTGCTCGGCGCATGGTGGCACCTCACCCACGCTTTGCGCCGCGCCAGGCCGGCTCCGGGTCAGAGTACGAGTCCGAGGACGAGGCGCCACCGCAGCAGCCGCAGCAGCCACCGCCCTCGCAGCAGCCACAGCAGCCAGCCGCCAGCAGCAGCGTCGGCGTCGGCGAGGGCGGCGGCTCCGGCGGCGGCATCACCATCGCGCCGCGCGAAGCGTGCGCCCCGGCAGAGATGTCGGAGCGTTCGACCGTGCGATCTGCTCCGCCGGCCGCGGCGCCGGGCACGTCGTCGGCCACAGGGGTGCGTGTTCAGGAGGGCGCAGAAACAGGGGGGATGGGCATGGTCGCTCTCTCTCTCTCTCTCTCTCTTTCTTGATCTCGCACACACACAAACACAAACTCTCGGTTCGATCTCGCACACACGAACACAGACTGTCTTTACACAAACACGTCCGCAGGCTGCGCGAGAGCTGTTCCCTGTGCGCAACCTCTCTTTATTTCTCGCACACACACACACACACACACGTAAAGTCGCTCTTATGCACACAAACATACGCAGGCCGCGCGAGAAATGCCCCCTGTGCGCGCACACACACACACATTCCCTCGCACACACACACACACACAAAAAAAAAAAAACCTCTCTTGCACGCAAGCACACACACGCACACGTACGCAGGCCGCGCGAGAGCTCTTCCCTGTGCGCAACCTCTCTCTTTCTTGCTCACAGATTCACACACACACACACACAACCCCCCCCCCCCCCCGTCTCTCCCTCTCTCAAGCACACACGCGCACATGTACAGGCCGCGCGACAGCTCCCCCCTGTGTGCAACCTCTCTTTCTTGCTCGCACACACACACACACACACACACACACACACACACACACACACACACACACACCGTCTCTCCCTCTCTCAAGCACACACGCGCACACGTGCACAGGCCGCGCGAGAGCTCCCCCCTGTGCGCAACCTCGAGCCCACGACGTCTGACGCGTGGCGTGCGCACGGCAACGACCTCTACAAAGGTGCGTTGGTGCACGCATGGCCACCATGCACACACGCGCCATGCACGCATGGCCACCACACACACATGCGCCATGCACGCATGGCCATCATGCATACTCGCGCCATGCACGCATGCCCATGCGCACTTGCCCTGATCTCTGGACTACGGGGCCCCTGGCAGGCGTGCGCTCATCGGAAGCGCCGCTGTGGGCTGACGACCCCCCCCCCCCCCTGTGCACAAACACACACACATAGCAGGGTGTGACACTGCCGCGGCTGCACCAGCACCACCGGAGAGAGCACACACACACACACACACACACAAACACACACACACACATACCCACACACACGTGCAGTCGGCCAGTTTGAGCGTGGAGCTGGAACCGAGCTGCGTTACACACACACACACAAACACACACACGCGCGCGCTTATCACACACGCACGCAGTCGGCCAGTTTGTGAGCGCCCTAGAGTGCTACAGCCAGAGTGTGGAGCTGGAGCGCAGCTGCCGTCACTCACACACACACGCACACACACATGCGTGCGCGTGTGCGCATACGCATACACACACACACACACGCAGTCGGCCAGTTTGCGAGCGCCCTGGAGTGCTACAGCCGGAGCGTGGAGCTGGAGCCGAGCTGCGTTGCGTATGCAAACAGAGCAATGGCACGGCTGAAGCTTGAGCAGTGGGCAGATGCAGAGGTGTGTGTGTGTGTGCGTATGCGTGTGTGTGTGTGTGTGTGTGCAAACAGAGCGATGGCGCGGCGTAAGCTGGAGCAGTGGACAGATGCAGAGGTGTGTGTGTGTGTGTATATGTGTGTGTGTGTGTGTGTGTGTGCAAACAGAGCAATAATGTGGCTGAACAGTGGGAAGATGCAGACGTGTGTGTGTGTGTGTGTGTGTGTGTGTGTGCAAGCAGAGCTATGACGAGGCTGAAGCTGGAGCAGTGGGCAAATTCAGAGGTGGGGGGCACGGACAAGTACAAACTCTCTCCCTTTCTCCCTTTCTCCCTCTCTCCCTCTCTCCCCTTCTCCCCTCTCCCCCTCTCTCCGTCTCTCCTGCTCCCACCCCCCACCCCCCTCTCCCCGCTCCTTTCACCCCCTTGCCCCCTCGCTCTCTGTGACACACACATTGCATTGATGCATAAACACAGATCGACTGAACCGAGGCCATCTCCCACGACGCGACATTCACGAAGGCGTACGCACACGCACGCACACACACTCTCTTTCCTTCTCTCTTTTATCTCTGTATCTCTCACACACGCGCACACACACGTAGGCACGCACACACGCATAAACACTTTCTCGCACATGCACACACGCTCTCTCAATTACAACCAGATCGACTGAACGGAGGCCATCTCCGACGACGCGACATTCACAAAGGCGTACGCACACACACACACTCACACTCTGTCCTTCTCTCCTTCTCTCTCTTTCTCTCACACACACACAAACACACACGTAGGCGCGCACACACTCAGACTCTCTCACACACACACCCTCTCTCAATCACAACCAGATCGATTGCACAGAGGCCATTTCCCACGACGCGACATTCACAAAGGCATACCACCGACGCGGCACTGCGCGGCGCAAGCTGGGGCAGACCATGAGTGCGGCAGAGGACTTCGAGGTGTGTGTGTGTGTGTGTGTATGTGTGCGTGTGTGTGTGTGGGGGGGTGCAACCTGGGGCAGACCATGAGTGCGACAGAGGACTTTGAGGTGTGTGTGGGGGGGGTGCAAGCTGGGGCAGACCATGAGTGTGGCAGATGACTTTGAAGTGTGTGTGTGTCTGTGCGTGTGTGTGTGTGTATACGTGCGTGTGTGTGTGTGTGTGTGTGTGTGTGTGTGTGTGTGTGCACGCTCGCCTCCCTCCCCCTCCACCACACACTCTCACACTTCACACTTGTGTGGCGCCCGCAGGCTGCGCTGCAGCTGGAGCCGACCAACGCTGGCATCCGGCATGAGGTCCCACCCACCCACGCACACCCCACACACCCCACACCCCACGCACACCCCACACTCCCCACACCCCACACACACTTCACACGTGTGACGCGGCAGGATGGTGGAACTCACCTCACTCCACACTTCACACCGCACACACACTCGTTTACAGGCTGCGCTGCGCCTGGAGCCGACCAACGCTGGCGTGCGCCAGGAGCGTGGCACTCGCCTCACACTTCACACTCCACACTTGACACTCCACACTTCACACTCTCAACTATTCACACTTCACACTTCACGCAGGCTGCACTGCGGCTGGAGCCGACCAAGACTGGCGTCCGGCGGGAACGTGGCACCCACCTCACACTCTGCACTTCCAATTTCACACTCTCAAACCTCACACTTCACACTTCACGCAGGCTGCGCTGCGGCTGGAGCCGACCAACACTGGCGTCCGGCAGGAGCGGGACAACGCGCTGCGGGACGCGATGGCGGCGGAGGGGCTCAAGGTAAGCGTTTGGGGTGGTCAATTTTCCAGTCCGTCGGACGCGTTGGATGGCGTGGGTGGGTGGGTGGGTGTGCGTGGATGGTGTGGGTGTGGATGTGTATGGCGGCAGAGGGGCTCAAGGTGCGTTTTTTTTGCGCACGCGTGTGTGTGTGTGTGTGTATGCGCATGTCCTCCCTTCCTCCCTCCCTCCCTCCCTCCCACCCCACCACCACACACACAGGAGCCCTGCAAGTCCCGGCCGCGCCTCCCCCCCCACCCAGCACAGCCAGCAGCACAGCAGCCCCCGCCGCTGCCCGCGACGTCTCGATCAACATCTCTGCGAGCCTCCCCAGTCCCCCACCCCCTCACCTCACACCCCACACACAGGAGCCCTGCAAGCGCACGCGTGTGCACGTGCACGTCCCGGCCGCGCCCCCCCTCTCGTCCAGCACAGCCAGCAGCACAGCAGTCCCCGCTGCTGCCCGCGACATCTCGATCAACATCTCTGCGAGCCTTCCCGCGCGTGGCGCCGACGCGGTGGTCTCGGCAGCGGTCGACGCGGCCATGGGGGCCGCCGAGACGGCTCCGGCTCCGGCCTCGGCCCCCCCGAGGGTTCTTGCGACGAGCACTGCAGCCGCCGCTGCGTCCGCGGTAGCGGCAGCAGGTGCGTGTGTGTGTTGTGTGTGTGTGTGTTGTCACCCCCTTCCCCCCCCACACACACCTCTACACCCACCCATCCACCCACTCACCCACTCACCCACCGCAGCCGCGAGCGCGGTGCGCCCCCCGAAGACGAGCACCCATCCGCCCAGCCACCCGCCCAGCCCGCTCCCCGTCTGCCCAACCACCCACCCCGCTCTCTGTCCACCCACTCCCCCCCTCCCCCCCCCCCCACACACACCCCACACACACTCACCCATTCTGCCACCCCCACAGCAGCCGCAAGCGCAATGCGCCCCCCAAGACGAGCACCCACCCACCCACCCCGCTCCCTGTCCACCCACTCACCTATTCACCCCCCCCACCCCACCCCACCCACACACACAGTTACACTCACCCACTCACCCACCGCAGCCGCTAGCGCGATGCGCCCCCCCAAGACGAGCTCGCACCCACCCACCCAGCCCGTCCCCCGTCTACCCACTGACCCTCCCATCCACCACCCCACCACCACCACCACACTTACACACTTACACCGACCCACTGACCCACTCACCCACCCCCACCGCAGCCGCGAGCGCGATGCGCCCCCCCAAGACGAGCACGGACTTTGAGTCGTCGTGGCGCAGCCTGGGCGGCGATCCGATGCGCCAGGCGCAGTACTGCCGGCTGCTGGACCCGCCAGCCCTGCCAGCAGTGTTCAAGTCGTCACTCACGCCCCAGGTGGGGACGTGTGTGTGTGTGTGTGTGCGTGCGTGCGTGTGTGCGTGTGTGTGTGTGCGTGTGTGTGTCACAGCATGAGTGGCGATCCGATGCGCCAGGCACAGTACTGCCGGCTGCTGGACTCGCCAGCCCTGCCAGCAGTGTTCAAGTTGTCGCTCACGCCCCAGGTACGAAGCTGGTGTGGGTGCCACCTCGGGGGTTTCCTTGCCGATCAGATTTCGACGAGGAGACCGTCCGAAGGGCGGTTTGCCGATGAGGCCTAGGTGTGGCGTTCGGAAAAGCCGATAAGTGTTCAGGCCAGGCAGGTTTGGCGCGGTCGCAGGCCATGCCAAACCACATGGGGAGCTCTCCCGGAAACCCCTGGTGTGTGCGTGCGTGCTCTACGATTTCCACGCGTGCTCGTGGCTCATGCGCACACCCAACCCGCCCTCTCTACCCACCCCCGCAGCTGCTGTCCCAGCTCGTGCGCCACGTTCCCAGCACCTTCAACACACCTTCCACACACCCTGGCACTTGCACTCTCCCTTGCGGCTCACGCACGCCCTCCCCAACCCTCTCTGCCCACCCCCGCAGCTGCTGTCCCAGCTCGTGCGCACGGTGCTGGTGGGCATGGCTGCGCACGACGGCAGCACCAGCAGCCAGGAGGAAGCTGCCGGGAGCCAGTGCGGAGGTGCCGGCGGCGCCGGCCTCGACCCGGCGCACGCCGCGGCGCTGCTGCTCCACCTCTCGCGCTGCCCACGCTTCGACATGACGGCGATGTGCGTGCCCGGGAAAGAGCGCGCGGCGCTCGGCGCGGCGTGGGACGCGGCGGCGGCGAGCGCGGCGGGTGGCGCGGCGGCGCTGTCGGGGAGCGGCACGGACCTTGCGTCGCTGCGCGCCAAGTACCGCGTGTGAGCGCGCTGCGGCTGTGGCGCTGGGCCTGGCTGCGGCTGATACGGGCGGCCCTCGGCCCTGCGCCCGCCGCAGAGCTGGCGGGGAGCGGCACCGCGTGCGTGTGTGCGTCCACGCAAACCAGCGTGCAGACACAGATGCAGACACACAGATCTGTGACTCGATAAGATAGTAATCTAGACAGCTGTTGCAAGGCGGTGTGGGTGTTGCAAACTGTTGCGGCTCGTCACTCACCTGCTTCTTTGCGCTCTGTATCCTCGCGCACGTCACGACACCCTTGCGATCTAGAGAGGAGCCAGCACTCGCGTTGGTTGCAGTCCGCGCACCACCGGCTCTCTCGATGGAAGCCCCAAGCTCGAGCAGCGGGCAGCCTGCAGCGAGCGGCATCTCTCTGGACCCCGAGCCTTGGAAGTTGCTCGGAAGGCAAGAACGTGCAAACGCCTGCACGCACGCGCGCACGGCGGTGGTGGGCCATGCAAGCCGCATGGGGTGCGCCCATGCACTGCAGCCATGTCACCCATTTGTGGGCATGTGTACCTGCAACACGCCACTCTGCCGTCCCTGTTGCACGCACGTGCATGTATCTGCACGTGTGTGCACACAAACCACTCACAGGTGCACGAACGCGACACACACACACACACACACAGTGTAAAACACACGCACACATACACACACACACACACACACACGCACACTCGAAACCGGCGCAGGGACACGCCTGCAGGCAAGGCCCTCTTCAAGCTGTACGGCGGCACCACGGGAGCAAAAGTTGCAGGGCAGGGCTATCACGAGCGCAACAAAGCAGTGCAACAGCGGAAGGTCGAGGCGGGGTGGACGCCAAAGCCGCTGGCTCCGGAGAAGGTGGAGGTCGCGCGACCGCAGGTGTGTGCGTGCGTGTGTGTGTGTGTGTTTGTGTGCATGTGTGTGTGTGTATGCGTGTGTGCGTGTGCGTGTGCGTGTGCGTGTGCGTGTGCGTGTGCGTGTGCGTGTGCGTGTGTGCGTGTGTGCATGTGTGGTTGAGGCTGGGTGGACGCCAAAGCCGCTGGCGTTGGATAAGGCGGAGGTCGCGCGGCCGCAGGTGTGTGCCTGTGTGTGCTTGTCACACACACACACACAAACACATACATACATAGAGAGAGAGAGAGATGTCGTTACAGAGAACTCTGCACGGCAGACCTAGATAGGCTGTTTCTGGTCATCATTGAGGAGATTCCATTTGGAGGCGGGTGACCAACCGTGCGCCAACAAGAGGGTGAATAACCTCATTCAAAAAGCAGTGGGGGAAAGGGGCAAATGCGGGTCACTGACGGCTGTGTTCGTCACTCCGCTTCGACTGAGTTTAAACTAGGTCTCGGCAGATTGACCTCCACAGTTGTGGAAATCTCGCTAAGAGGATCCACTCGGGTGTGACTCGCTTGGACAAGAGGTCCATGAACTCGGGGTGCTTGGAGATGTCGCGTTTGAAGTTGGAAAAGTGGGTGTTTGCGGAGGAACGAAACTTGACGGAGTGGGCGAAAAAGTCGCCGGCGCTGAGCCGGTAGGATGTGATGGCGCCGCCGGCATGATGATGATGATGATGATGATGATGGATATTACAGTCTGGGCATAGAGCGAAGTCATGTCCGGTCGGCGGTACGCGAAAAGGGCGGCAGTGGGGGGGGGTACATGATGTCGGGAGGGAGTGTGGGGGGAGAAGGGACGGGCGGGTGTGTGGAGATGGAGGCGGGGGGACGGGGCAGGTGGGAGGCGGCGGATGAGGGAGCCGATGAACGTAGCACGGTGCTTGTTGATCGTGTCGATGATGGGGAACGTACAAGGGGGGGAGGCATGCATCGTGGTGGTGGAGGTGTGCTCTGTGGTGTGAGGAGGGATGCCCTTGATGAGGCGGAGGAAGCGGTTGTGGGTTACTTCAAGTCGGTGGATGTGAGCCTTGTTCAACGTCCATGTCTGGCAGCCATACAGTAGGGCAGAGATCACAAAGGCGTTGTAGAGGTGGATCTTGGTAGTGGGAGAGATTGAGTTGGAATTCCAGAACCGGGGAGTGAGACGGTTGAAGGCGTACCAGGCACTTCCGATCCGGCGTGAGATCTCTGAGTCGAGGATGCCGGAATCAGACGTGTTGGGAGCGTCATCAGAAGGGGCGGCGGGGGAGGACAGAATACTTCCCAGGTATTTGAACTTGGAGGTGGAGTGGACCAGGTGGGGGGTAGATGAGGAGTTGGAGGGGATGGTGATAGGGGCGGAGGGGACGGTGTGGGCAGAAGGGTGGCCGAGGGATTGTGCCACGGTTTTGTCGTAGTTGATCGCAAGGGCCAGGTCTGAACAGATGCGGTCGAGGAGGGTGAGCATGGTGCGGAGGTCTTCCTCGGAGGGGGCGAGCAGGGCGATGTCGTCGGCGTAGAGAAGGAGGGGGAGGATGGTGGTCAAAAAGTCCTTGCGGGACTCAGGGGTGTACAGTTTTCCGTCGATCATGTAGCCAATTTGAATGCCAGCGTTGGGGAGCTGGGCAATCAGGGACCGGACAACTGTGTCGATGTAGACATTGAAGAGGAGGGGGGAGAGGGGGCAGCCTTGCTTGACGCCAGCTTTGAGAGGGAAAGGGGCGGAGTATGCACCGTTGACTCGGGCTCTGGCGGTGGCACCTGAGTAGAGGCTTCCGATGCGTGCAAGGAGGGCAGGGTGCGCGCCGCGGTGGAGGAGGGTTTTCCAAAGGGCGGCGTGCTTGACACTGTCGAACGCCTTGGACAGGTCGACGTAAGCCACATGGAGGGGGGCGTGGGCGCGGTGTGACTCCTCTTGGAGGCGTTGTAGGGTGAAGATGGCATCGAAGGTGCCACGGCCCGGACGGAAGCCAAACTGGAAAGTGTGGAGGGTGGGCTCAAGCTGGAGCTTGAGGCGGTTGAGGAGGATGTGAGTGTAGACCTTTCCAGCGACGGGCAGGAGGGTGATGCCGCGGTAGGACTTGCTGCGCGTGGGTGGGCCCGAGGATGCGCCCTTGTAGAGGGGGCAGATGTCTGCTTGGTTCCACGCGGCGGGGATGGAGGTGGTGTTCCAACAAGTAAGGATGATCTGGTGGAGGGCGGTTGCGGTTGCGGTGCCGCCGTGTTTGAGGAGGGGGGAGGTGATGTCGTCAGAGCCGGGGGCAGAGTTCCTGAGGGATTTGATCGCGGAGACCACCTCGCTCAGAGAGGGAGGGGAGGCAAGGGGAGGAGGAGGGGGGGGAAGGGGGAGAGGGGCGAAAGTGGAGGAGGAGGAGGGGAGGGAGGAGGAGGGAGGGAAGGGGGAGGGGAGGAGGGGGACGGGGAGGGCGGAGGGGAGGTGGGAGGGGGAGGGACGGAGGCGGAGCGGGGGTAGTGTAGGAGGAGGAGGGGGAGGGAGACGGGGGTGGTGCGGGGGTGGTGGATGTGAAGATGAGGTGGGAGGCGAGGGTGGCTTCATCGACTTCCGAGCGGAGTGGAGTGTGGAGGACACGGAAATATTCTCCAAACGCGTCTGCCACCGCCTGAGATCGTGTTGCACGCGTTGAGCGACACCGTCCCAGTGCTTGTTGGTTACGCGTGCGATGGCGGACTTGAGCTGGGCAGTCATGCGCGCCTCCTTGGGGGCGTCACGGTTGCCAGTCAGTGCACTGTCGGAACGCATGGACTGAAGGTCGTGGGCGAGTTTGAGAGTCTCGGGGGGGAGGTAGAAGTGGATGGGGACCTCGCGTGGGCGCGGGCCAAGGGTGGATCTGGCCGCTGAGTGGATGGCCGCGGTGAGGTGGCTCGTCATCTGGTCCAGGGTGGGGGGGGTCGGGGAAGGGGGGAGGGGGGCGAGGGCCTCCTCGACTGCTGCCGCGAAGTGGAGCCGCGTGTCAGGGTCTCGAAGCAGGTCGGTGAAATAGCGGGAGGGCGGAGGAGGACGGCGGGAGTGGGTGGTGTTCCAGGCTCTGGAGAAGCGGAAGAGGATGCGCGTGGTGACAAGGGCGTGGTCAGAGCAAGCGATGGTGTCAAGTCCCCGGGTCTTGGGGCATCGTGCTCGCACGTCTTGCACGGAGCCCAGGTGAGGGCGGCGGACGAGGATGTAGTCTGGGATGTTGCAATCCTTTTGGGTGTTGCTGTACCAGGAAAATACGCTCAAAGGGGGATGGGGGAAGAAGGTGTAGGTGACGGCAAGATTGTGGGCGGCACACAGGTCGAGAAGCCGGTGGCCGTTGTCGCTGATGCCAGGTTTGTGGTGAAACCCGGCAAGGGGGGAGTAGGGAGGGAAGAAGGAAGAGGGGCGGTGGAGGGGGGGGCAGGCGTACGGACCCACCAACGGGTGGGCGTGGGGGAATGCCGCTGTGATCTTGGCGTTGAAGTCGCCTAGGATCAAAAGGAAGTGGTTTGAGGGGGTTTGGGAGAGCACGTCGCGGTGGAGTTGTTCGTAGAACGCGTCCTTGGCGACTGCGTCATCCGCGGCGTCTGTGGGGGCGTAAGCGATGACTGCGGTGACGGGAGGGGCGCTGGCGGGGCGGAAGCGTAGGACGAGGATGCGGTCGCTGAGTGCGGCATAGCCGCCCTCTTTGAGGAGGAGCTTGGCGGTGTCAGGGCTGAGGAGGGCGCCAACGCCGTGGGTGTGTTTGGTCCCACCGGACCAGATGAAGTGGTAGCCATTCTCTTCGAGCGGCTGGCTACCGGAGCCGGGGTGCCGCACCTCTTGGAGGCCGCATATGTCGATGCGGAGGTGTGCGAGTGTTTGGCGAGAGCAAGGGGGGGTGCCATGGGGTTGAAGCGTGAGCCATCTGCTGCACCCCAGAGGGTGCAGCAGTTGTAGGTGGCCGCGATGAGCTCGTGGCGTGGGTGAAGGAGGTGGGGGCGATTGGTAGCCGGGGGGACGGATGGTGCAGGGACGTTGGCTAGTCGTCCTGCCCGTCGGTGGGGTGGGGCCCGCCTACTCCTGCCCCACCCCGGGGCCGGAGGGGGAGAGCTGCTCAAGGGACATGGAGCGGGTGATGGAGCGGGTGATGCGCTGACCAATGCCTGCAGATGCCTCGCGGATCTTGATGGCCTCGATCATCGAGCCCTTGCCCTTGTGGGTGACAAAGGCCGGGGACTCGTGCGTGGAGGGGCCGCCGTAGTCTGCGAACCCTGTGCCGGGGTTGGAGAGCTCGGAGGGTGTGTGCGCATCGGTGGTAGTGAGGGCGTTCTGGGGGGTGGTGGGCGAGTCGGCGGTGCCGGCTGCGTGGTCCCACCCCTGGAAGGAGGGGGAGCCTGCAGTGGCGTGGGTGGGGGCGGCGGGGGCGGCGGAGGGGGCGGGAGTGGTGGAGGTGGGGGATGCCGGGGCAGAGGGAGTGAGGGAGGTGGGGAGGAGGGCGGCGGCTGCGGCAGATGCGACTGCGGCAACGGCGTTGGCAGCGGCGTTGAGGGCGCGGAGAGGGGAGGCCGACCTTCCGCGCGCTGCAGGCTTGGCAGGCTTCGCGGCGGGGGCGGTGGAAGTGGTGGAGGGGCGCGCGTCCGGGCGCGCGTCCGGGCGCGCGGGCGAGGTCGACTGGCCGCGTTCGGAAAATTTGGCGGGCCTTACGGCGGGAGTGGTGGCGAGGGGGGCGGCGGAAGTCACGGGGGGGGTGAGGGACGTCTTGGGGCCGGAGGTGACGATGGCGGGGGTGGCGTTGGCGTTGGCGGGGGCGGCGGAGGGCGTGGGGGGGGAGGGGTTGGCGGAAGGCTTGGGAGGGGAGGTGGCGCGGGGCGCAGGGGAGGGGTTGGCGGAAGGCTTGGGAGGGGGGGTGGCGGAGGGCGCGGGGGAGGGGTTGGCGGAAGGCTTGGGAGGGGGGGCGGCGGAGGGCGCGGGGGGGGAGTTGGCGGTAGGCTTGGGGGAGGCAGCGGAGGGCGCGGGAGAGGGGTTGGCGGAAGGCTTGGGGGCGGGGGCGGCGGGAGGCGCGGGGGAGGAGTTGGCGGAAGGCTTGGGGGCGGGGGCAGCAGAGGGCCCGGCGGCGGCAGGCTGCTCGAAGCAAACGCGCTTGCCAGGTGGGGAACGGGCGCGCTTGGAGGCGGCCTGTGCGGCGGCGTTCACCACCTCGGACACGCCGACCAGGGCGGCCTTTGCTGCCTGGCTTGCAGGGCCAGGGGGGACGATGGGGGCCTGAGGGGCAGGGGGGGCGGGACCACGCCGCGCGCCGCGCATGGGCATGCGCATGGGGGCCTGGCGGAAAGACTGAACTAGCACTACACACACACACACTCACACACACACACACACATATCCAGGTCGTCCGTCGCACCGCCTCTCTCGTTGCTGCGTGGCAGGCCGTCGGCTTTGTTCATGGCGTCCTGAACACCGACAATATGAGCGTGCTGGGGCTGACGATCGACTACGGTGTGTGCCTGTGTGTGGTTGTGTGTGTGTGTGTGTGTGTAGTGCTAGTTCAGTCTTTGTCGTTGCATGCGGTTCGTGCTCGTGTAACGCTGTGATGGATGGTGGGTGTATGTGTGGGAAGGGGAGGGGGGAGTTCTCAACACCGACAACATGAGCGTGCTGGGACTGACGATTGACTACGGTGTGTGTGTGTGTGTGGTTGTGTGTGTGTGTGTGTCTGTGCAGTCGGAACTGTGACGAACGTGTCTCTCTCTCTCTCTCTTTCTCTATCTCTCTGTGTGTGTTTGCGCAAAGGGGCATTCTCAACACCAGCTGGGGCTGACGATCGAACACAATGGGGGAGCTTGTATGAGTGGGGTTGGGGTGGTGCAGGCGGTGGCAGGGTTGCACTCTCCCTGGCACTCCCATCTGCTGCTCGCCAACTCGCCGGACAAGACACACTCTTGCTTGCTTGACTGGCGAATACGCTGTCACGCACGCGCCAGGACCGTACGGCTTCATGGAGCGCTACAACCCGCACCACGTGGCCAACGGCAGCGCCTGGCACACACATACATGGACAGAGAGAGAGAGAGAGAGAGAGAGAGAGACTTAAGATCCCCCCCACCCGACCCCACCCGTTGTGTGCATTAGGACCGTACGGCTTCATGGAGCGCTTCAACCCGTATCACGTGGCCAACGGGAGCGACGACTCTGAGCTATACAACTACGCAGATCAGCCGGCGATTTGTCGCTGGAACTGCGCAAAGTTTGGGGAGGCGCTGTTGCCGTGCCTGCCCGTACGCCTCACGTCGCAGGCGCTGCTCGAATACGACGAGGAGTTTGCGCGCGTGTACAACGGTACGTCTCAAGTGCCTCTGTTTCTCTCTTTCTCCCTCACTTCCTCTCCCTCTCTCCCCCTCTCTCTCTCTTTCTCTCTTTCTCTCTCTCTCTGTCTCTCTCTCTCTCTCTCTCTCTCTCTCTCCTTTGTGTCTCCTCTCTCCCTCCACTCCCCCCTCCTCTCTCCCCTCCTCCTCCCCCCCTCCCTCTGTCACCCCGCCATCTCCTTCACGCACTTCCTTCCCCCTCCCCCCAAAACACAACCCATTGCGCTTCCACTAGCGCGGGTTCCATCTGCATGGCTCAGGGTGCGCAAGAAAAAGTATCATACGCCATTACCGGCGTCCAACTGACTGTAGAGTCGGCCACCGCCCCGCAGCCATTCATGCTCTCCCTCACTCTCCCTCGCTCTCCCTCGCTCTCCCTCGCTCTCCCTTGCTCTCCCTCGCCCTCCCTCGCTCTCCCTCGCTCTCCCTCGCTCTCCCTCGCAACCTTCGCAACCCCGCAATCCCGCAACCCCACAACCACACAGCCCCGCAGCCCTGCAGCCCTGCAACCCCGCAACTTCTCCCTCTATTCAGCAACGCCGCAACCCCGCAACCCCGTAATCCCGCAACCCCGCAACCTCGCAGCCCTCAACCTTGCAACCCCTCAACTCCCTCTATCCAGTAACCCCGCGCCCCCGTGCCGCCGCGCCACCGCGCCACCGCAACCCCGCAACCCCGCAGCCCTCATGCGCGCCAAGCTCGGCCTGACCGTCCTTGAGGAGCCCGCCGACGCGTCACTCGCGGCCGATCTGCTCGACGTAATGGCGCAATGCGGTGGGTCCATGGAAGGTTTCGGGCTTCAGGATTTAGCTTCATTGTTCAAGGTTCAGGGTTCAGGGTCCACCAGGCTTAGGGTTTAGCTTAGGGTTCAGCTTCAGGGTTCAGGGTTCAGGTTTCAGGTTTCAGGGTCCACCAGGCTTAGGGTTCAGCTTAGGGTTCAGGGTTCAGGGTTCAGGGTTCAGGATTCAGGGTTCAGGGTTCAGGGTTCAGGGTCCACCAGGCTTGGGGTTTAGCTGAGGGTTTAGCTTCAGGGTTCAGGGTCCACCAGGCAGTGAGGAGCCCGCCGACGCCTCGCTGGTGGCCGATCTGCTCGACGTACTGGCGCAGCGCGGTGGGTCTTCAGCTCTGCACCCAGTGATTTCCTTTTCGCTTTACACAGCCATTTGGCTGTGTTCCTGCTGTACTTTGACCTTGCACACAGCTCAAACCATGCAGTGGATTGTTAGTCTGACAAGCCCGCCCGACAGAGCATGTCAACAGCTTTCAAATGACCTATGTATGCAGGCAAACGGTCAACGGGAGGTCAACGGTCAACGCGGTCAAAGCAAAATCCGGCTGTGGAATAATTAACTAAAACCCCTGACAGGGGGGGGGGGGGCAGGGAAGTTAGAAACAGACCCAACGTTGAAGATCTTCGAATTTTCTCACCGGACCGGCGCCATGCCCTTCCCTTCCCTAAATGAGGGAGATGTCCACTCTAAAAAAAAAGGAAATGGGGGGGGGGTCTGGACCGTTTCTCATAATTTTTATGTAAGTTTTTATTCTGACATCCGTTCGACACGAGAGTTGGTGTGCTGGATTCCTCTTGTCAAGAGGAGTGCAAATCCTCCCTCAGATCCCCCACACACCCAATAGGTAGTGCAGTGGTGTGGGTGTGTGTGAGGGTCCACACCGGGCAATTAGTGTGGACCACTGGTTCACACCCCCTCGGAGCCAGAACGCTCTGCGGACCTCCGATTGGGATGGGGAAGGACACGATGGATTTGTCTAACGACGGGTATGCCAAATCCATGGTCATTTCTGTGGTTCATCGTTGGGAGGGTGTGCAAGGGACCTTGGTGTGTGGGGCTGCACCGGGGCGTGTGGCCGTCTTCCGAGGCATGTTTCAGGAACAGGATTGTGTTGTACAGAATCCCAAATAATGCGATGGAATGGGAACGATGTCACGAAGCTGCCCACCAAGTTTCAGCTCTGGAAGATAAGGTATGGGTTTACTTGGGGGGGGGTGGGGGGGTCCAGGCCCGTTTTGAAAATAATGCAACGCTGGGTCTGAAAAAAGATTCTGCCCCCCCCTACCCCTGACAAGGAAATCACTGACTGCACCAATCCACCAAGGCCTCCCTGGGGGGTTGGAGACAAAGTCTCTAGATCAGCAAAAGAGGCAGTTTAATGCAGTTTTCTTGTGGGGGGTAGGAAGAGACTAAAAGCTTCTCTCTGTCTGACTGTGTTATTGGGGGTAGTGTTTGGAGGGGGGGGGGGTAGGGTTTTAGGGTTAAGGGTTTAGGGTTTGGGTTTAGGGTTTAGGGTTTAGGGTTAAAGGTTTAGGGTTTAGCTAGGGTAGCACACAGATTTTGAGGTCGCCGGCATGGGAGCCCGCCGACGCCTCGCTCGTGGCCAATCTGCTCGACGTGATGGCGCATTTTGTGGGTCCATACCGTCCATATTGTTTGCCTTCGCTGGGAGGGTCGAAACTATAATTGCTAAATGCGATTTCCGCGCGCGCGCGCGGGGTGTTTTTTCCGTCTTTTTCGTCGTCTTGACGCCCAACATCGCGACTTGCGACGATTTGATATTAGTTCAGCTTTGCGAGGGGGCAAAAAACGATACTTATTCGTAACGGCAAACCGCACGGACGGTAGAGGGTTAAGGGCTTTGGGGTTGTGGTTCAGGGTTCAGGGTCCACCAGGCTGTGAAATCGACCAGAAACGTGCCACACGCCACGTGCCAACCGCTCGCCCCCCCTCTTTCTCTGCCCCCCAAACTACAACGCATCCGGCACCTTCCTCTCATTCGCTGAATTCCCGCACCTTCCACCCTCAAATCTGAACCCTTGGAGGCACCGTCTGCTCGCTCGCAAACACTCCGCACCTTCCACCCTCAGATATGAACCGTAAACCCCAAGGCCCTTCCCACACTAGCTTCTACCAAATTGGTGCCACAGTCGGGGACACCCCAAAACGCCCCAAACCAAATCATGGTACATGTGCTAGCCTGGGAAGGGCCCTCAACCCCAACCCCCCCCCCCCAAAAAACAGGCTCCGACTTCCACCCTCAGATCTCAACCCTAAACCCTAAACCCTAAACCCTAAAACCTAAAACCTGAACCCTCAAATCCCAGACCTTGAACCCAGTGATTCCCCTGTGAGCCATATACCGCTCCGAGCCGGATTTCCCATTTCCCAGAAAACCACTCCACACTTAGTGGGAGAGGGCGTGGAGCGGTGCGTTGGAAAGCTGTTGCCGAGAGCAGCACAGCGGCATGCGTTTTATGAATACCCGCTGTGTATTGTGCCTGGTGTGAGCGGTCTAAGTTGCTGGAGCCGCCAAAAAACGAATTACTAAAATTCTTTCCAGGGACCACTGCTCGAACCCCCAGGCTCCGACTTCTCCGGCACCTTCCGGTCGCTGACGTTCCGCACCTTCCACCCTCAAATCTGAACCCCAAACCCTAAACCCCAAAACTCAAAGCCAAACACCCCTAGGCTCCGACTTCCACCTTTCAATCTCAACCCTGAACCCCAAACCCTGAACCCCCAGGCTCCGACTTCTCCGGCACCTTCCGGTCGCTTGCTGACGTCCCGCACATTCCACCCTCAAATCTGAACCCTCAACCCTAATCCCTGAACCCTCAACCCTCAACCCGCAGGCTCCGCCTTCACCAGCGCCTCCCGTGCCTGACTTTTCGCACCTTCCACCCGCAAATCCGAACCTGAAACCCTAAGGCCTCAACCCTACACCCTAAACCCTGAACCCTCAAAATCCCCAGGCTCCAACTTCTCCAGCACCTTCAGGTCGCTTGCTGCCTTCCCGCACCTTCCACCCTCAAATCTCAACCCCAAACTCTAAACCCCCAAAACCCAACATCCCCAGGCTCCGACTTCCACCCTTTAATGTCGACTCTAAACCTGTAACCTCCAAACCCCAAACCCCAGGTTCCGACTTCTCCGGCACCTTCCGGTCGCTTGCTGACTTTCCGATGCCTTCGCACGAGGGGTCGGGGACCTCAGATGGCGTGCCGGAGGGGCCAGGCGCTGGGGGCGCAGGGGCAGGGGCAGCAGCAGCAGCAGGTGCAGCAGCAGCAGCAGCAGCAGCAGTGGCAGGGGGCGGGGAGGCAGCACGGGTGGCAGGGCTGTCAGCAGCAGCAGCAGCAGCAACACCAGCAGCAGCAGCAGCAGCACCAGCAGGGCCAGCTTCCGCACAGCTCCGCCACCCTGACCCCGCCGCCCTCCTCTCGTACCTCTTGTCCGGCTGCGCCCGCATGGCGGAGCTCGCATTGATGGCTGCCCCACGCATGGAGTCATCCAACCTGCACATGCTGTCGCTGCTGGCGCACAGGGATCCTGCGCTTCTGGGAGCGATGGGGCTGAGCACGCAGGTGTGTGTGTGTGTGTGTGTGTGTGCATGTGTGTGTGTGCATGTGTGTGTGTGCATGTGTGTGGATGTGTGTGTGTGTGTGTATGTGCGCATGCTGTCGCTGCTGGCGCACAGGAACCCTGCGCTGCTTGGGGCTATGGGGCTGAGCGCGCAGGTGTGTGTGCGTGTGTGTAAGTGTGTGTGTGTGTGCGTGTGTGTGTGTGTGTGCACATGCTGTCGCTGCTGGCACACAGGGACCCTGCGCTGCTTGGAGCTATGGGGCTGAGCGCGCAGGTGTGTGTGCGTGTATGTGTGAGTGTGTGTGTGTGTGTGTGTGTGTGTGTGCACGTGCTGTCGCTGCTGGCACACCGGGACCCTGCTGGCGGCTATGGGCTGAGCGCGCAGGTAGGTTTGTGTGTGGTGTGTGATGGGGAAGTGTGAAGGGGGGCCAACAACCAAAAGTTACAACAACAACAACAACAAGAACAACAACACGCCAACAGGATGTGGCACGGGAGATGTACAAGCTCCAGCGCTTTCAGGCGATCTCTCTCACTATGATGTAGCACTGGAGATGGACAAGCTCCACCAGGCGATCAAGTCTCAGCGGCACCCACGACCATTTCATGGCCACCGAGCTGGCGTTCTCCCTGGGTGTCTATGCGCACCACACACCACACACACACGCCCACCATTTCAGGATGTGGCACGGGAGATGGGCAAGCTCCAGTGCTACCAGGCGATTAAGTCTCACTCCTAATCACCACCCTCTCTTCACCACTGAGTTGTGGTTTCTCCCTAAATGCTTTCGTCGTACCCACCACCATTCCACCCACTGCTAAAACTGCAGGATGTGGCACGGGAGATGGACAAGCTCCAGCGCTATCAGGCGATCCAGTCTCAGCAACACCACCACCATTCCATCACCACTGGGAGGATTTCCTCTTTATTAATCGAGGCCCCCCAGGTGGGTGCCAACCATCCACCGCCGCCTGCCATTTCATGATGTAGCACGGGAGATGGACAAGCTCCACCAAGCGACCAAGTCTCAGCGGCACCCACGACCATTTCATGGCCACCGAGATGGCATTCTCCCTGTTTTTTTTATGCACACCACACATCACACACACACGCCCACCATTTCAAGATGTGGCACGGGAGATGGGCAAGCTCCAGCGCTACCAGGCAATCAAGTCTCAACCCGAATCACCACCATCTCTGCACCCCCGATGAGTTGTGTTTTCTCCCTTGTTTTTTCCTTCTCTTTCCACCCACCACCCACCACGGCCTACCATTGCAGGATGTGGCACGGGAGATGGACAAGCTCCAGTGCTACCAGGCGATTCAGTCTCAGCAACACCCACAACCATCTGTTCACCACTGAGTTGTGGTTTCTCCCTAGTTTTTTCCCTAGTCTTTCCACCCACCACCTGCCCACCACCCACCACCACCTACAATTGCAGGATGTGGCACGGGAGATGGACAAGCTCCAGCGCTACCAGGCGATCAAGTCCCAGCCAGAGTTGGAGCGTGAGGCTGCAGACCGCGCCGCATGGGTCGGGTGGCTCAACCGATACGGGGACAGGTGGGGGCGAATGCCGCGTCATGAAACACACGCACGCACGCAAACAGGCGCATGGGTCGGATGGCTACACCGCATGGGTCGGGTGACTCAACCGATACGGGGATACGTGCGTGAGAATGCAGGGTCGGGGCCACACACACACGCACGCAGGCGCACAGGCGTAGCGGTCAGATGGCTAGCCGCATGGGCCGGGTGGCTCAACCGATACGGGGATACATGCGTGCGAATGCAGGGTCGGGGCCACACACACACGCACGCAGGCGCACAGGCGTAGCGGTCAGATGGCTAGCCGCATGGGCCGGGTGGCTCAACCGATACGGGGATACATGCGTGCGAATGCAGGGTCGGGGCCACACACACACGCACGCAGGCGCACAGGCGTAGCGGTCAGATGGCTAGCCGCATGGGCCGGGTGGCTCGACCGATACCGGGATAGGTGCGGGCGCAACACACAGCCACACACAACCACCTCTTCTGTCGCCCCCTGCCCGTCCATCCTCCATCTTGACCAGCATATGTTGCTGTGACACCGCCCACTCGTGAAGTGTCCCATTGAAGGGGGGGCCGGGCGTTGCGAATGCAGGGTCGGGGGACACGCGCATACACACAGACACATGCGCATGGGTTGGGTGGCTCAACTGATACGGGGACAGGTGCTGGCACATGCAGGGTCATGGACGCACGCACGCAGGCGTGCAAAAACGAACGAACGCCCTTTCACGCACGCACGCACACACGCATGCAAGGTTGCACACACAAGCAAGCATGCGCGCAAGCACACTTGCACGCGCGCACACACACACGCATGCACGCACACACGCTCACCCACACACACGTACATGCACACACACACACACACACGCAGGCTGAAGCGGGAGGCGGCCGCGGGGGCGACTCCATCTGGCCGGGCAGCTGCGATGGGGGGTGCCAATCCGAGGTGTGTATGGGGGGGGAGAGAGGGGACAGGAAGGGAGGGTTTCGAGCTAGTAGACAGGCCGACGAGAGGGAGGCAGATGCGGGGGTGACCTCATGTGGCCTGGCAGCTGCGATGGGGGGTGCCAATCCGAGGTGTGTATTGAGGGGGGTGGAGGGGACAGAAAGGGAGGGTTTCAAACTAGGAGAGGTTGATGAGAAGGAGGCGGGCGCGGGGGCGACCCCATCTGGCCGGGCAGCTGCGATGGGGGGTGCCAATCCAAGGTGTGCGATGATGATGTATTTCACAGTCTGTTTGTAACACCAGTAACGAATGTGTAGGAAAGGGGGGCGGGCTTCCTCAACTGCTTCTATCAGTAACAGTAACAGTCACACGGGGTTTCCAGCTAAGCAGGCTACTCTTCTACTAGAGACACCCGCCGATACTCCAGCACACTTAAGTACTAGAGTACCGCCGGCTCCCGGCCGATAGACTACCGCTCCCGCCGGCTAGACTACCCCAAACAGCGGTCTCTGAGAGACATGTCTGGCAAGGAGCATATAGGAGAGGACCTTCCTCAGGGTCACAGTAGTGGCCTTGTGGCCAGTCAAGCCGGCAGAGCCGACTGGCGCTGACTGGAACGGTCCCGCCTGGCAGTGCATGGCTGTCCAGCTCTCGTTTGCATGGGGCTCAGCCGGCGCCCCATGCCTCATGCATGGCCAGGTCCCACCCTCCAGGGGTGCATGGACGACAGAGTTGTCATGGAGGCTGCCTGAAGACCTTCCAATGCCAGTCACCGGCAGACGAGCGACCCCGAGGATGAGCGCGGTGACGAACGCTGCGATTGGTCAAGCGGATTTACTCTGTGTTGCCTCGGCGGTTGCCACCGCTGAAGCCGTGATGGTAGCCCGCCTTCACAGGCAGCCATCCTGACCAATGTCCAGCATGCATTGACGGGCGCCAGCTCCTCCGCTCGTCGATCAACTCGTCGAGATCGGTGCCGCATGGCATCCTGCATGGGGGGAGGATAAGGGCCGTCTCCCAGCACGGGCCGCGGCAGCGCCGCGGTTACTCGCCAAGCCATGGCAGCGCCGGGCAAGCCGCTCCTGAAGTGTTCCACCGTGGGGCAGTCTAGCAGGAGCCGGGCCAGTCGTATTTTACCTCGCTCGTCAGCGGAACGGAGATCCTCGTCACCAGCTGCGCCGCATTGCTAGGTCCAGGGCTCGGCGACGAGAACGTGCCTCCGTTTATCGAGCCCCATCAGCTTCTATCAAACACATCAAACCTCTCAGGCTCAGCAGCTCCACCACACTCCAACTCTTGACTAGGAGAAACGCGCACACATACGCACACGCGCAGGCTGGTCAAAACAAGCTTAACGCTTTGGGTATGAGTATATGGTTGATGCAAAAAGCTAGCATATGCTTACAAGTCCGACAATGAAGAAGACAATGAAATTGTTCATATCTCACAGATGTTCTCCTTAGAACAAGCGAGTCTCTCAATAAAATTGTGATTGGCAACGCGATAGAGGGAACCAGTGAGTCCCGCTAATGGCCAGAAGCTAGGCTTGAGGTCTAGCTTCTGGCTGTAACAAGTTAAAACCTCTTGCTGCATAGCTCCACCACTGACGTCTACCCCTGCACTAGTGTTCCTGCCTAATGCCTAAGACAGACACTCTGTAGCTCCTGCCTAATAGCCAACTCACATATGCAAATATTCGACTCATATTTGACCCCCCTTGACTCGTATTTGACCCCCCCCTTTTGTCAAAACCAAAGTTGAGTTCACATATGCATCGCGCCCGCCACTACACAACGCGTGTGAAAAGGCGCCACTGCTGGCGTCATGGCCGCGATGTTGTTGAGCATGCTTAGGCCTGTCTCAAGACACAGACAGTGGCTCGGAGGAGAGGGTCAGGGGGTCAGGATGACCGACTGCCTGCCGCGCACTGCTCGCCCCCGCGATGGGCGGCACCGGCCTGATCAACAAGACTCGCATGACCCGCGTAGGCTGCCTAGGACAAACGCTCCGTAACTCCACCACCAATGGCTCCTGCCTAATGCCTAGGATAAATACGCGCGCTACGTGCACGCGCACGTTTGTCAACCGCTATGAAGACACCCCCCTCAGCTCCACCTAAAACTCCTGTCGACAAACACGCACGCTACATGCACGCGCAGATTTGTGCTCCGCAACTGGCTCGCGCAGCGCGCGACCGCCTCTGCTGAAAAGGGCGACTTCTGGGAGGTCAACCGACTGCTGGAGGTGTGTGAGGCTCTAGGGTTTGGGGTAAAGGCTTTAGGGTCAACTTGCGCAGCGCACGACCGCCTCTGCTGAGAAGGGCGACTTCTGGGAGGTCAACCGGCTGCTGGAGGTGAGGCTCTGACTGGGTAGCTAGCTAGCGTCAGCAGCAGCAGCAGCAGCAGCAGCAGCAGCAACGCAGTAAAAGTGCGCCAAGGGGAGGCTCAGATTGCGATATGGGACCCACACGCACACACACACACACACACACACACACACACAGTTACAGTTACATCGGCTTTCCAGCAAAGACTACCTGTAGTCCTAGTACCACCGCCTAGACCCAAGTCCAGTTCTGGCCCTAACAATTACTTGTGAGGGGCGGTAGCCACCAGCCGGCTGCCTGCCAACGTGTAGTCCCAGAGCAAAAAGGAGAGCTATTGTGCGACGCCTCCAAAATAGGTCCTAACTGCTTCTAGGGGATAGGGGGTCCTAACTGCTTCTAGGGGATAGGGGGTCAAGTGGCGCTTGCCAATCTACTTGACCGCCGTGGTGGAGGGGCCGGCGCCTGAAGGGGCAGCAGGACCGTACACCACGGCTCTCCACCCGACCCTATCCTGAGCACGCTCAAACGCCGTGTCCGAAAAAATCTTCCAATCAGAACGAGTGCCACTAGTTTCGCCTAGCTGCTGAATCAGTAGCTTAAGAAAATAGTGGTCGGGAGGAGGCTGGAGGCCGGCCTTGCTGCTGAGCCACATCCATTGTGCAGTCAAAAGTCGTACGAGGAAGACGAGAAGCCGGCATGCGCATCACATGGCCTAGCCACTGCATTGATCGCTTTGCCACAAGGCTCTCAATTGGCTCAGTGTGGCACGCCTGCCGAATATAAGTTAATCTGTGCCGGTCGACCAGGCGCACACCCAGAATGCGACGAAGGCAGTTTGAGTGGGCAACCTCCAATCGAGTCAGTTGTGTTTTAGTAGGGGCCCATGTTTCGCAGCCGTACAGAAAGTGGGGCAGCACGAAAGTGTTGTAAACCCGCATCTTAGACTGCACTTGCATCTTCTTGCTGGCCCAAATCTTATCAAAAGACGCAAACGCGCCCAGCGCGCGACCGACACGCACACCGATCTCCTTTTCCACACCACCACTCTGGGTTATCCAACTTCCTAGATACTTAAATGCAGAGACGGTCTTCACTTCACCACCAGTCAGCGCAAACGTGGGCAGATCCGCGACAAAATCTGCTGCCAAAATCATCACTTCTGTCTTGGCGGCGTTGATTTGCATGCCAAAGCTAGAGGACACTTTGTCAAGGATTTTCAGCATAAGCGCCTACTGAGCTGGGTCATGCGAGAACAAACATAAATCGTCGGCATACATCAGCATTACTATACGCTAAACCGACGACGACAACACAGAGCCGCCGGCTCGGGTCACGACTGACACGCCAGCCCCCTCTGGCATCATGTCTAGCGCCTTTTTCACTATGTGGTCAATAAAAACAAAAACAGGACAACACAGGAGCAATGACGCACCCCTGTCGCACACCAGACGACACGGGGAATTCGTTCCCGATTTTCCCAGCCAGCCGCACGGCAGCTGCGGTGTTGGTGTGAAGATCCTCCAACAGATCAATAATGTGCGGATGAACACTATATAATCTAAGGACTCTCCACAGTGCCGCACGGTTTATGCAATCGTAAGCTTTAGAATAGTCGACAAATGCCACAGCCATGCATTGTTTGTACTCGGCGTGTGCCGCGCTCAGCGAGCGCAGAGTAAAAATTGCATCAACAGTGCCTCTGCTTTTTTCTGAAACCACACTGAGCCTCATGCAACTGACCATCAACCTGCGTGGAGACGCGGTGCAGAAGTATGGCAGCATACACTTTCCCGGCAATAGAGAGAAGGCTTACACCGCGGTAGTTACCAGGGGAGTCACGCGGACCCTTCCCCTTATATAACGGTGTGATAATAGCAGTTTTCCATTCCCTCGGGCTCTCCCCGACCGCCATACGGCGATGATGACCCGGTGGAGCCATGCGATGGCAGGTGGGCACCGCAACAGCATGGCGTCCAGCTGGTCACCGCCCGGAGCGGCGGCCGAGCGCAACGCTCGCACACACGCCTCCGTCTCAGCCAGGTCAGGGGGCGCCCGTGCGCCTCGTCCACCTCTGTGGCGCGTGTGTGCTCAAACGCCGCTACATCGTTCTCCAGCTGGTTCAGGGTCTCGTCGCTGAGCTTGGTCTCCCCGCCATATAGCTTGTCGAATGACTCTGTCATGGCCTTCAGCACCCCGTCTGGACCGCTGTGCAGCGCGCCCGAGACGTCCCGCATGGCAGGTGGGATCTGATGGCTGCGGCTGCGGCCCGCCAGCCTGTCGCACGCGCGCGCAAACTGGCGCAGATTCTTCTTGCGTAGCATGTCTTCTGCCTCCGCCACCTGCTGGCCGATCCACCTCTCCCTGTCTCTCTGCACAGCTGCGTCGGCCGCGCGGTTGGCGCGGTTGCGCTCTTGTTTGGCAGCAGCAGACAGACACACACACACACACACACAAAACTGCTGAGGCGCCCGTTTGCATAGGACGCACTGGAAGCTGCCGTTGCGGACGCCGACACACACACACACACACGCACGCAGCTGCTCAAGCGCCCGTTTGCAGACGGCGCACTGGACGCCGTCGTTGCAGACGCCGACGCTGCTGTGCCGCCTGCGCTGCGCTCTCCGCCAGGGGACGCGCCACCACTGGCTCCGTACGACGGGCTCGCTCCGCCCGGCACCGCATGCAGCAGCGTGACGTGCTCGTCTTGAGGCAGACAGACGCGGCCTGCCGATGCTGCCGCCTGCGCTGCGCTCTCCGCCCGGGGACGTGCCGCCGCTGGCTCCGTACGATGGGCTCGCTCCGCTCGGCGCCGCATGCAGCAGTGTGACGTGGTCGTCTTGAGGCAGACAGACGGGGCCTTCCGACGCTGCCGCCTGCACTGCGGTTGCCGCCCGGGGACGCGCCGCCGCTGGCTCCGTACGGTGGGCTCGCTCCGCTCGGCACCGCATGCGTCAGCGTGACGTGCTCGTCTTGAGGCAGACGGGTGGGGCGTGCCGACGCTGCCATGCCGCCTGCGCAGCGCTCTCCGCCCGGGGACGCGCCGTCGGTGTTGGGCTACAACGGCCTCGCTCAGCCCGGCACCGCGTGCGCCCGCGCGGCGAGCCTGTCGTGACGGGCACAGCGAGCGCTTCTGGCTGGCGCCCGCGTCGCGAGGCAGACGGGCGAAGCGTGCCGACGCTGCCGTGCGGCGACAGGCCGCCACGGCCGCCACG
The DNA here is from genome assembly GCA_016618255.1 of Chlamydomonas sp. UWO 241. Classification (NCBI taxonomy): domain Eukaryota; kingdom Viridiplantae; phylum Chlorophyta; class Chlorophyceae; order Chlamydomonadales; family Chlamydomonadaceae; genus Chlamydomonas; species Chlamydomonas priscui. The sequence continues at coordinate 31,416 of VFSX01000568.1, read as the reverse complement.
GGACGCGCCACTACATGCGTCACTACATGCGCCAAAGCAAGCTTGTTTCCCATGAGGGGGGGGGGCGCTTGTGCGTCGCCACTGGTGGGCTAAGACGGTCTTTCTGGCCTGGCACGGCGTGCCAACCCGTCACGTGCTCGTCCGACCAGTGCGCGACTGACCTTTGTGCACGATCTGTTGTGACGACATGCACGCCTAGCCGTGGGGTGGGGCAAGCTCAGGGGGGCGTCGGTGGCGGAACGATGGTGTTAACAGTGGCGTGCCGTGTGCGTCCGTGAGCTCCCTGGCTCTGGTGATGCCACCGCCGGCTCTTCAGACCAGCCCAAGCGCGAGAGTGAGTCTCGGCAGTCCTGTTTACGCTCGATGCGGCAGCCGTGCATCAAACACCGTCTTGGCCAGCTCCTGGAGCCTGGATCTACTGATCACATGTGCCCTTGCTCAAGCAATAACGCCGTGCGACACCCCACCCCTTGCTGAAGCACGGCATCTGGGGCGATCAGCACCCCTCCGTCTTCACTTCAACCCCCCACACCCCAGTCCATTCCACCCCAAAGCACAGATACAGATATCAGCGTTCCGTCTAGACCCACTCCCCACAATATCCCTCCTGCTCGGAGCACCCCCATCTCCGCGCGTCGAATCAGCCGTGCTCCTTACGCTGTGGCCCAGCCTCGACTCTGACGACAGGCGATCCCTTCGCATGTGCTGCACGACCATGCGCGACGCGGTGGATGCACATACTGGCTGCGTCGAGGCGCAGCCCAGCGATGGCAGCAGCGATGGCGTTTGCAGCTGGGAAGGCGACGGCAGCAGCGAGGGTGTTTTTACAGTACATGTACGCGCCCGGAGGACCCCGGGGCGTGAGTTAAGGCCTACACGTCTAGGGGAGCTCTTCTAGTAGAGCCCGCAAGGCCACGCAGCGCGCCAGCCTACTAGGGAGTCAGAAGTAGGAGGTTGCCCTCCTCCCCCCCTCTCCCCCCCGCCACTACACAAGCGCCAGCTAGGGATCAGGGGGGGATGTCGGGGTCTCGGTCTTGGCGATGACAACAACAGTGAACACGATGGCGGCAGTGATGGCGACGGCGGCCATGAGGTCGACGCTGGTATTTAGCAGGGACTCGGCGCCTTGTGAGCGCTCGTTCGTTCATATGGTTCCATTGGTGAGGCAGCAGAGCGGCTATGAGGCAGACTACGGCAAGGCTACCTGCCAGATTTTGATGCAAGCTTCTCTGGCGTCCTTCCAGCTCACTAGGTCCCCACCACCAGTTTATGTAGGCACCTGTTGGCAGTGCTCAGGCGTTTTACAGTTACAGTTACATCGACTTTCCAGCAAAGACTACCAGGCGCTATACGCCAAGCAAAGTCGAATACGCTAACTGTCGTGACACACGACTGTAACATGCATCGCATGCGTGGGTGGACTCTAGGGCCCAGAGCCCGGCAGACGAATACGAGTGCGAGTTACTCACTGTCGCAGCACAGCTGATGCACTCTTCACACTAAGTTGCAGCACAATTCCCAGGCCTGCTTTTATAGGTGGGGCGGGGAAGGGGCGGGGACACACACACACACACAGATGTAGTGGGCATTGTAGCGGGGCAACACAATTTGAAGCTTAAACGTCCAAGCCTGTCGCCCTGGTCAACAACCGTCTAAAATTTACTGCCTCCTTGTTGGAGCTTGCTGTGGTGTCTCGGTACTCTCTCATCAGCGCTCAAGATTGCTTCAGCAAAACACATACTGTCGGCCCGCCCGCTTGCCCCGCGTCGTACACGTGTGTGCAACGCAACCCCCACGCCCACTGATCACCCGCTCCCCTCATCCCACTTGCTCACGAGCGCCGCTGTGCGACGCTCGCACGCCATCCGAAGCCGTCAGACACCCAGCCTGCTGACGCAGCGCGGTTCAGCGCACCGCTCGTGTGGCCGCCGCGAGCGCTCTTGTTGGTCGTGTGGCCGCCGCGTGCGCCGCTCGTGTCGCCACAGCCATCATCGCTCTCGTTGTAGCGGTCGCCACCGACCTCGCCACCACCGCCAGTGCATGCGCACGTGTACAGTGGGTTCGTATGAGCATTGACGCTGCCGATCGCAGCCTCTTGGTCATTCACTTTGCTGCTCGGGACAGCCGCTGCGGGGCCACCGGGCACAGTGGCGCGCGCCGCGGGGCGCGCGGCGGCGGGCGCGCTTCCCATCGCGGAGCGGGCGACGACCGCGAGGCGGGTCCCACCCCCGCCCCCTGCGCGCACACTCGCTCCACCCACGGCTCCCGCGGCCGCGCGCGCGACGGCGTGCCCGCCGCCGATGCCGCCTGACGACCAGCGGCTGGCCGTGGCGGTGGGCGTGTCGAACCCGTTGGCGCCACCGTCGCCGGCACGCGCGCCGCCTCCCGACGCCGGCGTGCGTCCGCCGCCACTGCCGCCCGCACTGCCATGCCATGGGGCAAGCACCGCCGCCGAGGTGACCTCCCTTGCCTCCGCAGCGCTTGCACCCGGCACCACAGCGGCACCGCAGCGGCACCCGGACGGCAGTGCCAGGCACCCAGCACCCAGAGCCGTCCAACGACACGGGCGTACC
>VFSX01000568.1:16343-18843 GCA_016618255.1 Chlamydomonas sp. UWO 241 | reverse complement strand
CCTTCAGCCTCAGGCTCTCGGTGGTACCGTACTTACTGTGGATTAAGGACGCGTGCACCTTCCAGCCATGGGAGGTGAGGCGGAGGCGCAGCAACACCACTGCATGGGAACACGCAACACCCCTGCATGCGCATGGGCAACTCATGGTATCCCCCCCCCACCCCCCCCACCCAACACACACACACACAACTCGCAGGCTGTCAACAGCTACGAGCTCACGCCCAAGGCGCTGCTGCTCCTGCCGGTGGACAACTTTGTGCGCAGACCCATGATCCGGCTCGTGCGGTGGAAGGTGTTTGAGGGCTTCATGCTGCTCGCGATCCTCGCCAACTGCGTGACGCTCGCCATGGACTCCAGCGCACCCGGGTTTGCGGACACGGACATGGGGCTGGCCCTCAAGCGGGCCAACTACGTCTTCATTGGGCTGTTCACGGTGGAGTGCGTGACCAAGGTCCTGGCGCTGGGCTTTGTGTTTGGGCAGTACACCTACCTCCGCAATGGTGAGAGACAGCACGTGATGGGAGGCACTGTGTGTGTGTGTGTGTGTGTGTGTGTGCCTGCGTGTGTGTGGCACTGGGCTTTGTGTTTGGGCAGGACACGTATCTGCGCAATGGTGAGAGAGAGCGCACGCGGTGGGAGGCACGGCGTGTGTGTGTGTGTGTGTGTGTGTGGGTGTGCGTGTGTGTGTGGGTGAGAGTGTGTGTGTGTTTGGCTGGGCTTTGTGTTTGGGCAGTACACGTACCTGCAAAGTGGTGAGAGCGCACGCGGTGGGAGGCACGGCGTGCGTGTGTGTGTGTGTGTGTGCGTGTGTGCGTGTGTGTGACGTATATGCATGTGTGTGCGTGTGTGTGTTTGCGTGTTTGCGTGCGTGTGTGTGTGTGTGTGTGTGTGTGTGCGGCAGTCCACACACACTCTCACACACACACACACACTTCCACGCGGCGCGCATGCAAGCGGCGCAGGCACATCGCCACATCTGCTTATCCTACATATGCCACGGCACACTCGCACAATGCTTACCCTACCCTCACATTCGGCCCCCCCCCCCCCCCCCCCCCGGCCCCCGCTCCAGGCTGGAACGATTTCCCAATTTCCTGATCATCACATCAGGAGTCCTTGAGCTGTCAATCCCATCAGCAAAAACTCACATGAGGACTCCCCCACCGCCTCCTCCCACACACATCCACAATGCACCCACCCTACTCCCCCAAAGGCTGGAACATCCTCGACTTCCTTGTCGTCATAATGGGCTTCCTCGAGCTCTCGCCCATCGGCAACTACACGTTCATCCGCTCGTTCCGCGCACTGCGCCCGCTCCGCTCAATCACGAAGATCAAGGCGCTCAAGGATATTGTCAGCGCGCTGATTGGATCGCTACCAATGCTCGGGGTGGGTTTCGAGTTCAGATTTTTTGGTATAGGGTTTAGGGTCTAGGGTTTAGGATTTAGGGTGCACGCCCTGCGCTCAATCACGAAGATCAAGGCGCTCAAAGACATTGTCAGCGCGCTGATTGGATCGCTACCGACGCTCGGGGTGGGTTTTGAGTTCAGATTTTTTGGTATAGGGTTTAGGGTCTAGGGTTTAGATTAAAGAGTGCACGCGCTGCGCTCAATCACGGAGATCAAGGCGCTCAAGGATATTGCCAGCGCGCTGATCGGCTCCCTTCCGATGCTTGGGATGGGTTACGGGTTTCGTGGGGACGGGGGGTTAAGAAGGGGGGGAGGGGGGCAGAGGGGAGGAAATCATCCTTGCTAGGTTCTGCTTCCGCTTCAGAATTGTTTGGTTGATTACAGTCACACACTGACAACAGCAGCAACAGCAACAGCAACAGCAACAGCAACAGCAAAAGCAACAGCAACAGCAACAACAACAACGACAACGGTAACGACAACAACAACAACAACAACAACAACAACAACAACAACAACAACAACAACAACAGCAGCAACAGCAACAGCAATAGCAACAGCAACAGCAACACCCGCAACATTCACAATACCCACAACATCACCACCACCACCAGGACGTCATCATCCTCGCTCTCTTCTTCTTCTCAGTCTTCGGAGTCTTTGGACTGGAGATCTTCAAGGTGCGAAGACAGCAGAAATGGCTTAAATAACAGAAAAATGAACAGCGAAACAGATGGGTGGGCTGGTAAAACAGCAGAAATGGCTTGAAGAACAGATGGCTGGGCTGGTCAATCCGCAGATACGGCTTGAATAACAGAAACATGAACAGCGAAACAGATGGGTGGGCTGGTAAAACAACAGAAATGGCTTGAAGAAAAGATGGCTGGGCTGGTCAATCAGCAGATGTGGCTTGAGGAACAGAAGAATGAACAGCGAAACAGACGGGTAGGCTGGTAAAACAACAGATATGGCTTGAGGAACAGGTGGCTGGGCTGGTCAATCAGCAGATATGGCTTGAAGAACAGAAAAATGAAAAGCGAAACAGACGGGTGGGCTGGTAAAACAACAGATACGGCTTGAAGAACAGAAGA
>VFSX01000954.1:5000-18818 GCA_016618255.1 Chlamydomonas sp. UWO 241 | reverse complement strand
TGAATCTGAAGGTGTAACAAACGACGATTGCGACAGTGTCAGCCTTGTTGCGGCTGCCGCTCCTCAACGCAAGGAGCCTCTGGCGGCTAGGGGTAAGGCGAGTGGTTTTCATAAGGAGGCTGCGCTGGGAGGTGTGCCAGACTGCCTGCGCGGGTGGCGGTGTCATGAGGAAGACAGGCCGTCGGCAACGGCACGGCGTGCACACTGCTTCTGGGGGTGCCCGGTGGCGGAGGCGGTGGTGGAGGCGGTTGCTGATGCACTCCCTGCCCCTACTCCGGTTGTCAAGTGCTGCCAGGTGGAGTGCGTGCTGGTGCGTGTGCGGTGGTGGCAGCGCTCGTGGTGGACGCAATGGAGCGCGGCCGCCGCCACCTGTGGCGCATCATACGCCTGCGTGGTGGTATGCTGCCTCTTGCAGCGGCAACCGCACGTGCGGGGGAGCTGGCGACGGCTGAGCTGTGGGGTGCGTTGGGCTCCTTTGCTTGTTTGGCACCTGCCACCGAGTGTGGGTGGCGTTGCCGCGGTGCTCCCCCCTCCCCTTGTGACAGTTACAGTTACATCGGCTTTCCAGCAAAGACTACCTCTAGTCCTAGTACCACCGCCTAGACCCAAGTCCAGTTCTGGCCCTAATAATTACTTGTGAGGGCGGTAGCCACCAGCCGGCTGCCTGCCAACGTGTAGTCCCAGAGCAAAAAGGAGAGCTATTGTGCGACGCCTCCAAAATAGGTCCTAACTGCTTCTAGGGGACAGGGGGTCAAGTGGCGTTTGCCAATCTACTTGACCGCCGTGGTGGAGGGGCCGGCGCCTGAGGGGCAGCCGGACCGTACACCACGGCTCTCCACCCGACCCTATCCTGAGCACGCTCCAACGCCGTGTCCAAAAAAGTCTTCCAATCAGAACGAGTGCCACTAGTTTCGCCTAGCTGCTGAATCAGTAGCTTAAGAAAACAGTGTCGGGAGGAGGCTGGAGGCCGGCCTTGCTGCCGAGCCACATCCATTGTGCAGTCAAAAGTCGTACGAGGAAGACGAGAAGCCGGCATGCGCATCACATTGCCTAGCCACTGCATTGATCGCTTTGCCACAAGGCTCTCAATTGGCTCAGTGTCGCACGCCTGCCGAATATAAGTTAATCTGTGCCGGTCGACCAGGCGCACACCCAGACTGCGACGAAGGCAGTTAGAGTGGGCAACCTCCAATCGAGTCAGTTGTGTTTTAGTAGGGGCCCATGTTTCGCAGCCGTACAGAAAGTGGGCAGCACGAAAGTGTTGTAAACCCGCATCTTAGACTGCACTTGCATCTTCTTGCTGGCCCAAATCTTATCAAAAGACGCAAACACGCCCAGCGCGCGACCGACACGCACACCGATCTCCGTTTCCACACCACCACTCTGGGTTATCCAACTCCCTAGATACTTAAATGCAGAGACGGTCTTCACTTCACCACCAGGCAGCGCAAACGTGGGCAGATCCGCGTCAAAATCTGCTGGCAAAATCATCACTTCTGTCTTGGCGGCGTTGATTTGCATGCCAAGGCTAGAGGACACTTTGTCAAGGATTTTCAGCATAAGCGCCAACTGAGCTGGGTCATGCGAGAACAAACATAAATCGTCGGCATACATCAGCATTACTACGCGCTCCACCGACGACGACAACACAGAGCCGCCGGCTCGGGTCACGACTGACACGCCAGCCCCCTCTGGCATCATGTCTAGCGCCTTTTTCACTAAGTGGTCAATAAAAACATTGAACAACACAGGAGCAATGACGCACCACGCTGTGTTTCTGCCACGAGTGACCGTAACAAACGGGAATTCGTGCACGTATTTTCCCAGGCCAGCGCTGCACCAGCTCGCCGGGGCTGGACGGATGTGAATCCCTCCAACAGACTTCACATAATGTGGGAATGAACCCTGATACTAATCTAAGGACTCTCCACAGTGCCGCACGGTTTATGCAATCGTAAGCTTTAGAATAGTCGACAAATTCCACAGCCATGCATTGTTTGTACTCGGCATGTGCCGCGCTCAGCGAGCGCAGAGTAAAAATTGCATCAACAGTGCCTCTGCTTTTTCTGAAACCACACTGAGCTTCATGCAACTGACCATCAACCTGCGTGGAGACGCGGTGCAGAAGTATGGCAGCGTACACTTTCCCGGCAATAGAGAGAAGGCTTATACCGCGGTAGTTACCAGGGGAGTCACGCGGACCCTTCCCCTTATATAACGGTGTGATAATAGCAGTTTTCCATTCGCTCGGGGCTCTCCCCGACTGCCCTACGGCGATGATGACCCGGTGGAGCCATGCGATGGCAGGTGGGCACCGCAACAGCATGGCGTCCAGCTGGTCACCGCCCGGAGCGGCAGCCGAGCGCAACGCTCGCACACACGCCTCCGTCTCAGCCAGGTCAGGGGGGCGCCCGTGCGCTTCGTCCACCTCTGTGGCGCGTGTGAGCTCAATCGCCGCTACATCGTTCTCCAGCTGGTTCAGGGTCTCGTCGCTGAGCTTGGTCTCCCCGCCATATAGCTTGTCGAATGACTCTGTCATGGCCTTCAGCACCCCGTCTGGAACGCTGTGCAGCGCGCCCGAGACGTCCCGCATGGCAGGTGGGATCTGATGGCTGCGGCTGCGGCCCGCCAGCCTGTCGCACGCGCGCGCAAACTGGCGCAGATTCTTCTTGCGTAGCATGTCATGCGCCTCCGCCACCTGCTGGCCGATCCACCTCTCCCTGTCTCTCTGCACAGCTGCGTCGGCCGCGCGGTTCGCGCGGTTGCGCTCTCGTTTGGCAGCAGCAGACTTGCTCCTGAGCCATGCCGTGTGCGCGCGCTGTCGGGCGTCCATGAGCTGGAGGGTGCGCTGCGACAGAGTGAACTGCCAGCCGCGCCGCCGGCGGCTGCCGCGTGGAGCGAGGTGGTTAGTGGCCACCTCGCGAATGGCAGCAGCCATCGCGTCGTACTCCGCCTGGGCATCAGCGCCCTCGGGCGGCACGGCCTCCAGCAGCCCAAAGCGATCGGAAAGCTGGAGGTTGAACTCGACGGACAGCCGGGCGCCGCAGTTGTGAAGAGTCCATGCGCGCCGCTGAGAGCCGCCTGCATGGCGGGAGGCTCGCATGCGGAGGCGCATGGACAGCACCACCATGCGGTGATCGCTGTCCCAGGTTGGGCTCCTATGCACCCTACAGTCTGTCACCGCATGCATGCGGCGGCGCGCGACCAGGATGTAGTCCTTGACGCTGTGCAGAGCCAGAATACAGCCAAATGGCTGTGGAGAGCCGAAAAGGAAATCGCTGAGCCCCGCTGGCGCGGGACTGCCAGCCGAGACGACGGGGCGGCGGGGGCTACGAACGCGAGAGTGGATCTTACAAGGGTGGCACTCTATTCGAGCGTCACACACGACTGTAAAATCCATCATCATCACCAGGGTGTGTGTGTGCACATGTGCAGGCAGTGGGTGCGTATATTGTGGGTGTGGCAGGTGTGCAAAAAAATGTTGGGTGAGGAGAGCGTGCCCGTGATCACATGGAGCTTGTCATCTGCATGGGTTTAGGGTTTGGTGTTTAAGAATTAGTTCGGGTTTAGGGTTGAGGGTTGAGGTTTTAGGGTTCAGGGTTCAGGGTCCAGGGTCCAGGGTCCAGGGTTTAGGGTTTAGGGTTTAGGGTTTACTGTTCAGAGTTTAGGGTTTAGGGTATAGGGTCCAGGGTCCAGGGTTCAGGGTATAGGGTTTTAGGGTTCAGGGTTTAGGGTTTAGGGTATAGGGTCCAGGGTTTACGGTTCAGGGTTCAGGGTTTAGGGTTTAGGGTTGGTCAAGTTGGTCAAGGGTTTGATGATGTTGGATATTACAGTCTGTGTGGCGCCTAGTGTGGGAAGGGTGATATGGCCCATTTTGCCTAGGAAATGGGCGAAATCGCTGCTTGCCTCCACTGGAAACAATGGAAATGATGTCTCAGATAAGAGTTGCCGTTTCTACCATAGCTGCACATCCACATGTTGCATAGCCGCAAGAGAGTTGAGGGGGGAACCTGCAAGGCAGGATTGACTTTTGTGAATTTGAAAATAAGTGGCGCCAGTTTTGAATTTCCCCGAAGTTTGAGCTCCCCAAGCAACCGCCTGGATTCGAGTTTCAACAATCTAAGACCACCAGCAGGTAGCCTGAAGTGCCAGCTTTCCAATGCGCCCACCCTCGTCAGATGGGACTCGGTGTGGCAGCCATGGCATGCAGGCACAAAAAGGTAAATAGGTGTCCCGGATGCGGGAAAACACACCCTCTCCCTAACACCAGTGGTGTATGTAACCTGTGCCGGCGCTATTGTAGGTTTGACACCTGACTGGAGCAGGCTGCCTACCTGGTAGGGGTCCGCTGTGACAGCTACTGTTACATCGGCTTTCCAGCGAAGACTACCTTCTAGGCCTAGTACCACCGCCTAGACCCAAGTCCAGTTCTGGCCCTAACAATTACTTGTGAGGGGCGATAGTCACCAGCCGCAGCTGCCTGCCAACGTGTAGTCACAGAGCAAAAAGGAGAGAGCTAACGTGCGACGTACACACACACACACACACACATGCGCGCAAACTCACGCGCGCGCACGCACGCACGCACACATACGCACAAACACACACACACGCACACATGCACGCGTGCACGCGCAAGCACGCACGCACCACCATGGACGAGTGGCTCGACGCCGAGTTGCGCATGTGTGCGTGCGAGGGCGTTGGGGCGTGGCCACTGGGGTGGTCAAGGAGCGAGCCCCGGGGCGGCGGTGCGGGGTTGTTGTCGACAGGGGAGCCTCCGGCGTCCGAAAGTTGGAGCGCCCCGAGGGGCAGGTCGTCGGGCATGTCTGTGGTAGGAGAGGGGGGGAGGGGGTGGGGTGGGTGGGGAGGGAGGAGGGCAGGAGGGAGGGAGGGGAGGGCGAGGGGAGGGTCGAGGGGAGGGGAGGGAGATCGGCGGGGGGGGGAGGGGGGTTGCGCGTGGGGCCAGCGAGCGCTGCATGGCGCGCTTGCATGGCCACCCACCATGCACGCATGCACCCCAGGGCCCCCTCTCGCCCATGTGAGTGCGCACTCCCCCCCCGCCACCACCCGCCCTGCCCCTCCACGCCCCGTTCGTGTCGCATGGTGCCCCCCTCGGGGCTTGACGCTCCTCCGCCGCCATTTGGAGCCCCCTCCCTCCCCAGCCCTCCCGCGCCAGCGCACACTTGCACCGGCACGCAAGGTGCAAGACCGAGGGACGGTACGACACCACTGGCCGGCCACTAGGCTATCTAACCAATCGACGCGCGCGTGCCCATGCCTCCCCGTGCTCACCTTTGAGCTGATCCATCAATGAGGGCATCATAGCGGGCATCATCCCGAAGATTGGTGCCGTGGTAGTGTTGCTACGATTTGCTGTGAGAAGCTTGGTTGGTTTGGACGCAAAAAAAAAACAAATTGCGTTAAGGGCCAAAACAGCGGTTGACAGACCCCAGGCCATTCCAAAACGTCTGGAACAACATTCCAAGGCACTATACAGGAGCCGCACACGCTCGAGCGATCGAGACTTTTGACCGCTGACCTCCTGGGACCCTCCTGCCTGTGTCTGACTGGACTAGTTGAGTTTTTCTTAGCCAACAGGTTTGCTGTCTCCGTCATTTATATACGCCATATGCCCAGGTGTGTGTGTGTGTGTGTGTGTGCGCGCGCGCGTGCGTGTGTGTCGCCGCGGCCGTGGCGCACTCGTCTTAAAGCCTTGCGCCTTCTACTGATGATGATGGATGTTGCAGTCAGGGAGAAACCTCTAGAGGCGCATAAGACTGTCGAGTATGGCCCGAGCACCTGATCATCATGAGATGGCTGGCTGTTGGTGGTAGGGAACCCCCACTCTGTAAAGAGCGTGGGCGTGCGCCCCCAGGTCCCCTACCGCAGCGGCAGCAAACGCTTGTTGAAGCAGGTGAGCGCATGTGGGGAAACAGAAACGCGAGGCTGGCGGTAGGCGAGCTTCACTTCGATACCATGGCTGCTGTGCGCAGGCAGGGTTGCACGGTACGTGAGTACGCGTACGTGCGTATTTTTCGTACGTACGTACGAGGGAGCGTATATACGCCCTGCACGCAGCACTAAACGCCTTTTACTTGAAACCAAAACGGCCCTTACGCTCCTGTGCTTGGATCGAAACCATTCCACTTGCATTGGAAAGCTTTCAACAGGGGCTATCCAGATCACTGCTTGTATGTAGCAGTGCGCTGCAGTAGGGGGTGGGCCTTGGGTTCTGCTGCAGCACCACGCGCGCGCTTGCAACGATGCACGCAACAACGGACGGAACTCCCTGCCCTCTGCCTGGATTTAAACCATTTGACTTGCATTATAAAGCTTGTAACACGGGGTATCTGTATGACCTCAGTATGCAGCAGTGTAGTGCAGTAGGGGGGCGTGTCTGCGGGGGTGCTGCAGCACACCACGCGCGCACGTGCCCGCACCGCACCAAAAACAAAAACGGTAGCAGCTCCCTACCTTACAGGTCGCCCCTTACTAGAGCGCACTGAATAGCCCCTTCTATCAGCTTTCCAATGCATGTTCAACGGTTGCGATCCCAGCACAGGAGCGTGAGTTATGTCCGTTTTTGTGTTAAAGGCGTTTAGTGCTGCGGCGTCCCGATTTTCGCACGCGTACGGCCAGCGTACATACGTATTCCCGAAAAATATGTACGTACGTGCGCTCCAGACCCGAAATACGTACGTACCGTGCAACCCAGCGCGGGAGGTGGGTGGCCGCGGCATCATCTATGGCGGCGGCCTCACCCCTGCGGAATCGATTCGTGTGAGTCGACCAGCTGGCGCGCAGCTCACTCACTGGGCCCCGCAGGTGTCCACCCTGGCGCCGTGTAACACCCACTCTTGCGCTTGTTCAGTTAGGAGTTACCACGAAGGGTGCTGTATGTCAAGACCAGCCAGTGGCCTGACATCTCGAGATACGACCTTTCAAATCCCTCTCTGGTAAGAGGGTAGAGTGGGAACTCACACCCGCTCTCCGATTGAAGGCCAACGCGGTCTTCGCGGATGGGCGCGTGGGCTGCAGCCGGAGCAGCTGGGCCCTGCTAAGCTGGCGCGCTGCTTGGCCTTGCGGGCTCTACTAGTAATGATGATGGATATTACAGTCTGTGTGACACCAGTAATGATGTACAAGACCGGTGTCAGCGCTAACGCCCAACACCTTAAACTCAGTTTCAGTGGGAAACTGGCTGGCTACCTGGTAGGGGTGAGTGTTAACCCCACACGCGTGCACACACTGGACCTAAACAGGACACTGGGCCCCCAGATCCACCCTATACCACCCAGGTAGTGACAGCAACGCATTGTTGGTGTGCGCCTGTGTTCTACTGCTAGTCCCGCCGCCGCCATTGGCTCCAGCAATCTCCTCCATGCCCGCCAGCAATCTCCTCAACGCCCGCAGTAGACGCTAGTGACTAGTAGAGCTCCCCTAGACACGTGTAGTCTAGGCCTTAACTCACGCCCCGGGGTCCTCCCTGCGCATACATGTAAAAACGGTAAAAGCGGAGCAGCCAGGCGGTGCGTCGGTGGCGGTGCGTCATAAACGCCGAGTTGAGCGGTCGCTTGAGGTTGCAGGCGGCGGTCGCAAGGAACCGTGTACCCTGGTAGGCTGGCACGCTGCGTGGCCTTGCGGGCTCTCCTAGTAGAGCCCCCCCTAGACGTGTAGTTTAGGCCTGAACTCACGCCCTGGGGTCCTCCGGGGGCGCGCGCGTGAAACTTGTAAAACCAGGGAGCGGGACCTCGCACCTACTCTCCGTTTGAAGGCCACCGCGCTTTTCGCGTTTACAGTTGTTACATGCGCGCGCCCTGAGGACCCCAGGGCGTGAGTTAAGGCCTAGATCTAGGCTAGACTACACCTCTTGGGGAGCTCTACTAGAAGAGTCCGCAAGGCCATGCAGCACACCAGCTTACGCGTAAAAACTGTAAAACCAGGGAGCCGTGTACCACGCCCGCCTCGAGGGCCGCACGGTGCTTCCTTCACCCACCAAGCTCCCGGTTCTACAGTTTTTACATGTTCGCGCCCGGAGGACCCTGGGGCGTGAGTTAAGGCCTAGACTACACGTCTAGGGGAGCTCGGGGGAGCTAGGGGGCTGCGGCTTCTGGGCTCATCGGATCTGTCGGTGTGGCGTTCGTGGTCACCAAGTTCCCGCCCGCTGCCCCACGGCAGGATGAACACATGCGCCTCGTCACGAGGCCCTCTGTGTGCCTCAGCGGCAGAGCCTCGCTAGGCAGTCGCTGGTTTCGTGGACGCTAGAGCTGGGGGTGCAGCGGGATGCTGCCCTCAGTTGCGCCCGGATGCTGCACACCCTCATAGTGCAGTAGCTCCACTCTGTAGTCACCACCCGGCGGCACTTGGAACACAGAGCCGCCCCTGGCTAACCCCTCTACAACCCCTTTGAATGGTAGCTAGCCTCGTTAGGCAGCTCCCTCAATCTCACGCCCCGAGGGTGCGTACTGTAAACTGTAAACTGTAAACCGTGGACGCTGGCTGCCAACGCGGTTTGTGGACTGGGTGCGCGCTCGGGGAGGGCCTGGGGGGCGCGACGGATTTGCATGTGCGCTCGTAGCCGATGGGATGTTTGCGTGCTGTTTGCGTGCTGTGTGCGTGCTGTGTGTGTGGTGTGTGTGTGGGGGGGGGGGGGCAACAGGTTGTGACACACGCTTGTCAAAACACATTTACAACCTCGGTCAACTAATAGTACAAAAGAGAGTTGTAGTCTGTCGCCCAACAACGAGGCCAGTGGCGTGCGCACGTATACATAAGGCACGCCAACCTCCCTCGACCGCCCAACTCCCACGCGCACACACCTCCCTCAACCGCCAACTCTTTGGTAGGCTGGCGCGCTGCGTGGCCTTGCGGGCTCTCCAAGTAGAGCCCCCCTAGACGTGCAGTATAGGCAGTCCTTGACTCAACCCCCGGGGTCCTCCGGGTGCATGCATGTCAAACCTGTGAAACCCTACCGCCCAAGCACCCAGCATTGGTCTGTCTTGGCCCAGCAGAGGAGCATGGGCATGAAGGGCTACAGGGGTATGTGACGACAACTACCCCCCATCGCGCTGTCCCCCGGCCGGCCGCGCGTCGGGCATCTTCACCGCCCTCAGGAACGAGTCGGGGAAGTCCACGCCGAGGCGGTTGCTCAGGTTGGACAGCGCGTCGTCCGCGACCTGGGTGTCCTGCGGCGCGTGATAGGGAGGGAGTGGGGGGAGAGTGACAGAGAGGCAAAAGTGAGGTTTAGAGAGGCCGGACAACACTCGGGGGTGGTGACCCAGGTTGGACAGCGCGTCGCCCGCGACCTGGGTGTCCTGCGGCGTGTGGCAGGGAGAGAGTGGGGGGGAGTGAGAGAAGCAAACGTGAGGCCGTTGGTTAGAGGCCGGTCAACACTTGGATGTGGTTGCCCAGGCTGAACAGCGCGTCGCCCGCGACCTGGGTGACCTGCGGCGTGTGGCAGGGAGAGAGTAGGGGGGAGTGAGAGAGAGGCAAAAGTGAGGTTAAGAGAGGCCGGTCAACACTCGGGGACTGGACAGCGCGTCGCCCGTGACCTGGGTGTCCTGAGGCGTGTGGCAGGGAGGGAGAGGGAATGAGGGTGAGAGAGAGAGTGAGAGAGAGCAAGAGAGCAAGAGAGAAAGAGAGGGAGAAAGAGAGCAAGAGAGCAAGAGAGTGAGAGAGCGGCAAAAGTGTGGTTAAGAGGCCGGTCAACAATCGGGGGGGGTGACCCAGGCTGGACAGCGCGTCGCCCACGACCCGGGTGCCCTGCAGCGCGCGTGGTAGGGAGGGAGAGGGAATGAGGGTTAGAGAGAGAGAGAAAGAGTGACAGAGATAAAGAGAGTGAGAGAGAGAGTGAGAGAGATGGGCGAAAGCGAAGGTCTAGAGGCCGGTCAACACTCGCGGGGGGGAGGGGGGGGGGCGCCCAGGCTGGACAGCGCCTCGCCCGCGACCTGGGTGCCACGCGGAACTTGAAGACTTGCGCCTTCTCGTTCACTTAACTGTGCTGGCATAACTAACTACTAAAGGACCTGAATTTTCGATTAACTAGCACAACTTCAACAACTGACGAGCCCGCCAGACAGAGCTCATCGAGAGCTTTCAAATGCCCTGTACAGTACGAGGACAAACGGTCAACGGGAGGCCGACGGTTAACGCGGTCAAAGCAGAATCGGGTTGTCGAACAATTAATTTAAAACCTGAAAACACTGTGAAAACACTGCCCACCATCCTCCGCATGATGGCAAGTATACACACCTGTGGAGTAAGGAAGACGAACTGGAGGTCGCGGTTCCCATGCGCAAACTCGAGGAGCGTCTCGGTCGCGATGCGCCTGTGTGCGTGTGTGTGTGTGTGTGTGTGTTTGTGCGTGTGTGTGTGTGTGTGGAGGTCACGGTTCCCATGCGCAAACTCGAGGAGCGCCTCGGTCGCGACGCGCCTGTGCGTGTGTGTGTGTGTGCGTGTGTGTGTGTGTGTGAGGGGTGGGGGCAGTCAGGGCGCATGCGCGCGAGTGAGCCGCACACACACGCATGCACACGCACACGCACACACATGCACACGTATGTACACGCACACACACGCACACACACACAAACACATGCATCCCCCCACCCCCCACCTCCACCCCTCAACACACCCCTGTTGACCGCGTCCATAAACAAATCGAACTCATCCATTCACCGGAACGGAGACTCGGGTCTCGCCCCGACGGCCACAAGGAACACACACACGCCCACACACGCACGCGCACACACATGCACCCACCCCACCCCCACCCCCTGACACACAGACCTGTTGACTATGTCCATAAACACATCGAACTCGTCCATGCACCGGAACGGAGACTCGGTCCACGCTCCAACAGCCAGTAGGAACACACACAAACACACACACACACACACACACACACACACCCCTGTTGACCGCGTCCATAAACACATCGAACTCGTCCATGCACCGGAACGGAGACTCGGTCCACGCTTTAACAGCCAGTAGGAACACACACACACACACACACACACGTCATAAGGCAGGCAACTGCGAGGCATGCGGGGACGGAGGGCAGGCTGCTGGCAGAAGTCGGCGCCGCCATCGTCGGTACCCCCATGCAGCCACGGGCACCGGCACCGGGCAGAGGCTGCAGCTACGCTACAGCCAGGGCACCGGCTATGGGCATCGGCTATTGATTGACATCGGCTAAGGCTTCGGCTACGGCCAGGGACACCCTGCATCTGCACTCACATCGCATCGGCTACACGTCCGCCCTCTGGGCATTTGCATCTGCATCGGCCACGGCTACGGCCACGGCGACTGACATCGGCTGCGGCGACGGCTTCGGCCTACGGACTGCAGCTACGGCACGAATCGCGGGGCACTTCAGTGACCTGCATGGAGGGTCTCCATGCAGGGCGAATCTTACTTGCATGAGACACATGACGACGGAGGTGCACTGGCAGCAAGCGCCCTCGCAGCGCAAGCGCCATGCATGGAGGCTGGCGGCATGTCGGGCGTGCGCCACATGATGAACGGAGGAGGAGGAGGGTGGCCAGGCTGGCTGCCCGAACTGAGACGCATGGCGCGACCAGATGTACTAGAGCTAGTGGGATGGACACAGTCAATGTGTATCCACTGAGTGGACTAGTGCGGGTGATCGTATCTGCCTGCCTCAGGGATTGAGTGCGCAAGCACAAGTCTAATAAGCCATTAAAGGCGTCCAACAAGACTGTAAAATCGACCACACACACACACACACACACACGCACCTGTTGACCGCGTCCATAAACACATCGAACTCGTCCATGCACCGGAGCGGAGACTCGGTCCACGCTCCAACAGCCAGTAGGAAGACACACACACACACACACACATCTGTTGACCGCGTCCATAAACACATTGAACTCGTCCATGCACCGGAACGGAGACTCGGTCCACGCTCCAACAGCCAGTAGGAAAACAAACACACACACACACACACACACCTGTTGACCGCGTCCATAAACACGTCGAACTCGTCCATGCACCGGAACGGAGACTCGGTCCACGCTCCAACAGCCAGTAGGAAGACACACACACACACACACAAACACACCCCTGTTGACCGCGTCCACAAACACATTGAACTCGTCCATGCACCGGAACGGAGACTCGGTCCACGCTCCAACAGCCAGTAGGAAAACAAACACACACACACACACACACACATGTTGACCGCGTCCATAAACACATCGAACTCGTCCATGCACCGGAACGGAGACTCGGTCCACGCTCCAACAGCCAGTAGGAACACACACACACACACACACACACCTGTTGACTGCGTCCATAAACACATCGAACTCGTCCATGCACCGGAACGGAGACTCGGTCCACGCTCCAACAGCCAGTAGGAATGCGAGCGTAGCATAGGAGCGCTCCCCACCAGAGAGCTGCTTCAGGTCTGTCACCTAAGATAGACAAACCAGGGCGTGTGTGTGTGTGTGTGCGCGCGCGTGTGCGTGTGTGTGTGTTTCAGAGTGTGTGTGTGTGTGTGACCGTAGCGTAGGAGCGCTCCCCACCAGAGAGCTGCTTCAGGTCTGTCACCTAAGAGAGACAAATCAGGGCGCGTGTGTGTGTGTGTGTGTGTGTGCGCGCGTGAGCGTGTGTGCGTGTGTGTGTGTTTCAGAGAGTGTGTGTGTGTGTGTGTGTGTGTGACCGTAGCGTAGGAGCGCTCCCAACCAGAGAGCTGCTTCAGGTCCGTCACCTAAGAGAGAGACAAAACAGGGCGCGTGTGTGTGTGTGTGCGTGCTTGTGTGCGCGTGTGTCAAACAGAGTGTGTGTGTGTGTGTGTGTGTGGGTGTGTGCGGGTGTGTGTGTATGTGTGCATTTGTTTGTGCGTGTGTGTGTGTGTGCATTTGTTTGTGTGTGTGTGTGTGCATGTGTGTGCGTCACTCCTCCTGCGCAGCACCCTTGACCTTCACCCTCAGCACCAGCTCGCCCAGTGCGCGTGCGTGTGTGTGTGTGTGTGTTCGTGTGCATATGTGTGTGTGTGTGTGTGTGTGTGCGCGTGTGTGTTTGTGTGTGTGTGTGTCACACCTCCTGCGCAACACCCTTGACCTTCACCCTCAGCACCAGCTCGCCCAGTGCGCGTGCGTGTGTGTGTGTGTGTTCGTATGCATGTGTGTGTGTGTGTGTGTGTGTGCGCGCGTGTGTGTGTTTGTGTGTGTGTGTGTCACACCTCTTGCGCAGCACCCTTGACCTTCACCCTCAGCACCAGCTCGCCCAGTGAGCGTGCGTGTGTGTGTGTGTTGTGTGTTCGTGTGCATGTGTGTGTGTGTGTGTGTGTGCGCGTGTGTGTTTGTGTGTGTGTGTCACAGCTCCTGCGCAGCACCCTTGACCATCACCCTCAGCACCAGCTCGCCCAGATCGTGTGTGTGTGTGTGTGTGTGTTCGTGTGCATGTGTGTGTGTGTGTGTGTGTGTCACACCTCCTGCGCAGCACCCTTGACCTTCACCCTCAGCACCAGCTCGCCCAGTGCGCGTGCGTGTGTGTGTGTGTGTGTTCGTGTGCATGTGTGTGTGCGTGTGTGTTTGTGTGTGTTTGTGTGTGTCACACCTCCTGCGCAGCACCCTTGACCTTCACCCTCAGCACCAGCTCGCCCAGTGCGCGTGCGTGTGTGTGTGTGTGTGTGTTCGTGTGCATGTGTGTGCGCGTGTGTGTTTGTGTGTGTGTGTGTCACACCTCCTGCGCAACACCCTTGACCTTCACCCTCAGCACCAGCTCGCCCAGTGCGCGTGCGTGTGTGTGTCTGTGTGTGTGTTCGTGTGCATGTGTGTGTGGTCGATT